>CM046865.1:12178082-12563082 GCA_025617745.1 Heliocidaris erythrogramma | reverse complement strand
ACTAGCAGTACTAGTATTAATACTACTAGTAGTAGTAGTAGCAGTGGCAGTAGCAGTAGTAGTAGCATTAGTAGTAGTCTTAATATTATTATACTGTAGAAATTGTAGTAACAGTAGTAGTAGAAGTAGTAGTGGTACCATCATCATGATTATCAGTATCACCATCATCGTCACATTCATAACTGACTGCCGAACGAATGATTGTACTCTACCCGAGTTAATTCATTTCGTTGATAATTATAGTATACTATGCAATCAAATTTGTTGGTAAACCAAGCGTTTAATTACAATGCGTTGTAAAATATGGTTACGACCTTAATTGCGCTCTACCTCTGTCGGCATAGTTACGTGTAAACAATGGGAATTAATTGATCAATTTTTGTCAGAGATAAACAGGGCTCTTTGCATTATGTGCATAGCCTGCATTATATGAGCATTACACTCCTTTAATATAGTTACCTGTAAACTATATGAATTCGTAGTGCAATGTTAGCAACAGAGAACAAAGCTTTATTAACTTTATATTCTGCATTATAGGAGGACGATACTCTCATGTAAAGGATGATAGGAAGGAAATCACCTGAAGAACACAGGCGGTCAAAGGTCAATATATTCTGCAGTTACTTTCACACATGAAAATGGACCTAAACCAAGCCATTGCCAAGCCAACATAACATAATTCTTGCTTGAATCGAAGTGAAGCAAAACTGCGTCAGGGCAAAGACAAGAATTATGACGAACGTTGAAGAAAGTGCTCATCTTTTTTCGAGGTTACGGCAGCCGTAAATATGTGTCACCCACTATGTCAATGGAAGGGAAAAGAGAGAATCAGTGGTGAGAGCCCCCCCCCCCCCCCCTTCCCCCTCCCCGCCTCTTTATTCGCACCTTATGATACTTTCATGCTCATTTTTCAGTTTGAATTCCCGGCATAATTTGGCAAGCAATATTCGACAAAGCCTTTAAAGGTTGACTAAATTAGAGAGAAAATGGGTGCTCTTTACATGTAGTTTTGCCTTCTAATCACGAATCTGCAAATCGATTGTCCAAATTATGTCTCGTTTGGGCGAAAAAGGGGGAAAAGTAGAGGTTTTGGGACCGTTCCTTAAAACTCGTGAGCTGATTGGCTAACCCCCAAGTGACGTATGAAAAGTAAGAGGCACAAGATCTGCAGGCTGCAGCATATAATATTGTACACAGAATGCGGTATTTGACTCCTCTGTTCAACGGACAATTTATGAAAATAGGAAATTAATCAATATAATCTTAGGAGTGAATAATCATAAGCAATATATTTTCTACAAGATCAGAAAACGCTTTTGCCCAAATATACAGCTCTTGTTTTGTTTTTTAGCTTTTCTTTTGAACAATGTTCTCATCCATCTGAGCTTGCCGAACGAAAGTTTTGCATTGGTCATAAACGCGTGCACAGCCGTTTTATGCGTCTGTATGTACAATGTCCTACACATCTTTAATACGGCAGTGACTACGTTCCCCTCGTACATAGCGACTGGTGAACGCTTTTGTTTTGTTTATTTCACTTATTCCGCTTTTTTTTTTAATTCGCTTTACATAGTACGTTAGTACTGACTGAGATTTTGGCTGAATTCGAGTAACTTATATAGAGAGAGGAAAAGTGTCCGCGATTGCGAGTTGCGATTTATCAGACCCCGAAGGCAAAGAAGCTCGAGTGGCAAGGGGAAATTCGACCATAATATGTTTGAACCCCTCGCAGAATACGGTGAAGGGCCGTGGGTGAAGTAACTCCAGGGAGCTCCAACGCGTTGGAGCTCCCTGGAGTTACGGGTGAAGTAGACCGAAAATGCTGTCTCTCGTTCGTTAGGTCGTCTTAGCTAACGAACGAGAGACAGAATTTTCGGTCTACGGGTGAAGCTGCTGCAGCTGCTGTCGTTGAAAAACAGATTGGAAGACTTGACTCCAAGTCTGATCGTTTGAATAGCTGAATCTTTTAGCTAGCTTATCCTTCTCTTCATGCCAAATTTGGAATACAGGCCAGGATCCTCAAAATCATCTTCGGCAAAGTGATCGCTGCAGATTGTACTCCACTCACTTGGCCGGCCCTTGCCACTCTGCCCGCGTGAGCTTTACATTATTTTGCGACCCACAATTTCCGTAGATTTTCATCTTTAGGAAAATGATGTAGGCTTACACCATCTTTAGGGGTCTTGCTACAGCCCGCAACTATACACCGATTAGGCATAATTGATGAAACTGTGTCCCAAAATCAAAGTTATTGTGAGGAATTAAACACACGAAAATACGCAATGCAAATGGTCAATGCGGTGAATATCATGCTCGGCACCGGGCTGGGCCTGCCGGGGGCCTCCGGGCGCGCACGGTATAGGTTAGTGGAATATTTCCCCTTACTTTTCATGCGTCACAGATCACGTAATCACGATGTCGCTTCGATGTGTTTTTTTAGGGGCGGGGCTTATGACTGTGTAAATCAGCAAAAATGTACTTTTCAAATGATTATAAAATATGACTGAATGCATGAAAAATTGTGTGATGGATATTTTTTGGCTCCTGATGACACCCTCCTACGAAAAATGGGCAATTATTTTTTTATTTTAGTGACCCTTTAATGGTGATCTCTAGACATTTTAGACATGTGCATTAATTGGTTTAGAATAATTATATTAAATAGAAATACCTTCCTTTATGACTAATCCACCAATTTCATACCTAGTTTTTCCTTTAATGTGTAGAAATGGGCGAAACAGCTGTTGTTTTCTACCCGGATTCTACTCACCATTATGTAAAGATATCCTTGCCGTACATAATTCTACCCAAAGAAGAAATGAGGAAGGGCTTTCTTTTTTAGATTTCAGGTTTTCAGAAATAACCGCTGACGTAAGTCAAGATGACGCTTCCTATATATAAATTACTCATAGTCTTCTCCTCAGATTTTCATAAATTACATATGTTTTTTCAGGGTATTTTTTGTTTGTTTGTTATTTTGGTGGGAGGTGGGGGTTGTTAGATATTGGAATCGTTAATCAACGTGTTATGCAAATGTATAAGTCGATGTTCAACGATTTATTTAGGTCTGAACAATATATAACCTAACCTCTGACTCCATTTACCAATTTACTGAACAGCTTTTGTTAGACAGGGTTTATTCTTACTCATAATCTAGAAATTTATTGCAAACGTTTAGAATATTGTTGAAGGATATCTATGTATTTTTTTACTATTTCTAATAAATCCAAAGACGGGGAAATTATATTTTATGAAATTTACTTTTCATAATAAACAGTAGGAAAGTCAGTACTGCGAGGTCACATCGAAAACAATGAAAACGGTGAGTATTAAGATCGGATTTATATCCGTTTTATCTCCATTTATCTCGATATTGCTACAGTTATATAGAAATAAAATAAAAAGGCCCATTTATAAGCCAAATATAAGAGTCCATTCAGGGTTTTACGCCATTAAAACCGTGCTAGACGTTACGGGTGGATATCGTGTACACGCACACACACACACACATATATATATATATATATATACACATATACATACATGTATATACTGGGCGTTTCGAAAAAAAAAAGAAACCCAACTTTGGACATTTTCTAAATGATCTGTATAATCACTATTGTTGAATTCCATATCATATGACAGAGTAATTAGTTTGCTTTCCCATGTTAACTTGTTTGGGTTTCCAGGGTCTCGCATCAGCGAACATCATTGTCTTCAAAGTTAAATGCAAAATTTGAGTTGGTTCACTTTCTTTAAAAATACAATAGGCATGGTTTGGGTTAAATGTCTTTGTTGACTAGTTTGGTTGCTCTTCATGTCCATTCCTTAATAAGTAAATCTTATAATGATTGATTGTATGCCTTAATAAAGAGGCTTATGAACTTCACAATACATAAAACGAGTTGTTAGTCATAAACTTTGACCAAGCAGAAGTGAGATCTTCGGAGTGCACAGAGAACATGTTCTTTTGTCCTGAGTGCTGTAGGCATACTCCGCCTATTGCTCAACAAAAATTAATTTTCTAAAAATCAGCAAAGTCAAATCTTCAAACACATGCATGAGTTTTTTTTTAATTTTCCTTCTTTATGGTCTTTGCTTTATGATCTTACAATCCTTCTGGTTCGCACTGATTCTTTAGCATGCAACCTTCTTAATATTCACCCGGACTTTCTTCTTTGCAAATTTTTTTTCCTATCTGGAAAGGATTTTACAAAGCAAAAATCCTTTAGTATGGATGAACAGCAGCTCACTAACACACATTTGAAGATAATCATCCGCAATGAGAATTGGAGCTCTCAGGCCATCTCCTTAACATCATGCCTATTTTGTTTTATAAGAAAGTGAACCAACTAGATTTTTGCACAAAACTTTGAAGACAATGGTGTTCAGTGATGCATGACCCTGGAAACCTAAACGAGATGCCAAAGAATATTAATTTCTCTTTCACATCATATGAACTTCATTGTCGGTAGACATGTAGTTCATTTACATGAATTTTTCAAATTTGATTTCCTTTTTTTTTTGACGCCCAGTATAGTGTGAGTCAAACCCAGATTCAACTCTCAATACCGTTGCAAACAGTTCATATAGGTTTAATCAAAGATACTCACATTGGGTGATTTCACGCTCGGTGTTGGTGTTTGGTGTTGGTGTTTAGAGCGAAAATTATCCTAAAATCGAGCTCAAACAACGCTATTCAGATTAAGGAGCCGATACCGATATCCTAACAAAGCGCATCGATAGCTTAACACTGGTAATGGCGTCAGCACCGTTTTTAACGAAGGGAAAAAATTGTTTAAAACTATTTAATTATTAGTCTAGAATATCCTTAAATTTCACGAGTAGTCCGGCAATTCTAAAATAAATAATTATTTGATCTAGAGTGTGGTAAGAAACTTCACAGAAATGGATGGTCTTTACAGGAACAGTAAGTTTAGATATGATTTCTCTTGAATTTCTCACTTGCAGCAGAAAATGCTGCGGTAGCTAATGCAGCTAGACGCCGGATCGGACGGCGTAGCGCGTACAGGGCAAACAGCCAAATTTCAGGCCTTGGCACAGATTAGCCGTGAAGATTCATGGCTTTTGTATTGTAAATGTTGATTTAGATCTCATCCTGATAAATGATGTGGATTCTCTGGGTCTTTAACTACGGAATATCTAACGTCATTTTTATTAAATCTATCTTAAAAAGAAAATTAGGTCGGAATTTTTATTCACTCCTTCAAACCCATTAAAAAGCAAAAGTAGTTCCTTTCCGTGTGCTCTAGATCGAACGTTAGACCAAATGCTGGCCTAGATCTAATATCAGGCCTATATGAACATAATACCTCTTAACGCCTATGAAATTACACTTCGAATAGCGCCTACTGTCTTTATTTCTCATGACTAATCAGCAAAATTTCCCATAGCTAGAAACACCAACACCAACACCGACCGTGAAATCGGTATTTCTTAATCCCTAGGGGTATAGTGTTAGTGAATGGGAATTTGTACATGAAATTAAACACCGACGGCCGAGCTCGGTTCAGTAGACGATTATTAACAAAAAACAAACACCGGCAACCGGAACTACGTCAAAAAAATCAGAGGTCAACACCTAACACCGACTGATTTTTTTCATTTCATAGTCGGTGTTAGATCAGGATTTCGGGCAAAATAGACACTAACACCAAACACCAACACCGAGCGTGAAATCACCCATTGTAGCCTATCACGTTTCCTTTAAAGGGATACTCAACCGCAGATAGTGGACGTTTTAATGCAGCGAGAGGGCACCGTGATCGCTACCTGATCATGCCGTTGCCCCTCGGGGAGCAAACCTCGGATAGACTGGTCGCCGCACAAACATATACGCTCCACCAGGGCTCGGGCTCTCGTGTTAGATTCGGTCGGCTTCGTGCAGTCGAAACGTAATCCCACTTAGTCCAACGGACGCGTTCGACGCACAAACTTTGTGTACGAGTGAATGGGGCCGTACGCAATCCTGACTTTCCCCACGGCCGCCCGGTGGCGTATCCCTTTAATTTTACACATTGATCAATGAAATCCGGTCATGAGCAGCTGAACAGTAACATTTTTTCCTCATTCATGTCAAATTTGACTCTGCCCAAGTTTTGAATGAAACGGATGGTCAACCCAAGCTTGGTTGAATGGTTCTCCATTCTAGTTGAATGAACACTATTCAGCCCAAACTATTTTTACATGCTTGTTAAAAGTGGTCAGTGCCCAGTCATCCACGATCGCATTTTGGTGAACAGCCTATCAAAGTAAATGATATATATCAATATATATATATATATATATATATATATATATATATATATATACATATATATATATGAATATATCATAAAGTAAATGTGATAAAATTACAATGCCCCGACCGGGATTCGAACCCGGGACCCTGGATTACATGACCAGTGCTCTACCGACTGAGCTATCCAGACTCCCGTCGAAGCAAAGACCTGTCTAATTGGTAGGCCATTATAGCGTATGCATGGAATTGGTATGGATGTACCCCCTACGCTCGATGGAAAGAGAGGGGCTATATGTGAGAGTGTTACTTTGCTTCAGTTGGTAGAGCACTGGTCATGTAATCCAGGGTCCCGGGTTTGAATCCCGGTCCTGCCATTGTAATTTTCTCACCTTTACTTTATGATATATTCAATTTACTTCAATCCTATCAATTATGATATTATAATATATATATATATATATATATATATAACAAGTGTAAGGAAATAACATATACAACAGCTTTGGCAAATCTCGTGGGAATAATTATTAACAAGTGTAAGGAAAAGGGGAACTTTGATTGAGCTACGCAACGTTATTCTCGCATTTCTTTCACATTGTATTTATTCCCACGAGATTTGCCAAAGCTGTTGTATATGTTATTTCCTTACACTTGTTAATAATTATTCTAATGTATACATGTATCTCAAAGCATTCGCTTGGATCCAGCTGAGGCACGCGGCTTGCCTTTGTTCAAAACTCACCTGCCCCCGACAAAGGAATTAATTAATAAGGTTGAAGATTTGTCAGATCTGTCGGTCAATTGAATCTGGTGTCGCCGAAACCACTAACCCGTCTCCGTGGTCTAGTGGTTAAGGCATTGGCGTTCTAAGCCAACGACCCGGGTTCGATTCCCGGCGGAGACATTTTTTCAGCCTTTGCAAAAATTTCAAAAAGGGAGGACAGCTCTGGGGAACTTTGATTGAGCTACGCAACGTTATTCTCGCATTTCTTTCACATTATATATATATATATATATATATATATGTATATATATATATTACTCTATTCGCCGTAACGCCCGTCGAAATTCCCTGTATCGACCAATTTTTATTGTGACGAAATAAACTGCATTGTTAGGATTCCCCTTATGATCGGAAATAGTAATATACAAACGACTAATGGGTACATTAGGAGGACAGTTTTTGTTCTTTTTCTTTGTTCAACTGTCGACCTAATGTACCAACTGTCTACCTAATGTAGGGGTCGCTATTATGACGGAATAAACTGCATTGTTAGGTGTCGACTTAATGTACCCGTTAGTCAAATATATATATATATATATATATATATAAATATATATATATATATATATACACATGTACACACAGTGTGAAGGATATAGATTTTTAAACAATAATTACATACATTGACATTATGCCAATAATTAGACTTGGTGATTTCATTATATACAGTGTATCCAATAATTTATTTGGACACACCGAGGGATTGATAGATAAAACAAGCAGATTACACCCTATTTTATTTGAAATAATCTGAACTAAAAAGTTAAGATTATTTACAGGGTCTCAAAAGTAGTTTTGCATGTTTGGATACTATACCAAGATAATCGACATAATTACAATGTATTGATAATTACATGTGTATTTCTCTTTTTCCGTTTTTATTTAAAAACTTAAACTGGCAAAATCAGCTGAATGAATCATGTGCTGTTTTGTCCACTAATTGATAGAAATTACCATTTCATACATTAGAGAACCCCCCCCCCCCCCTCGCAATTTACAGCAGCTTGTTTTGGTAACAGCCTTGTATTCACATGATACTTACATTAGTCATCGACTTTAAATATCGATCTAGTATTCTTGCAGCAACAATCCAAAGATGTCTCATTGCCAGCTATTTTAACTCGTCCCACATAGGCCATTTAGGTTTCACGTACAGACACTAAGCTCACTTAGGCTTTCGCTTCATGTTGTATCACATTATTTCGGTAACCGCTGTTCCTGTATATTATGTAGCTTGAATATAACAACATTTTGGTGGCTGTTACATTTACATTGTTTGAGATATTCCCTCATTAAAAACATATTAGGACGCATAAAGTTTTGGCAATCTATGTGGCATCCATAATGGTCAAGAATATCATCAACCTTTTATAAAGCATAACTTTATCACCATGAAAACTACTCTATACTATTTAATTTACACACTTCTAAGCAAGCAGTAGACACTTGTTCACTTGGTCACCACGCACATGTAAGTTCGACACGAAACTTTATAGGAACTAGTTTCCTCACTGAAAGCTGGGATTCTTTTCACTGTAACAGTAAAGTGACTCAAGACACATGTAAGCTATGCAAAAAATAAGTGTTATTGAAAGTCGAAGTAGGTTAGAAAATTCTAATGGTTTGGCATGTTCTGTCTCTGGACAAGTACCCCAAAAAGTTTGTGTTGGACGAGTGGAATAGGAAGGTCTAAGCGACATCCCTGAACATTTGTGACAGAATACTGAATGGATATTTCAAGTAATAATTCTCCTGAAATTTATTAAGGGCATATATTCGGAAGTCTTTTAACCAAACTATGGCAGCTTTGGACAAATTCGGTGTATACTTTGTTTTTCTTTTAATTTTGAACAGAAATGTATTTTAAATTTGCGTATTGTCAAATCATTTTCGTTCATGTAAATCACACCTGAACCACACCTGAATGCATAAGGAACATAATTATTATATAGTAAGTATGTAATGTATAAGCACACCCTTAACACATTTGTCAGTGCCTAGACAAGCTCCTTATAATGGGAATAGACGTTGAGGTAAGAAGTCATATCAAATTCCAAGATGTATCGAAACTTTTGACCAGCACTCTCTCTATCTCTCTCTCTCTCTCTCTCTATATATATATATATGTGTGAGTGTGTGTGTGTGTGCGTTTGTTTAGCATTATGTCCGAGGACATTTTCGGACAGAGAACAAAAAAAAAATCATGACAACAATGGTCCTCGGAAGCCGGACAATAGTCCTCGAACGTCGAACAATGAATTTATGCCTTATTCCGTCGACTATCCGAGGACGAGTAACAATAGAGGAACAATAGTTGTCCTCGGAAGTAAAGCCATGTAAACCTGTGTGGGTGTGTGTGTGTGTGGGGGGAGGGTGCGTTTGTTTAGCATTATGTCCGAGGACATTTTCGGACAGAGAACAAAAAAAAATCATGACAACAATGGTCCTCGGAAGGCGGACAATAGTCCTCGAACGTCGAACAATGAATTTATGCCTTATTCCGTCGACTGTCCGAGGACGAGTAACAATAGAGGAACAATAGTTGTCCTCGGAAGTAAAGCCATGTAAACGTGTGTGTGTGTGTGTGTGTGTGTGTGCGCGCGCGTGTATGTTTACGTGATTAAGAGTAATTTTTTTTTTTTGCCTACCCATCCACGAAGCTTCCCTGACAGCATCAGTTTTCCAACTTTTTAATTTGAGTAAGTGAGAAATGTGACCACGTGATGGGGAGGGGGGGGGGCTTTGTTATATATGAAACTTTCTCTTTCATTTGTATTATTGATATTATGAAAGTTGTGTTAATATTGTTAATTCATATTGTTTGTTATTATTTGTATATAATTGTAAATTCTTTATTTTGAAAAAGAAAGAAAATAAAAGATCAACAAAAACAAAAAAAATATGTGATAATATGACTTAACTCAAATTTAACGTAGAATAAAACCCAAAGGCAAAATTGTAGTCCATGCAGGTTTAAATCTCGACTCCTTGACTAGAGTTTAAATATTCCACTGATTCATAAAGCCCAAGCGGTCACCTTCTTCCCCTAAAAAAGTAATATGGTATAAAAGAACATAAAATATGACATTAATTATTTTTTCTCCGTCAGGTCAGCGTCATCATCATCACCTTCGCATTAATGATGGGTGCCCTTCAATCGGTAGCCGGGAAATGTCCACTGGGCCAAGTGGTGGCACCCGACCGGTCATGTATTTCATGCGCGGCCGAATTTTGTCAGAACTCCCCGACAAATTGTGGCGAATGTCCAGGTATGAATTGCTTCAATATGTTGTCTTTTTTTCTCCTTATCTTCCTAACTTTATTTACTTTCCCGATTTGAAAACAGAATCAATTTAATAAAAACATTCATTATCTCACATTAAATATAAAATATTCTGCACACCTGTATACCATTACATACTGAGGAAACTCTTAACCAAAGTAGAATAGATCAAGATTTTTACTGAAAAAGGAGTAGTAAGCTCCATTTTTTAATTTAATCACGGTCGATTCTGCAAATACTTCATTTTTTTGTTGTTTCTTTTTTAAAGGCTTAATGCAGTGACCACTCTGTTCCTATAGGGAAGAGATGAAAATGACACAATTTTCTGATGACGTTGTCCTTTTTCTGAATTCCATTGTATCTGCAAATAGTTCACTTTATAAAGAATTTTTTTAACATGAGCCGACTTTAAAAGTTATGTACAACAAAACCAAAAGAATAACAATGACCCCAAGTACATGAAGCTCAAGAAGGCGATCCCCGAAGTTTGGATCAAAATTATGAATTAATTGAGTCAATAATGATAATGCAGGTTACAGGTATTATTCACAATTATGATAATCTAAACAGGTTATGCCATCCAATTATATTGGGACATTTGGGAAGGAAGGTTTAATCTTGAAATTTAATTTTAAACTAAACAAAAAATAACGATAATGATCAAGTAAAACAATTCCATTTAAAGCAGTTTTTATAGAAGTTTACCTCCAAGATATAATTTACGTAAAAGTAAAAATATCAGTGCAAATTTGTGTGCTGTTCTCAAAACAACCAAGTAGTTTCTTCTTTTTTAATGCACTAGGTTAATAATAATAATAATATTTCCCTTCTCAAGTTCCCAACGAGTATGTCACCAACAATTACGATCAGAATGGAACGTGTATTAACGGTCATTTAAAGTAAACATGCATATGCATTTCAGGATGGGAGGAACAGGGAACATGGAAATTATAATTCTCATTAATCAGGTAGCAACATCATGATGTCAGTATCATTTTATCCAAATGTATATACCGTCTTCACAGTAATACATGTCACTTTATATCAAGGTCAGTGAAATTCTGTAGGATACATATTTCAGGACTACTTATTTTCTCAAGAAAAATTATTCGATGCAATACAGTGCATCATACATGTTTTTTTTTTTTCAAATCATTGATGATTGACGTTCCAGGTCTCTTAATCTGACAGCATTGTGAGCATGGTAGGAAGAAGATCATCTACCACCATCTATCACATGCTTACAACCTCACAAACACATGTGTCGTATGGCTAATAATTTAATGGGAGGGAACAACCTGCGATACTGGTAAACTATTTGTTGTTGTTGTTTACATGTTGTTATTACCAAAATTTTACATAAAACACTGACGTAGGAATATATTTCAATTTTTCACTGCGATTGTGAAAACGCAAATAGATTCCAGAATCTCATTACATTTTTACCAAAGAATAAACTACCATCGCTGATTTTGACTTTCCTCTGTTAAGGCATTCCAAAAAAAAATATTAGGTAAAGATGGATTCACAGATGATCCGATTATTTGACAGACCAATATTGGACATTTTTTGCAGTCCGGTAACGAATGTTTTCTGCCCAAAGTAACAAATTTAAAAAACAATGATTGTAATTACAGGTCAAATTTCATCCCTTTCAGACTTTAAGGTAAGCAAATTGCTTTCTTTATGTCCGGCACTTTTTGTGGTTCTTAGCATGCCGGGTGTCAAAATGGGAGTAGAATGGCTGACATTTTGTCCTTAAAGACGCACTTATTAAAAATGAGATGATCAATATTTGAAAAAAAATTATCTTATTTTATAATGTAAACATTGCCGACTTTAATTTTGTCTTACCTACTGATAAGTGTAAGAAATTCACAGTCAAATTTGGATAGACAAGGTAAATTAGCATTCAATAATACAAGTATTTTACAAACCCTAATTCCATATGCAGAGGTCTCGCGGTATCCAGTCCGCCCCCTTTACCGTAGCCAATCATGATAATGAAATACCACATTTTAGCTACAAATCTGACTCTTATCAATATCTACTAGTAGTTGTTCAAATTTGTTCCAATGTTACTACCTCATTTAGACCCAGGCTTTGTCGGGATTCTTCTGCATTTCCCTTTTCCAGATTGTCCACTGATTTACGGAGAACCCAGTATAAACTCTTCAACATGTACAAATTTAATTACCACAATTATGCAAGTTAATAAACAGATAAAGGACAATAATATCATCATGATATTAATTTTTCAATCGTTACTAAACCCATCTCATTTTACAAACTAATAGCAAAATAATAGCTTTCAGCAGAATGGATAAGTTGAAAGTTAACATTCCATAAGTCAAGAAATTTAATTTAACTTTGCCCCCTAACGAAATTTGAGTCTACCTTTGGCAAGATGTTATGGTATATCGCCTCAATTCATCCCCTTAGATATGTAGACATCATTCGGGGGAGGGGATGTGTAGGAGATCACGTCACTTAGGAATATCGGTTGCAACGGTGTAAAGAAGGAGCCCCCCCCCCCAAAAAAAAAAAAAAAAAAAAAAAAAAACTAACAAAAAACCAACAACAGAAACAAAAAATTCCTTCGAAATTATTTCCACTATGATGGGAATACGTATAATGATATTAATCCCTTCTCCCCTCGCGCTGGGGGTGATGGGATGACATTGGAATGGGGAGGGGGAGTATATAGAGGGAAAATTCAATCCGTCGGTCCTCCCAAGACCCATATAAGGGGGCCATAATACCCCTGAAAATAAAATGACAAATTCATTTTTTTTTTCTCATTTTTGCATCTTTTACAGGGGACGTACCGCTAATTATGGATGTTATGTTTTCATGGCCTTGATTTCTCTGAGTATTAAACCACAGAAACATGGCAAGATCAAATCGCTCCCTCTAGGTCTATGCATGGATATTGTACTGGAACATTATTATATCCATATCATTAATCTTCATCAAGATGAAAATGTATTTTTTTTTTAACTCATGCAAGCTTTGGATAAATAAGACATACTCACATGTTCAGGGGCGGATCCAGAATTTAGTATAAGGAGGGGCACACAAGTGCAGGTTTGTCAACTTTTGGAAAAGGCAGACCTGTATTTTTTGGTCTTGCCAGGTTCTTGAAAAGTCGCTCAGTGGTGGGGGAGGGGGGGGGGGGGGGGGGGGGGGGGGGGGGAGGTGGCGACAATTTTTCTTTTCGTCAGACCTCCAAAATTCGCTCAGGAGTGGTGGTTATGGGGGTCCCTGCATAATTCTTTGACAAGCAAAAAAGGTTTTCATTCTAAAAGGGGGGGGGCACAATCGACAAAAGGGCGGATCGTACATAGTCAAAATGCATACTTTCCTTCCGAAAAGGGGGTTGGGAGAGCACGGACCGGAAGTACCCCCACCCTGATCCGCCAATGCACATGTTGTAAATACTTTTTGGTAAAAAATAACTTTATCCGACTTTTTTATTTATTCACTTGATTGTGACAAATTAACGGTACGGTGATTAATCATAAACACAGCTAGCGCCCGTAGATGTCCACGGCTGCTTCTGCTAGTTTACATGTACATGTATTTGAATAATTTGTCAAACCATGTTTTGAGAGAGGTCTGCTGTGCAGGCTAATAAATCAGAGCACTACTGGACTTCTTCTGGTCGACATCTTTATTTTGAGTACTTCTGTTTCACTACCATTATTTTAGGGTCTTCTGATATTGTTTTGGGGCTCTCACTAGCTGATTATTTTTGACTGAGTTTGATTCTGTACGATTGATTGTGGGTGATTCTGCGTTCATTTGAGAAGCGTTACAACAAGGTTTATAAAACAGGGCCCTGGTCTATTGTCACTTTGCTACGTGCATCAGAGGCTAAGCTTGAAGCCAGCGATTATGGTGTAGAATGTGGGCCTAGCACCTTAATTATTAACATACTTATTCTATGAATGTTTGAACATTTCGCATCAACTAAGTATAGTTCAAATTTATATATTAAAAATGATTAACTGTACGACTGCTGCACTTTCAATTACGTAACCTGTGTGTGTTTTTATATACAATTGAACTCTAAAATATACGTATACATATATCATTTTGACAATTTGCTTCAATTTCCAGACACACCAAACGACACAACCATGACAACGGGTTGTCCTATGGGATGGGCAGGAGATGACTGTTCCTCTTGCAATATCGGATGGACCGGAGCTAACTGCTCCTCTTGCGATGTGGGCTGGACCGGAACGAACTGCTCCTCTTGCGACGTCGGGTGGACCGGAGCTAACTGCTCCTCTTGCGATGTTGGGTGGACCGGAGTTAACTGCTCCTCTTGCGATATCGGGTGGACCGGAGTTAACTGCTTGATACCAGGTTAGCAACTCTTGGATTATGACAGGGGCGGCGCGCCCGGGGCAGGGGGCACAGTGCCCACACCCACCCCCCCCCCCCACACCTTTTCAAGTACTGAAACATGCCCTTTTTATTTCTGGAAAATGCCCCTTTCTCTCAGATAAGTGTCCTTTTCAAGCACAAAATGTGCCCATTTTCCTTTCTAATAAGTGCCCTTTTGACTCCTTCTGAAAAGTGTCCCTTTTCAAATCAGATAATTGTCACTTTAGCTCTCTAATAAGTGCCCTTTTCGCCTCCTGAAAAGTTCCCCTTTCCAAATATGATAATTGGCACCTTATCTCCCTAATAAGTGTCCTTTTCTACTTCTGATAGGTGCCACTTTTTCTTCTAAAATGTGCCCTTTTCCTCTTTTCATAAGTGCCACCTTTCATATCATATAAGTGCCCCTTTCAACCTCCGATAAGAGCCCTTTCCTCTTCTTGTGAGTGACCCCTTTTGCCTATATTTCCACCATTTTTTGGGGGGTTACAAAAAGAGTTATATATATATAGCTTCAAAGAATCGGTGCGGCTTTACAGGTAAAACTACAAATTAAGGGAGCGGAGCAGGAGGCAAAAAGGGTACAAAAGGTGCCCCTTTTCCCCCAAATTTCCCTTTTTATGGTGCCCCTGGTTCATGATTATCATGTAGGGTTATTGTGGTGGCGCAATCAATTTAAACAGGGACCAGAAAATGGTTGGTTAAATCGTGATTAAATTCAGAAAAATTGGTCTCACTATCCGCTCGACAGAGTTATTCCCTTGAACGGCATATATGAAATATGAGCCACTGATTTTTCTAAGCATGCATGTAGGCCTACACAGGAAGAAATGTCTTTCGCTGTTGATTATAATTCAGCTTCTGTAAATAACTTTTTTGGGATAATACATAGTATTGATAAGATTGTTAAAATATATGAAATGAAGTGAAATAAAAATGCAAGGGGCTTTTTTTCTCTCCTAAATGTAGTTTTCTAACGCATTATTTTGCTTCCTTTGAATTTTAATAACGAGGCCAATGAGTTAAAGCTGTTTGTGAATTGCACAGAAAACTGTTCTAATTTGGCAGAATTTCATTTCGTTAATCTTCTTCCAGTTTTTATGGTCATTCATTTAAGTCTCATAAAAAGACTTCATAAATTCCTTTGCCCATCAACACAACATCACAGCATGTTATACAGTGCGTATCACAAAGTATATCCAACTATGATATCTTCTAATAGAAAGGATATAACATAACTTATATAAGCTTGAAATTTATTTGAAAGTAAAGAGCAACTTATATTCTGTCTAATGAAATCTTATTCATAACCGTCCTGCCGGGGATGACTGAGCAGCAGCTTTTCAAAAAGTATTGTCAAAATCTCCTTGTAGCAAGTTTTGACTTAAGTAACGAACGTGGGTCAAAACAAATTATGCATTTGTTATTCCAGTTTGAAAAGAATTGCTGAGTTATCTCAATTAATTTTGTGCATTTTAATAGAAAATGTTTTAATATGAACTCAAACTCAAGAAAAGGGCTTATTAAAAGCAAATTATATAATATTTTCTTTACCATGATGCCACAATCTTCATCTTCATCCCTTGTTTAAAGTAAGGCTCTTTATTGGGGTCATTCAAAATGGACAAAGTTTATTTGGGAAGTTATCTTTTTCATGAAAGCCTACTATCAATTGCTTTGATAATTCTCAACACAAGTATCCTTCCTTGTACTTTATAAATAATTATGGTCGGTAAAACTTTTAGTTCATGTGCCATTCGAGAAAAAACACTTTATACACCTTATGCAGGTGAAATGGTGCAATTGATGAGCAGAGAGGTTTTAATTATAAGGTTATGAAGTTAGAAGGTTATGAAAATAAAGTAAGATTATCACATGGATTGAAACAAGGTCATGTGAAAGCTTAGATACACCGAATCACTTTAAACAAAGAAGCATTGAAGCATGAAAGGAAGTTCAACTTTTAAAAGGGTTTTAGACTAAATTAAAGTAACACATTTATTATGCATGACCCACATTCGTTGTATCAGCCCAAACCTAGTACAAGGAGATTTTGACGACACTTTTTGAAAACCCTTGTGCTCAGTCATCCGTGGCAGAAAAGTCACGTATTATACAGAAAACAAGTTACTCTTTACTATGAAATAAATTTCAAGGTCGCATCGGCTATAACTTTTTAATTGAAAGCTGTCAAAGTTGGGTAATATTTTATACGCACTGTATTTTATGTAGATGGAAAAAGATATCGGTTTTGGTGTTACATAAAAATACAATTTGTTTTTATTTTAATTTTAATTTTAATTTTCCAGGCAATGGATCCCGTGCTTCCTCATTGGCCCACGACAAACGCAGTCTCATTCTGGTGGTGGTTGGCTTCATTGTGTTAGTTGTGTAGGCAGAAGTTATGTAGGCAAAAAGAAACTAATAAAGGCCTATTCCCAATTAGTTTATTTGAAATAATTTAGTTTTTGGAGTATTTGGTACACAAAACTTACTGAATGTCAAGGTCATCTTATATTTACAGAGAAGTTTTTTTTTCTCGAAAATCATAGAACATTCTAGCAGTATATCACAAATCACATAGAAAACACTGGCCCATATTCTCGAAAGGCGCCTAACTTAATAAGCCCCCGTCTAAGTGTGTAGATTTACGCCACCGAATTACACTCTTAGAAATATTATATAGGGTCCTTATGAGTCCGACCAACTTTTGGGTAAACTTTACCAATTTCATTCTTATTTTTGACCAATGTTGGGTAAATGCATGTAAAAGTTGAGCAAGATTTAACCAACCTATGCCCAATCTTCATTTACCCAGTGGCATTTACCCAACATTTCTAAGAGTGTATGGAGAGCCAAATGTCACTCTCTTTTACTCCTACAAGATAACCATAGTTCTGGAACTAAATTTTATTTTGTAACTTAAATGTAGTAATTCATTACTACATTTACTGAAATACACATGTTTAGATATTATATTTAAAATTAATAGAGGCACCAGAATAATCTTTCTTTCGAGAAATGCAAGGAAATGCAATAACTGCAAGAAAGAGGGAAGACCATATCAAAGTGATGTTGTCCTTACCCTTCCCACTATTTCACTTTGGCCCTTTCGCAGGGACGTCTATAGCAATTTTGTGAAGTACAAACATTGCCACTGTGGATAACACTGCCCCTAAAGAATAGCACAACGAAAACTTGAAATCATTATACTTTTGCATACCGTGTATATACTAGTTAACATTACGTTATCTCTGAGAAAGTAGAATACACATGAGTTAATCATTTAAACTAGGATAAAGATTAAATGATATATACCTGTACAAAACTGTCTACGGTAGACATTATATTTTAAAAGATAATAATGTTGTTATATTGCTCATTATGCATTCAATAAATATAACAGGTTACACATCCCGTCTGTTAGAAAAGGGATTTATAACTAATAATTGAGATAAAATATAGAATCTATGTAGGCTGACAGGTAATATGAAAGACTTATACATAAGCCATCATTTGGATTTTACAATTACATCGAGAACATCAATTATTAAATACGGCCATCTAACAATTCTTGACACCATTGATAATGAACTAAAGGGATAACGAAATTGGCACAGTTCTGTGGAGGTAACCATTTGGGCATTATTGGACGTGGTTAGGGTTTTGTGCTTGTTAAGCAATGTCTAACTATTTATTGCCTTATTTTCTATGATAGATATTTTGGTGCTGCATTTTGCATTATTTTTTTTTTTATTTTTTTTTATTTTGTATTAATATATGATAAATCTCAGATGAATCTTGAAAACGTTCAAAAATAATAGTAAAACTATTTATTATTAGCCTATATCACAAATCACGTTTGAAACGATGTTTCTATGTGTTTCTAATGTGCTTCCAACTCAAATTTTAGTTCATGCAGTTGCTAAATGTTAGCAATTATTTTGAAGTAGAATTCTTCACATTTTCATGATTTTAAATGCAATGATGAAGAGTAAAACAACTTTAATCATACAACGAACCTTGTCCCCTCCCCTCTTGAAAACAAGTGGCATACCATAAGTACCCTGTCCACCTTAAAAGAAAAAGCGCCACCCCCCCCCCCCCCCCCCCACACACACACCTATTGCTTTATTTTTCCTTCCGAAACATTCTTTCTTATTTTTATGTCTTCCAAAGATGATAATTTTTGTGAAATATTTCCTGAAATGTGAAAGATTTTTATGACATGTTTTTGAGAATGTGCAAGATTTTTATACCAGATTTTTTCTAAAATCCGCAAGATTTTTATACTTCATATTTTCAAAATGAGCAAGATTTTTATACCATATTTTCCAGAATGTATAAGGTGAATCTGTTATGGGTATAATGTGTACAGCACGTTTCACTGTTGTATTATAATGTAAATCCCTTACTTAATTATTTTCTGTTTCCATTAGTTCCCCCTCCACATAGTGAGATAGCCCGAATTCACAAAAGAGGTTGGGTTTGAACCATGGTTTAAACCAACGAACGTAGAGGGCGGCAACACTTTGCAGTCTTGCTATGAGGAAGGTTCACTTCTTACGCGCAAGCAGTTGAAGTGCGCGCACATTTTGGTAGGCATGCCAACAAAACCATAAATCGAAGTAATACAATGACGAATTGATAGCGACATGAAGACAAAAGGAGATACTACGAATAGATGCAGATTTTAAAAAAAATATGTAATGCAAGAATACATTATTTGAAACATTATTCCATTCATGATACCGTGTAAATTTTATTTCTATAATCTATAATCTTATCGTAAATTGGCATCTTTATGATCAGTGATTGTATCAGTGTGCTAAATTCATGACGTTTTCGGCAAGCTGATTTTGTGACCACTCGCAATGCATTTCGGGATAGGGGTAACCTCTCTCCCGCTGCGGGCGTACTGCTGAAATTAAATAAAATCTGTTCGCTGATCCATCAAAATGCGGCATCAATGAATGCGTCGTCTGCTGAGCTTGTTAACGGTATACGGTCTAGCTAGCGTCAGCCTAGGCGGCTGGGAAGGGGGCAAGCCAGGTGAGGGAAAGGTACCGAGCGCCATACCATCTCGCTGCACTGGACGTGCCCGAGGACGTAGCTGTGCTGTCGGGGTATGAATATTTCATAATTTATGTTAACGGCTAAACATATCCATAATACAAAACAAAACAGAACAACAACGTTAAAGGCATATAACCAGTGATTCTTGCTGCAGGGAATTTAATAGCTGAAATTTAAAATTTCGACATAAATTCAATTCATATATCTTTTAAATAATTCTTTTCATTAATTTTTGGTTATCATGAATTTTTTTTTGTATTCTTTTTGACTCATTTATTCTAATATTTAGTTGTTTACTTTATTTAAATTTTTAATTAATAATCAATATTATTAATATTAGGTATTTATGTATGTATTCATTTATTAAAATTAACCTAATTCATTATTTTAAGAGGAGTGGTTAAGTTAAATTTCATTTGACATCGCTACCACTTCTATTCAGACCTCATCCAGTGTCATTTTTAACTCTTTCCAAAAAAGATGTTGGGGAGAGACGAGGGAGGGAGGCTAATTCACATAAAATAGGGAAAATGGTGTTGGTCCACCCCCCCCCCCCCCCCCCCCCCCCCCCCCCCCCATGCTCAAACTCTTTGTAAACTATTTTCGCCCTTGCTCCCTCTCTTTAAATATTTATCTTTTTTTCTATCACTCTCCCCTATTCTCCCCACCCCCCTCTATCGATCTCTCAACCCAACAGTTTTTCTTAACTTTCTCATTTTCAGCCAACCTCACTCTCATATGTATTGATTATTCTCTCATTTTTCCCCTTCTCTTTACACACTCATTCTCTCTCACACTCCGTTCATTGGTTCTTTTGAGGTATGATTCAATTCATCCATGCAGACTATCCCGTAAAAATGGAACATATGAAACGGAAGGTAGAATTGTATTCAATAATAAATAAATATTTTTATTTATACTATAAACAGTATAATGACGGTGTAAATCATTTACCATGTGTACATTTTGAATTAAATGACAAAGGTTAAATTAAAGGACAAAGTTTAATTTCAACGGTAGTCTCATATTTATTCCATTGCATCATATCTTTTCCGGCAGCTCTTCTTATTACGCCCTTCATTTTCATATTTTTATTTCATTATTGCATTGTAACCCTCCAAATGTTTTGGGTATGCACGATATATGAAGTGTTTTATTATGCAGTATTGTCATAATAATCATTAATTTTTTTATTAATATGTTATTATCATCATAGTCATTATCATTGTAATTATTAATATCATTATTATATTCTATACAAATTAAATCTTGTCGACAGTGGACTTTAGACTTTTTCAGCGGAGAACAGTTTCACGTCTGATCCAGGACGCTTCTTTAGCTCGTCTGAGTTGGTTCTCGGCCTAAAAAATCTTAAGTCCAGTCCACAATATGTAATTTGTATAGTATTTGATTATTTCTTAGATCATTCAAAACTCAGTTTATTATTATTATCATCATTATTATTGCGACATCATCGGCTAAGTCAATAGCATATTAAATCATTTCTTCAAGGCATTATGGTGGACCCTTTTTATCTTCTCATTTTTGTAAAGTATAATGAAAGATATTTGTCATGTTTTTGCAAAGACAATCCTAGGTAATGAGTCCCGGGTAATGAGTCAAAGATGAATAAAGTTTATCCACCTGTTTACATTACAGCAAATATTTATTAAACGTACCGAGTAATGGTTGAATACTTAATGTGCTACATATCTACATAAGAACATAAAATAAGTATTCCTCGAGTTATAAAGCATATACCATGAACATCAAGAAGAAAAA
Source organism: Heliocidaris erythrogramma (assembly GCA_025617745.1). Classification (NCBI taxonomy): domain Eukaryota; kingdom Metazoa; phylum Echinodermata; class Echinoidea; order Camarodonta; family Echinometridae; genus Heliocidaris; species Heliocidaris erythrogramma. The sequence continues at coordinate 12,541,503 of CM046865.1, read as the reverse complement.
CAAGAAACCTTTATTAAGAATGCATTCTGCAGTTCATTACTTCAGACATGTTCAAAAAATAAAATATGTAATTGCACAACTGGGAGTAGAGAAGGAAGGAGGTGGTCAGCAGTGAATTGAGGTTGTCAGCAGTGAATTATGGTTAAGGTTTCATTTTTTCACATGATTGAAAGCAATAAGTGTAACTTGAACACATAATAAATCGGCCATATACATGTATAAAATGAAAAATTAGTGAAGCGTCTTACAAGTACATGGCACATTCCATCAGCATCAAATGAATTACATTTAAATGCAAATGTTACATTTATTAGTTTCATTTAATTAACATGGAAAGCATGGAATGAATTATTCACAATTAAATACGAATGCGCAGCACAATTATATGTATTATGTGTACACATTCACACATGTAATCAATGAATGCACGATTCAATGAATGAGATAAGACACGAGTCAGTATGCTTTGCGGCTTTTAAATGATGATATGAAATATGATGAATGTACTATACATGTATACTGGTAGTCTTATACACATCTTAAATGTATATGGCATAGGCCTATTTCCCATCAACCTCAAATTAATTACATCCATACATTAGTTTGATGGAAATAATGGATTGTTATTTTCCACAAGTGAATATGAATATGAAGTATAATATTGCAAATGTAACTTGTATTAATTAAAAAAATGAGAAATATTTACAAACTGGTATATAGGAAAAGTGTCTTGCATCTCATCATGATGCAATAAATTGACTTAAGGCAGCACAATGTTTTGAAATGTGTAGCAATTTGCATTTAAAAGGAAATGAAATATCAGTAGCATGGAATTAAAATATCAAAGACATAAACATATAATTTACAAACTTGTCTCGGCCGCAAAGGGAAGCGAGACTATTGGCGTCATTATGACTTCTGCATATAGGCGTCAGCATAAATAGGCATCAGAATATACTTACCAATATTTACATATTGGTTGGTGTATATCTAAAAAAAAAACTTTATTGCATCTCATCATAAGATGCAAAAAAGAATCATCATACAAGGCAGCACAAGGTTTTCAAATGTGTAGCAATAAGTTCAATTTAAAATAACACAAAATATTAGTACCATGCAATTAAAAAAGCAAAAGCATAAAAGTTATTCACAGACCTTTCTCGGCCGCAAAGGGAAGCGAGACTATTGGCGTCACGATGTCAGCATATATGCGTCAGAAAATCATAAGTGTAATATTTACAAATTGGTAAGTATATATTGAAAAAAAAAATGTATTTCATCTCATAAGATAAAGCAATAAATAAATACTCAATAAATAAATACATACTCAAGCCAGCACAAGGTTTTTAAATAATAAGCACATTGCATTTAAAATGACAGGAAATACCAGTGGCATGCCGCAAACACCTAAAAGGGAAATCAAATGATCTGAAAATTGAATAATTGTTAAATTGATATTTTAAATATGTCAATTTCATTGAACATACGGATTGCTTCAAAACACCTCAGCAAATGGCAAACCACAATGAATTCTGCATTCTTTTGGTGCTTACACGTGTGTCACTTTCATGAGTTTTCTACTTGGTTTCTGATTCTTTTCCCTTCTTTCACTATTTTTGAACTTTAATGCATAGTGAATTCTCATCCTGATGTAAGTCTCAAGAGTCACATCACGAACTGCCTCAGTGCAAAATAGATTCGAACCCAACTCAGTAGGTAAGCGACCTAATACATATCGCTTGATACTGGCCATTACACTTCTGCCATAGATGAACCTGTTCATGGCAGGTACTACATTCTCTTCAATGTGTAGTATCCATGATAGGAAGAGGTCCGTTGGCACGGAGAGCTCTCCAAAATCACATGCATTAATGTTCCACGCCTTGAAATGAATGAACAAATCTCTGGGATGTTCCACAAACTTCCTATCGGAAGCTATTCTTGAATAACAATACTCACAATGATGTTTTAAGCATATCTTCCTTATCAAGGATCCAGCTACATATGATAAAATAGAATTGTCTATATCTGTGACAGAAAATGGTGCTTCAAATGCTTGCCTCACCTGGAAACCAGTGCTGTCTTGGACATGCTGTGATGCTAAACGTACAAGTGATAAATCATCTAGACCTAATAAAAATGTTTGCATATCAGGTAAGCAGTTCTGACCACCGACTGGCATCATCAACATATCAATCATGGCACATTTCAAGGCAGCTTGAAAGTGATAGGCTGAAGGATTGTCCCTGTCCCCTCCTTTAGCACGTAATTGTGAAAATAAATTCTCGATGCAGTCTTGATTGAGTCTATTTAAGAAAAGGAATTTAAAACCAGCCTTCTCCTTCAAGAACTGCCATAGCCGTATGACTGAATTTAGTGTTATCATCCATCCATCTAAAAACCACACCTTTGTTTTGTTACCTATTTTCCAGGTCTTCAACCAGAGAAGTGTTTCTTGCCACAATTTCACGTGACAAGAACCCTCTCTGACTGGCCTCCTGCAGTCTCGTCCAGCTCGTGAGGACCTAGAATTCAAAGAATCAAATAATGTGTCAATCTTATCACAAAACTCTGATGTATATACTGCCTCTGGAGGGAGACTACCTAAAGAACAATGTGTTAGAATGCCAGCTGCTACAGTTCTACTTAATACTTGAACTGCAAATGAAACTCTCATTTTACTAAATGAGGAGATTTCAAAATGACGCTTGGTTAGCTTTGGAGCATAACGGATATTGAGGGTTTGGTCCTTATCAAAAAAAGCCTTGATATAGGACCACTTTGCTGTTTTTATTCCATCAAATACAATGTTGTATTTCATTAGGTTATTTCGTGTACTCTTGATGAGATGTGGTACATCATATATACAAAAAATTTCATGGTTCTGGAAGTTAAAGGATGTTCTCTCTTGGGTTACACCCAGCTTTTTGAACAGGGACCTATTGCTTGGTCCCTGATCACAAACTAGGGAAACCGGATGTAAACCCAACGTAATAATATGAGACAAACAATCCTTAACTATCCTCTCCAGCAAACTTGCACTGATGCCATTAGCTGAAAAGAAGTATCCCAAAGGCTGCTTCCACTGGGATGCGACACCGCGTATCATTACAACAAGAGCCTGATTAGCTACTTGGGGGGTTCCCCCAAATTTTCCAAAATGTTCAAGTCCGGTGACAACATCATTTTTTTCATCAAAATGTAAGTTTTCTTTTATGCTCATCTCGTCAATAACAACTGAGCAATACCTATCTCTCTCTGATAATGTTTGCACTTTATTCTTCAAAGCCTCCAGAATTGCTGGTGAGAGACCAGGCTGGACTTTGATGTCTGTGAGTAATCTTTTGATACATGATACAGATGGAAGTTTAAGGATCTTTCGAAGTAATCTATAGCCTTTCGGGCTTGAATGATATAATGATACGGCGAAAGACTTATCCTGCAAGGACCACCTCATTCCTTTCCTTTTACCTTTTCCTACTCTTAGTTGAGAACGAAAGATTGTCAGAGTGGGTTCTTCGAGGTACTTGGACGCCTCTGTTATTATATCTTTTACAGTACTGATTTCTTGTTTTTTTGTAATTTTTTGGAGATCTTTTGTGAGGGATTGTATTTTAGCATTCATCCTTTTTACCTTTTGATTCATTCTTTTTTGCAATTTAAGTTTTTCTCTCCTTAACCTCCTGTTCATCTCTTCTTTTGTCACGGACGGTATTTCTTCCTCCCTTTCCTCTGTCATTCCTTCTTTCTCTTTTTCTGCTGTTACTTCTTTCTCTTCATCTGTCCTTTCTTCTTTTTCATCGGTCCTTTCTTCCTTTTCATCTGTCCTTTCTTCTTTCTTTTCATCTTTCCTTTCTTCTTTTTCATCTGTCCTTTCTTCCTTTTCATCTGTCCTTTCTTCTTTCTTTTCATCTGTCCTTTCTTCTTTCTTTTCATCTGTCCTTTCTTCTTTCTTTTCATCTGTCCTTTCTTCTTTCTTTTCATCTGTCCTTTCTTCTTTCTTTTCATCTGTCCTTTCTTCTTTCTTTTCATCTGTCCTTTCTTCTTTCTTTCCATCTGTCCTTTCTTCTCTCTCTTTATCTGTCATTTCTTCTTTCTCTTCTTGTTGGGCAAAAACATGCTCTGCAAATTCCTTGCTGTGTTTGTTATTGTTTTCCCCATTTCCAAGAAGATCGGCATAGCTGTGCTCTACAAGTTAGACATACAAGAAGAGAAATACAAATAATTTTTTTTTTTTTTTGGCGGGGGGTTTGACTGATTTTATACTGAAGGAAATAACTTCAGTAAGTCAGTTACTGAAAGAGGATATCAATTTTATCTGTTAGGTTTGTCAATTATTTATTGAAATAAAAATAATTTCAACTTTCTTGAAAAGTTTGTAGGAGGGGGAATTTGTAAAGACTATCCCTCCCACCTAACCTCACTCCCCTTGACATTTACACCAGGTGATACAAACAATCTCTAGCAATTTACTCTGATGATGAGTTTAAGGCAAAAAAAAACATACAACTCTATTCAATGCTATTCCCAAATTATCTAGTACAAAACATCTTTTCATAGATCAGTGAACTTACTGATCAAAGTGATCCAATGGAAATTTTACATAGAATGGAATTGACTGGAATGGTATTTATTTGCCTAGTGTAACAACAATTGGATCAATAATCTGAATCTGCATCACAATTACACTGTTAGCACTTTAAAAGTTATATTTATTAAAAATACATTAACTGATTCTGCATGATTGTAAAGTTTATCTATTGCAATAATAATGTATATTAAACGGTAAAGGTATGTTTGCACATGCAGTCATGCGAACATTTTTCAAAAGCAAATTAACAAAATCCCAATTTCACAATTTACTTTCCAGAAGTTTGCAAAACTTGTTGAGGGGTTACTGGAATTGTTGTCGATAGTTTGTTTGCATTTCAAGATATTTTTAAAAAGAAAGTTTGGTTTGGTTTGGTTTGGTTTGGTTTGGTTTAGTCATAAATATCATTGAACATGCAGCTAAAAGCTGACAATGTCCAATTTACAAGATAAAAAGCATATATAAATGCAATTGGTATACATTAAAATATCAATTAAAATACGTAAATATATATGAACGACAACGTTGATTTTCTACCTCGTTATGAATTTCAGGGGTTAATGATTTAAGAGAAACAGAGCGAAAGGTGAGTATAATAAATTAGATTCCTGAGAAGTAGATGACTTCTAAGTTTTTTATTTATCAGAAAATTTAACAGAAAGTTCTTTTGGATGTTTACCGCATCCCGCAAACAAATGAGGACACTTCCAAACCTCATTCTTATAGTGTGGGTAATTTGCAGTATAAATAAACAAAAATCATTTTATCAACAAAACATTTTTAAAACATAAAAAGTATACTCACTGTTCTAATGTTGGACCCATTTACTGTAAATAGTAAGCAGATATCTAGGGCCCGTTGCATAAAACTTACCTTTTATGGTAACTTTGCTATCCATGGTAACTACATAGCTACCATGGTAAGAGGACTCCACAACCAATGAAAATCAAGAAAGCTATGTTCCCATTGATGGCAAAGTTAGCATACCAGTAAGTTTTATTTCCATGACCACTGATTAAACAATATTTCTTGTGGGTATTATCAATTTTTTTTTCAAACAAAGCAAACTGTGACTGCATGACCTGTATGCCTGCACATTTTGTACGGTGACCATTAACCAAGTTCATATCTCAAGTGGTTATACAGTGCCAATACCTGCAATTTCTTAACGTAACTATGATTTTTTTTACTCAAAAATTTAATTAGATTTCTGTACCTGTGGTAATGTACTCTAGCATCAAGTTTGAACTCGGCATCTCTCAAATTGTTCTTGACATGTTTGCAAACTCATATGCCTACTTTGTAATAAACCTTGAATAACGATTAAGAAATCATTGTAATGGCAAGAAAGTGGACAGATGGACAACATAATGCACCTGTACCTATGTTTGCTGATGTCTAAAACTGTTAATGCAACATGCACTTTTATCAGCTACCATCCCTTCAGCCAGAACTCATCCCCATCGATCTGTAATGGTATAATCAATTATCTATTTGAGGTATGCACTCTAATTGGAAATCATTACCTGGCTACATGTATATGAGGTAGGAAGCCACACAACACTGTTTGTATGCAAAGCATCTTTCCTACCCAGTGCCATGCAGGATATACCAATTTTGAATTATAGTTGATAGCATTAAATTATACTGTCAAATAATTTTCTTTCATTTTCCCTTAATATTAGAGAAGTGCAATACTACAGTTTCTTTGTATATATTTTATGTTTACATAAAAATGTGAGATCGATGAATAAGAACAGACTCACCAAATCCATTGTTCCTTTCACGGATGAACAGATATCTGACCTTGAAATGTTCTTGCAACATTAATAGCAGTAATTACTTGAATTAAGATATTCCTGCTAAAAGGATAAAAGCTCAGGAAATGTGACATGCATTTAAACATTCTATCCCACACAAATTATATGTGTATTTAATCATGATTTATCTATTTTCAAGATTGAAAAAATAGCCTAAACCCATATAACAAACTGAACAAAATCTATTAGAATCCTGTTCATAAAAGATCAATAAACTCAACAAATTGTGCAAGAAACCCATCCTGAAAAAGGATCTTTCTTAATATAATATATCCAATTAAGAATTAGGTATGTCAAGGAATTCAAATGATGAAAAAAGTACGGATGGAATACAATTAACATCATGTTCAGTGTACACAAATACACTGTAAGTTACAATGATCCCCCCCCCCCCCCAAAAAAAAAAAAAAAAAAAAAAAAAAAAAAGGGATAAATAAATAAATACATTAAAAATTTTCTTTCTTTTTTTTAAGTCAAAATATTTTTACAAAACAAGAACTTTCATACTGGGCTAGCATCTTTTTCATCTTCTGGTTTCGTTCAACTGTATAGTTTGGATCATATCATGCAATGAATAGAAGAAATAATGACATGCAGACAAAATAATATTGACTGTGAAATCATAAAAGAAGAAAAGGACAAGGGAAAAACTGAAATTGAAATAAAAAACAGGAAGAACTAATAATAACAAGAATGAAAGGAAATGAACAATGATACCTGATGGTGGACTTGAACCACCTTGCTCAATAATAGAAAATGAGCAATACCATTAATCAGGTTGACTGTATCAGAAACATAAATAAAGTAGACGGAGGAAATACACACAGTACCTGCGCATCCAGTGCATGAATGATCCTTGTTTGTTCCACTTATTTTTTTCACTTTCTTTTTTTTTTCACATGCTGTAATATATTGCGTTATTATTCAGAGTTCATAATAGGGGTGAAAAAAAACTAATTTTCCCCTGAAAATCTTCACCCTCTATATCCAACAAAAATTTAAATGACAATAATGATGCACGTATTATCTATTTGAAGACAAGATTACATTATTTAACGTAGTCTTACCAAGTAGATGTCCTGGTACAGCAGCTTTGGGTACAGCCCCTGTCTTCAAGCGATTCCTTGCTACGTTTGTGAAATCACTATCTCCAAAATGGTTGGCACATACAACATCGTTGGAATGGAGCTGGTCCGACGACATGTCCAGAAGATCAGGCCTCCCAATTTGTAGTGCCCAATCGAAAAGGCTGTATAGAATTTATAATCATAACAAGTGAAGTTTATAAAATATGTGAGGTGTAGTAAATGTCCCCATTTGAGGTGAACTTCTTTGGAATTGCGCTAACTTTTGTAACTTCTGATCAGATGTTTCTAGCAAATAGGAGAATTATTAAAATAATATTTTAATACTTCTCCTATCAAACCACATCAGATACAACAAAACAAAAAAAGGTTCTGTTGCAAAGTAGAGAATTGGCAATTTGGAATTAATAAGGATATTTGTTAATTTTTGAAATTATGTTTACAAGTTTTTTTGGGGCCCTCACTAAGCTCTATCACATAACAAACACAACTGAAGTCTGTTGCAAAATAAGGCATATAATTTTCCATTGATTTAGAAATAATTAACATGAATTCGCAAAATTAATATATAAATTCTGTAAAGTTTTGAAGCCCCACACAACCTCATCAGATTAAACAAACAGAATGTAAAATTGGTGTGAAAAAGGGAACAAGTAGCATTTCTTTTTGCTGATTTTGAATAAATTTGCTTTAAAAGTGATGTCTTACACATCTTCAACCTGGGACCAACGTCTGTACCTAAGTTTATTAAATTTCATGAGAAAGAAATGAAAAATAACCAACCTACTGTAATCCTTTGGAAATCTGAAGAAAGAAATGCCAGCCCCCATGCCCTTCACAGACCTGCAGAATGGAACTCTACACATCTGCTGATTTGCTTTCTTGGCCTTCTTCGTCCCTTCAGGAAAAAGAGAGATATGATGATATTGAGTGGCAATGGTTGTTTATCATGAAGAGCTCAGGTCCGTCATCCATGTTACTCATGATGGCACTACCAGGTTAATATAATAATTTCAATCCAACAAATACAAATAAAATCTCCTAGTGAGACCAAACTGATCGAATGGAGAGTGCAAAGGAAATGAATCCTAATCTATGTATGAAAATGCTAATATACTTACTTACAGTTTCATAATTTTGTATGAAAGACTTATTTCAAAGAGTTACTGTGTAAACATGTGCTAATTAGTTTAAGCCAAAGGCAAAATACATGGAAACCCTCCTCAGAAAATGGAAATTAAAGGCACTTTAAGAAAGCACCCTGTATAGGATCACCTCATTTCAGAATTACTAAAATTTTCGAGATTTCCTCACATTGAAAGTTAAAATTTTAAACATACAGTGTACATGTAATCTGAAAATGTTCATGCCTACTTATAACAAGTTGCCTCACTCAGTCGCCAATTTGCCTTACTCAGTCGCCAATTTGCCTTTGATTAACACTTTAACTAGATGAATCATAACTTTTGTATCCCATAACACTGATGGAATTTTTGGGACAGCCTTAATTTATCAGCCCCTCACATTTTACTTTTGCGGCAACTTACCTATACTCACTTTGTTTTCGGAAGCTTAATGTCAATTCCTTTTCTCTTTTTTTGGTTCTACATGAGCATATTATAAAGTTCATTTAATGAGGAAACTGCAATGAACAAATGTCAAGTCGATATCAGTATCATGTCAAATTATGCTGGGAAACTGATGGGGTGCTATGCACATGTAATGAATACAACTTTTGAAATTTGAAGCAGCAAAGTGCTGATTACATCTCAATATCTAATTCCAATATTACAAGAAATACAGGAAAATAACATTCTTTTTTTTTGCAAACCTTGTGTCATTGTGACAGCATCTGTCTCCTTAGTATGATGGGGAGCCCTATGTCTGCGCACCAAAGTTTTTGACCTGAAAATGAACAAGAATTTCTTTAATATTCCTCTAGGCCTAAAGCTTTATTTTATTTTATACCCAATATTCTAAAGAGCAATGCCATTTTCACAAGAAACGGTGGCCATGTCAATGGTGCCCATGTCTGCGCACTCATTCATTTTACACGTAGTTCAGGAGTTTTGACCTGCAAGACAACATTTTGAGGCTTGTGAATAAAATGTCTGTAATAAGACGTTTTTTTTAAATTATTTTGACTTGTTTTTTTGCATCAATACCTATCGATGTGATATAGATGAAAAGTTTGTCTTCGGTGCGTGCTTTGTTTTATTAGAATCGTGCAGTTACGCGTGTGCGCAGACTTGGGCACTCTAGCCATACCTCTGCTAGATGGTGTTTCAGTAGTGTTTAATTTGGAATCTGTAGTGCTCTTCAGAGATCTGTTAAGCACAGCAGGTTTAACACTTTTGAGGACCGCTAGATCAATCATACACAAGAGGAAAATAATTTTTAAAATTTAACTTTCAACTCTGAATCCCCCAAATTGTGGCAAAGTAGGAGTTGAATATTCCCTGAAACATGTAATCTCGCAAATTTAAGAAAAGTAAATCTCGCTTTGAGCAAATTTGTTGTCTGTCTGTTTTTGACTGCTCAACAGTGAATGTTCGCTACAATCCCGCATAAGTTTGGCCCTGAATGTGAGCCGAGTGTTGTATTATTATTATGGCAGTGGCTATTCTTATGACGAGTCGTAAGAATAATTTTCCGGCTATTCTTACGACATGCGCATACGCTCCATTTTCGTACTCTGCGCACACTTCACTTGTTGAGTAAAAATCTCTCCGTCTCTGTTTTCTCTGTCTCCTCAGCCTTTTCCATATTACATCTGTAATTCTGTAGAGAGAAAACATCGGTTAGTAACAAATGAAAAAAACGACAAATGACAAAGCTGGGAATCGAACCTGGGTCCTCGATATTGCCAGTCCTCTGACTTAACGATGTACCTGTGAGAACGAGTTGACATCGATGGTGTTCAAAACATTATAAATACCCTAACCCTACCCTTAACCCTAACCCTATTCTTACGAGCAGAGTATGAAAATGGAGCGTGTGCGCATGTCGTAAGAATAGCCGGAAAATTATTCTTACGACTCGTCGTAAGAATAGCCACTGCCTATACCCAGGGCCAGGCAGCATCCATTATTATTAATGCCAATGGGCAGTAGACTGAACCAAATTTTCCCATTCGTTGATAGCCTCTTAATGTCGGCTCTCTCATTTAAATGAGGAGAGAGCCGACCCTACCCCAATAAGAGGCCTGCAGTACCCAGCCCCAGGCAGTTGTTGTGTGGCCTGCACTCATCTTGTGTACTTGGTCATGAATGGTGGCCGAACTGTCTTGTCGGACGAGTTGTGTATCCATTCATCCAGACGAACATGATTTTGACAAATGACAGTGTTGAAAAAGTTACAAAAAATACAAGCATTAATTAATTAGACCTAGACTATTTCTTAAATTTTTGGCGATCCTGGGTTTTAGCGGTCTAAACTTATTTTAGGTTGCTAAGTTCAGCTCGTCTATGCCCTAACCCTAACCCTAACCCTAACCCTAGTTAGCAACCTAAAATAATTTAGACCGCTAAAACCTAGGATTGCCAAATTTTTAATACAACAAGTGTTTGATCTAACTTAGACGATATTATTTATTTTAAAAATAGGCATTATCGCGGTTGAGCATGTTGAGGAAACCACCGTTCACTCCGGTCTCCGCACAGTCAGAAGCGCTTCATTGCGTTAAACGCATTGGTTTCCTCATTCCTCGTCCATAGTCTCTGCACTTTATTTTTGCGTGCTAACGAACGAGTGGAGAGGTTTCCTCAACCACGATAGCCCTAGGCCTAGGCTTTTTTAGCCGAAAAATATATCGATGATGATTATCACAATTTTTGCAATGCATAGTTTAAGTTGAATCTAAATACAAAAAAGAAGGTTTCGTTTCTGTTAAGTGTCCGGTCATCCGAATCTGATCCCCCAAGCCGCATCGCTCCATCCAGCAATCAGCATCCGAACATTTTTTTTAAATTTTAAGTACGGTACCGTACCGGTAACGTTACAACTCGGAGTCGGAGTACCGTATAATTGCTAACAATAATGTAACAGCTCGTCCTTATTTTATTACCCTGGATTGCCAAATTTGTTTCATCATCATATCAAATAAGTTAATCTAAATTTATAACTAAAATCAAACCTTGATTGATCCATGGTCGAGCTCTGAGTCTGAGTCTTACTAACAGTATAATTAGGCGGTCAGATCGAGAGTACGAGTACGAGTGAGATCACATACGTACGTCGAAATCACCTATACCTATACCTAGTACTCTAGTCGTCAGTGGTCGAAATACAGTGCAGTAGCAGCGAAATAGACCAGAAGAACGTTAGCAACCTCACAAATACATATTATTGTATCGTACAGTAAAATGATAAATTTATAACCATTTTAATATTTTTCCTCTTGAAAATTATAAAAATCGTATAAAAATATTATTGTACATAACATCTGATTTTAACATTTTAATTCAAAAGTTTTTAAAAGTATAAATTGAAAAAAAATCAACTCTACAATCTACCTAAAAACCTCTCTGAGAGAAAACGATGGTCACAGAAATTTAGCGAAGTGAACCTTCCTCATAGCAAGACTGCAAAGTGTTGCCGCCCTCTACGTTCGTTGGTTTAAACCTAAAACCCCTCATCAATCCAGCATAATCTTGAGCGGGCGACTTTTTCAAGAGCTCCGTAGCTGCGTTATATATCCATAGACATTTTGGCGGGAAAATTAAATCTGCTCCTCCACTACACCCAGCGGCAACGGTGCCAACAAGTAGCCGACACCAGCCCTTCGACCTACACCCATCTTTGGCTTCTGTCCAGTCTACTTCTTATAGCTTCTGGCGAAATCTGACTTCGTTCCAGTCGCCTAGTTAGTGGAGGCTGAGGCTGGGGTTACCCACAGGCGTTCCCATGGTGATATTGTCACTCATTCTCATACTTTTCTCCACGTATTAATAACATTACAATAACAGGTAAGAGGTTGATTAATTCATTAACATGCGCATGAGATATGGCGTCCTCTAGTTCTTTGTCCTCAGGAGAAGAGGATTACATTAATGCAGCAGATAATCCAAAATTTCGGGATACACCGGAGGTATTATCTTCCGATTGTCACACTCTCCGTGAGGAGAGTGCTGACGATTCAAATTGTTCATGGAAAACGGCAATGAACAGAAATTCTGTCAGATCCAAGAAAAGGGCAAGGGTAAGAAGCAATAGCGATGGTATGTTAAATACGAAGAACAAGAAGATTCCTAAATTCTCAACTCCAACGCATTCAAGTAGGAAAGTGGTCATTGTTGGTCTGGAAAAAAATGTATGCAGTGCTAATCAAGTGCGGGTTTACAGAGAAATTCATGATCTCGTTGGAAAACTTGTAGGTATGGTTAAAGTAAAAAATATGTTGATTTTGACATGTGAGAATGAGAAACAAATTATAACCCTGTTACAGTTAACACAGTTGGCTGGTTTAGACGTAAAAGTTACACGTTATGAAGAAGATCAGGTGGTTACAACGAAAGGGGTCATCCATAGAATCGATACTCAAATCAGCAATGAAGAAATAGCAGATGTATTAAGAGAACAGAATGTAATAAATGCTAAGCGATTTAGGAAGAAGATCAATGGAGAAATGGTACCCACTCCATCGGTACTTATTACTTTCAAAGGTAAAAGTAAACCGGATGCTGTAAATTTTCTCTATGAGATTAGGCGTGTGGATAACTTTGTCCCACCCGTGACAAGGTGTCATAAGTGCCAACTATTTGGTCATATTAAAGATAATTGTAGGGGTAAAATACGTTGCGTGAGATGCGGAGGCGAACATGAATTTGACGCTTGCGCACAAAAGGAAAACAGGAAGTGCTTTAGATGTGGAGATAATCACTCAGCGGCGTATCAAGGATGCAAATCTTATATAGAAGCTAAGCAAATACAAACAATTAAACTGAATGAAAAGCTCACATACGCGCAAGCGACAAAAGTGTATCGCACTCAGAAAAATGTAAATGTTGTAGAGACATCTAATAACACAGTCAACACGAGTAACTCCAAAGAGAACCCTCAAAGTAAACAGAACAAATTAGATTCCAACTTAAAATTACAGAGTCCTGGACATGAAACAAGCCCTCACTCCCATATCCCACCTGCGGCTCAAGTACACAAGAGAAAAGAGAAAAGGCGGGAAAGAGACGGGGAGTCTGAGCAGGGTTCTTCAAATATTAATCAAACTGGCTTTCCCAATAATGTGACATCATTAGATTTGATTATGTTTATTCTGGTTGCGATACGTAAGTTACTTCTTTCTGAGAACGATGATCAATTTGTGGAAGCTGCTGTCAAAGCGGGTAAAGATTTTTTAAAGGCGGACATTACCATGGAAATGGTAAAAAGCCGCCTTAAATGACACAGCCCGTTTCAGATATAACTATACTACAATGGAATGCACAAGGTATGATTTCACATGGTGCGGACTTTTTAACGTCAATATTTGATAATAATTTATTGGGTTCTAACCCAGATATTATGTGCATTCAGGAAACATGGTTTAATGATTATAATGTGTCTTTTATTCCGAATTACATTTGTGTCTGTAGAAATAGACCGGATGGTAGAAGAGGTGGTCTAGTTATATATTTAAAAAAGGATATTACTTTCCAGGTTATGAATGTTAAAGGGAATATCGAATACCAAAGAGTTGATATTTTTTCAAAGAAAGGGATCATTTCAATTTTTAATTATTATAATCCATGTAAAAAGATTGAAGTGGAAGAATTAAATGAAATGGTTAGAAATGTGCCAGGGAGGATCATAATTCTGGGCGACTTTAATAGCCACAACCCACTCTGGGGGAGCAGTAAATTAGATGCAAACGGCAGAACCGTAGAGACTTTTATGGAAGATCATGATCTAGCATTGCTAAATGACGGTTCTCCAACGAGGTTAGACCCTCATTTTGGAACACATTCAATGTTAGATTTATCTATAGTTTCCAAGGAACTAGCGTGTAAAATGGAGTGGGAAGTACGGTCTAACAACTTTGGCAGTGATCACAATGCGATTGTTATTAAATTGAAACAGTCGGGTAATACGATTATACATGAATACACAGATATCGGATTTAGATGGAGTTTTAGAAATGTAAATTGGGAAGGGTATAGAAATGCAATAAAAGAGGAATTATCAAATCAAGTGTATAATAGTGACTTTAAATTAGATATTCAAAGTCGATACAACGCCATTGTTAATGTTATTCTGAATGCGTCAAACAGGTACATTCGTCGAGTTCGACTAGGAGGGGGGAAAAGAAGTAAAATAACTCCTTGGTGGAACGAGGAGTGTCAAAAAGCAGTTGCGGAGAGGAATCATATTAAAAACAGATTAAAAAGGTATTATGACATAAATGATGTTAAACAATACTTACAAAAGAAAGCCTTTGCACAGAAGGTACAGAGAAGGGCTCGTTTCGACTATTGGTCTCAATACTGTGCTAGAATGAATAGATTTACAGACATAGGGAAAGTGTGGAAACAGGTGAAAGGAATGCGAGACAGCACAAAGAACACTCACATTTTTCACAATCTAATCGTTGATGGTAATATGGTAAGTGAGTCTAAAGATAAAGCAAACGCCGTGGCATCCTTTTTCAAATCTATTGATAGATCATTTTCCGTAAACGATAATGAAATTGATGATGCTCTATTTACCCACATTATGGATGATGACTGTATTAATGATGATTTTAATATGAATGAGTTGAGGAACGTTTTAAAAGAAATGAGAAATTCCGCTCCAGGTAAGGATGACATTTATGTGATTATGCTAAAAAACTTGCCCCCAATAGCACTTGTTTACATATTAGAGTTATATAATGAAATCTGGGAAAATTCATGTTTTCCAAGCCAGTGGTATGAAGTTGTCCAGATACCTATTTTGAAACCTGGAAAAGAAGCGACGGATGTGTCATCTTACAGACCAATTTCGTTATTATCTTCCCTCTTTAAAGTCATGGAAAAAATGATTAAAAATCGGCTGACTTGGTATTTAGATAAAAATAAACTTTTAAACCCAATTCAATCAGGATTCCGTAAATATCGAAATGTCAAAGATCATTTAATCAGACTCGAGACCGACATACATTCAGCATTGAGTGAGAAAAAATATACTGTAGCTGTTTTTCTAGACTTGGAAAAGGCATATGACTCGTTATGGAAAGGAGGTCTCTTCAAAAAATTGTCAAGGTTAAAAATTCATGGAAAATTATTGTGTTTTATTAAAGCTTTCTTAAAGAATAGATATTGTAATGTTAAGGTTAACAATTGTTTGTCGGAAAATTATGTGTTAGAAAACGGTATCCCACAAGGGAGCTCTTTAAGTCCTGTACTTTTTACTTTGATGTTGAATGACTTAAAGATTAACGAAAGTGGAGTTAAATTATCATGTTATGCCGATGATATTGCAATTTGGTTTTCTGGTTCCAACTTAGATCTGGTTCGCCAGAAACTACAGGAAGCCCTCCATGAAATCGAAATTTGGTGCTGGAGGTGGAAATTAAAGATTTCACACACCAAGTCGGTAGTTTTGGTATTTACCAATAAACAAAAGAAAGACATTGCTTTGAAAATAAATGGGCATGTTTTGCCTCATTGTGAGCAGTTTAAGTTTCTTGGTATGTGGCTGGATTATAAACTAACTTGGTCGGTCCATATTAACGCAATTATTGAGAAGTGTAAGAAAAGATTAAATTTATTACGTTGCGTTTCAGGAACTACATGGGGAAATAAGTATGAAATTTTGATGATGATATATAAAGGACTTATTTTATCTGTTTTAGACTATGGCAGTGAAATGTATGATTCTGCGTGTATATCTCTGAAGAAAAAGCTAGACGCTATACAATACAGAGCACAAAAAATTATTACAGGGACTATACATAATGTATCCTTGGAGGCTCTACAGGTGTTAACCGGAGAATTGCCGCTGGAACTTAGGAGAAAATTATTTAATGATAAATTTAGATATTATTTGTTGTTTAGCTCATCCAGTCATCCTTCTAAAGAAATTCTTGGTGATCATTATACCATGAATAGAAGTGAATGGAAGGGTGGGAAAGCACCATTTAGCCTTAGAGCCAGTCGAGACGAAGTTAATGTAGAAAATCAAGACAATTTAATACCGAAAATTCCCGAATGGCGATTATCCCGTCCTCATGTGTCATTTGATACTCGAGGTAAAATACCAAAAAGGGATATGCTGGCAGCCGAGATGAAATCCATTGTTCAGGACAGAATAGGAATAATATGGAAAGGATATTTGCATGTATATACAGATGGGTCTAAACTTGAAGATCTCAGAACAGGAGCTGCGTTTTATGTTCCCCAATATCAGGTGATTAAATCTTTTAGATTGTCACATGTATGTATCATGAGAGCGGAACTCGTCGCCATTCTAATGGCTCTGGAGTGGTTAGACAGTTTCGTAAAGTCCTGTTCAGTGGTCATTTTTAGCGACTCATTGTCAGCCCTTCAAATGATCGACTCATACTTTATTAGATGCGCTGTTGTCAATGAAATCTTACACAAAATTCATAATTTTTTGTCAAAGGATATTCTTGTCTTTTTTGAATGGATTCCATCTCACTGTGATATTAACGGCAATGAAATAGTTGATAGGGCTGCCAAGAAAGGCGCTCTGAAAAATCATTTAGACATTGTTTTATCTAACACTACAAGCGAACTCGCATGCTCTCGGTTGGTTTATTATAAAAATATTTGGCAAAATGAATGGAATAGTTCAGAAAAGGGAAGATTTCTATATGCTCTGCAGGACAAGGTTACCGAGCAGGCATACAGAAAAGGCTTGTCTCGGAGAGATGAATGCCTGATCCAACAACTGAGAGTAGGTAAGTGTTCATTAAATTTTTATATGTTACAAATCAATCAGCATTCTTCCGGTCTTTGCGAAGTGTGTAAAGTATTTGAAACTATCGAACATTTCATTTTATATTGTTCAAAATACGAAAAAGAGAGACACATAATGATCAGAAAGTTAAAACTCAATAACCCAACCCTTAAGCAACTTTTGACTAACCCTGATTATATTCGGGAATTATTATGTTATGTACATGCCACTAACCGTTTTGGTTAGTCTGCTTTTTCCATGAACAGTTTGTACCGCGCGCATGGCATTTATCTCACAATTCTTAAACTGGATTATTGTATTTTGCTATTTCGCTTCGGCTTTCGTGTACTAATTTAGGTGATGGAATATATATATATATAATCTGTTTTTCACTAATGATTTCATGCAACTAATAATCACCAAATGGATCGACGTTATACGTGGGCCTTCCTTAGCCGAAGTCCCACTGACGAAAGTGGCTGGCGCGTATAATCTGGAGAGATTGAAGTGCGCCATCATATTCAACTACAACAACAACAACCATCCTTTTTTTTAAGCGTACATGCGCACGGAATCCGATCCAATCATATAATTTTCTTTAAGCGCGCGCATGGGCAATGTGCGCTTGTTTACGCTTATTTTAGTACGCTTACGGAGGTTTAAACCTTACCCATGGTTTAAAGCTCCTTTGTAAATACGGGCCACAGAGTTTAAGAGAAATATACTTATCTATGTGAGAAAGCTGAATTGATGTGTAATTCTCAAATCACTGAGCTAACCCCACCCCCTCCCCCTTCTTAATAAATTTTTTTAAAAGAATATGTTTAACAATTTTGATTTAATCTGTTGTTCAACGTTTGAGAAGGAAATATTAGTATGAATATTCCGTATATATACTCTTCTTTTTAAAATGAACATATTTCACCAAATATTTCTTGAGTTATATTAAAAAGTGTCAGGGGAACCTACTTTGTGGGGTGAGTATGCCTTGATTCTAAGTAATGAATTTATTAGAAAGCCATGTGTGAAAAGATCAACATTTGATATTGCATCTGATTTAATGTCACAAAACAGTTTTATGACTGAACAATGGAAACAGGTACATTAACTGAAAAATACATCTTGAAATGTCATATTTAATGCATGTGTCTGTTCTTGTTGGCGCCGCGCCATGGGGATGAAGAACGTTCCATTTTCGTATATGTAATAAAATAATATTAACGTCCTAGGCGTATTGTAAATAGAGGATATGTTTAACGATTTGGATTTTAATCTGTTGCTCAACGTTTGAGAAGGAAACCTTAGATTTTTAATTCCACACATTTTGTACACAGTTTCCAAATTTTCATGTACAATATCCGACCTAAGATTGATCAACAGTCATAAGTTACTATAATATGTTAGTTCCGATTTCTAGTAGGATTTATTTCGTTGTTCAGTTTGGGATAAGAATAATAATTCATCATTGATTATGCTTCCACAACTTATGGGCCTATGTTAAATTAATCGATTCGATATATTTCTGTGTTGTAACTAAGAATCGCATAATCAGAAGAACAAACTTTCGTTAAGTATGTGGCAAATTATCCATTGCCAAATAATAAAACCTTTCTTAATACATTGTAACTGAACTGTTATCGTTTCTGAAATATATCTTAAATTTTGAATGATTGCAAAGCGCACCGAGGATGAAATGTACACTTTCAAATAAATAATTATTATTGTTGTTACGTTGCTATTACTCAAGTGAAATGACACTTCGTCCTATTGTAATAAAGTCAAATAGTATGATCAAATTAGTCTTTAGAATATCACATGCTTCAATTATTTGACTGAATAATTACTCTTAAAATGTGTGCATGTAGCCATTTCTGGATTTAAAATCTTGAACTACCATAAGTACATAAATACAGCAAGCCACATTCTGTTGTATGAGGAAAGTACAGGACCGTGCGCGATCATTTATTCATGTCATATGCTACAATCTTCCAGGAGGAAGCCATTGTTATGTGGATGTACCATGTTCTGAAATCAAATTGAAACGGTAGTAGCATGTTTGGATCCACTGTTATTCTTTCCCATTTATCATAAGATACTGATATTTTTATGTGTCCCTATGTGTAAATAAAAAAATAATTTAAAGACCTCAGCCTGACCGAATTTTGAAATATACCCTTTATTCATCCACGGGGAGCTATATATTTTCTGAACAAATTGAAACCAACTTCATGAGATTCCGTTTCCTGTGGAATGAGTAACAGCGTTCCGAATGTTGAGCCCCGGTGGTTTTTCTGACGAGGGCCCCGTCTCTGAGGAACGCTACTTTGCGGGGGGTGAAAATTTGATGACGACATATCGTGTAGACGCACTCGGAGCTGTATACATGACATGTCGTCACACGTCTAGCGACCCCCTGCAGTTTCCTCTGTTGTTACGCCATAGGGAGGGGGCGGACCAAAAAAAAATATCTTTTTTATTTTTTATGGATAAACGGAGACGAAAATTTATGAATACCCAGGGTAATTATATTCTTTGTTTACTAAGCTTTACCTCAATATATGGTTGTTTTGGGTCAGGCTGAGGTCTTTAAACAAAAAATAGTAAAGAAAAATGAAAGAGCAGGTTTTGGAACCGAACACTCAATTTTATGTAATGTTTAGTTCTGGTAATAATAAAGTTTTTCCTGCAGTATCATCATGCTATCTTCCTATGTTACTTGTTAAACGCATATATATAAATAACATCATATAATGCGCATATATAAGCTACTTATTATTACTGTAATGATTTTATTATTATTTCATGTATTGTTATAATCTTCGTTCTCATCACCATTTGTTTAAAATGAAATTATAATTATTATTAGTTATTATTATCATCATTATTATTGTTATTTCTATTACAATTATTCTCATCATCAACATCCTCATTATCATTGTTGTTCTTTGAGTTAAAAGTATTTCTAAAGTTAATATAGTTACTATTATTATCATTCATATTAACATTATTATAAATATATGTTTACTATTATTACCATCATTATCATTGTTTTTGGTGTTGTTCTCATCACCATCATTATCATCATCAACATCATCACTTCTATCACTATAAATTGATCAGTAAATGATATTAGCAGTGTGTGATAACAAAATATCAATCTAGAACAGCTGTCATAATTAAAATGCAAAAGGTTGCCTTATCAGACTGATAATGTAGTCTCATATCGCTATATCTTTGCAGTGCATTTTAGTGTTTGTGATATTTCGGCTACATGAAATAATTTTGTCATCATTATTCTTATCTCCTATTTCAAAGATAACCGTTAATACTTAATATAAAGTTACATGTTGAAATCATTACTAAAAGATTTCATTAACCTTCGTCCATAGTATGCCCCCAAAATGCGTACTTTTTTTAAGGGGCACCATTATTTTTATAGTGACATGACTGAGGTAGGCAGCCAGTCCGCAGCCCGTGCGAAAAGCGCTTCTTTTACGGAACTCGTATTTATACCGAATCGAGTTTTATGAATATTCATGAGCAGAAGGGTACGGTATAAAATTGCCAATTACTTCGCTGTTTCTTGACGGATTTTTACGATTTTTATCACAAATGAAAGAATAATAATTCTACCAATATCTACTTAAAACTTAGCAGAGTGACTTGGAAGACTTTTTAAAATGAATAGACCATTAACGAGTGAAAATAAACCACCTAACCTTGACGGAAAAGGGTGAAAAAATATATGTATCAGATATCTTGCTGCAAAAAAAAAACTTAGATCATTGGAATGGTGAAAGATTACTCTTTCAGAAATGACCAAAAACCTGATGATTTAGCTTTTATACCAGTCAGGAGTTAGGCAGGTTCAAGCATGATACAGATTATTTCCCATCTGAAATGAAATCGTGCCTAATGACGCAAGATGATTGGTCCGCTCACCAGCACGTCACACAAAGCGTCGTCTGCTCGATGCAGCCGAACGCGTTTAATGAATACATGGATGTAGTACTTCCACCTCAATGGTATGGCCATCGACTCGTACACCTATACACACACACGTAGGTACGATCTAGTACAGCCAAGGAGTTATCACATTACTTCTTGGTACAGCCACATTCATGACTTTTACACATTTATAAGCACAAGTAGTGGGCTGAATTTGATGCAACATTGTACATGTAAAAAATAGGCCTATTGTGTACCCTGAATTGATGATAAATAGCAAGGAGCTCTTCCACCTCCCTGGTGTTAGCGCTAATGCTGCCTTTACATCATGTTCAAAGCAGCCCCGGCAGCCCTGTTTCAGACTGCCACGGACAAAACGGGGTGGACGTAAGACACGCCGTGATTGCCGTGGATGATTAACTGTCAAAAAATTTGCCACGGCAATCACGGCGCAAATGGGAAACTTAGTGAGCCGCAGAAAATCGGGATAAACGCAACTCAACGTTTCAGCCCGTAACAGGCCGTAAGAAAACTTGGGGGCCGTCCGTAATGGAACATCGGAAATGTGAATTCCCGGCACCGGACCGTCACTTAAGGTCTGGTACGTTCTGCTGCGTTTTGTCAAGGTACTTAACATAATTCTGGTTGCATGGTACCGTTTCGTTGCGTTCCACAACGACACCCAACGGCGCCTGACGGTTTACAGGCCCTGCGCGATACGGCGCATTACGTTCTATAACGGCCTGGAACGGTTAGCGCGGTCTGAGAGGACGGAAAAATGCTGGGCACGGCAGGGGAACAATAGACGACACATTTTATCTACTACACCAAGAGAGAAGACCAAATTGTGAGGTAAGAATAAAATCAAACCTCTTTAATCTTTACAAGTATACAGCTCGGTGCACTATATTAGCTGATCAGCTATTGTTTAATAAAATTGTTTACTAAAAAAGTGTTTACTATAAGAAAAGACAAGTGTTTACTCTTACAAGCAACAGGATTGAATTTACTGATATTCTCGGTCAAAAGATGGGCATTGGGGTTTAAGCACCTGTTTTGAATCTTAAACAGATATAGTGATAACTTCATAAAGTAAACCGGGTTGCATACAATTTTAATTGTTTTTTGTTTTTATATGCAAACACAAAATCATCTTCGTGATTCATGTTGTCTGCAAGGAGTATCATGAGACAATGTGTTTGTATTGTTTGTATTTGATAGGCCTTCCTATTATACCCCCACGAGCACAAAACTGCGCTTTAGCTCACCGGCATCCACGTTTCATCCGTAGAAAGCCTTGGCAGAACGTATAAAACGTGTTAGACCTTGAACAGAACGTGGTAAACGTAAGGGACCCCATCAAAACTTGACAGAACGAGAGGGAAGGTACTGGGGGGGGGGGGGGGGGGTGGGTAGGGACAAAAAAATATTCTCGCCAAACTTCCTAAAAATGCTCAGTAAAGGGGTTATGGGGCCCAGTTTGCCTCCATAATTCCCTGTCAAGCAACAAAAAAAAATAAGAAAGATGGCGCCAAGTAAAAAAAAAAAAAAAACCCTTTTATTTTTTTTCACTCCGAAAATTATTGGGGGGGGGGGGCAACTGGGGGGGCAAAGCTTCTGACTGGGGGGGCAAAATGCCCCCCATGCCCCCCCCCCCCCCTGGTGCCGCCACTGGCTGCGGACTGACTGTATGTGTCTCTTGGTCATGGTTTGTCGTCACCTCTCCAGCCGATTTCGAATTCGTCCATATTTTTGTGTATATCGGAATAGCCCCACACTCTTGCTTCGAATGGGGTGTCAAAGGCCCTACTACCCGATTTGATATTTTGGGTGCGGGTGTGTGTGTGTGTGTGTGTGTGGATTAGTGATCTAATATGGTATCCGAACAATCTTTTTGTCGAAAAAGCACCCGGGCACTTTGCAAAATTTGCATAAATGCAAATAGCCACTTGTATAGGCATATTGAACAGCGCAAGACACACAGTATGCGCACTGCACCCAAAGCCAATTCAACCTGCGATACAAATAATTCCTTGATATATAACCTCCCTTTGTTGTATCATAGGTTGAATTGCACGAGATTAACTACCCTGTTAGATTTGGGTGCAGTGCGCATATTGTACTTAAGTTGTCTTGCGCTTCGTAATAATATGCCCATACATGTGGCCATTTTGATTTATGCAAATAATAATAAATGCCCAGCTTTTTCGGCGACAAAACTGAAAATTTTCTGAAACTGAATGGGATCACAAACCACGAAAAGAAAGCCTTAACAAAAAGGACTTTTTTAGGTTCACTGTTAACTACATAGGAGTGTAAAATGGACTGATACTGTATTTCTCAACTCACCATTACACTTTATATATCATAAAGATATGTGAGAAAATTACAATGCCCCGACCGGGATTCGAACCCGGGACCCTGGATTCCATGACCAGTGCTCTACCAACTGAGCTATCCGGGCTCCCGTCGAAGCAAAGTAACAATCTCACATATAGCCCCTCTCTTTCCATCGAGCGTAGGGGTACATCCGTACCAATTCCATGCGTACGCTATATAATGGCCTACCAATGAGACAGGTCTTCCCTCTAAAGTCGGGCAAATCCATGCCAACGAATTTCTAAAGAGGACAATTTGAATTTGTAATTAAATATCATAATTGATAGGATTGAAGTAAATTCAATATATCATAAAGAAATGTGAGAAAATGACAAAGCCCCGACCGGGATTCGAACCCGGGACCCTGGATTACATGATCAGCGCCTACCAACTGAGCTATCCGGGCTCCCGTCGAAGCAAAGTAACAATCTCACATATAGCCCCTCTCTTTCCATCGAGCGTAGGGGGTACATCCATACCAATTCCATGCGTACGCTATATTATGGCCTACCAATGAGACAGGTCTTCCCTCGTATTGACATCAAACAGACTGATGTAACCCTTTTTCTTTTCTTTTTTTTTTAAATCACATTACAAAAAAATTCCATCAAAGTAAATATTGGCTTAATACTTTTTATTGCATATATGGCATAAATTAAACAAGGTTATCCAAATTCAACGCTTGGAAACATTTGAAGTAATGATTATTATCAATTATAAAACGGTAAAATACAGCCCCCGATATAGCAGCTGAAGAGCTCCTCGAACGCTGCTGAGATGTGTGACTACACACCAGGGGCCAGTCCTGTCTAAGCAGACGATGTCCCATAACATCTTACACATTTTTCAGTGCCTGTTTTGTCATCTCCTCTTCACTTATTTCTCTTACTTGACTAGCGTCAGTCTTAATGTTAGTCTGTTGCCTCACTCTTAACTTCGTGTATGGTATTATTTTGATGAAAAATGCAGCGTTAAAACAATAAAGGAATCAGTCACTTGTAAACAAAATAAGACGCCATTGTATTTTCAGCTGCTTGCACCGGGGCATGTTCGGCGTTTCAAGAGGGAACGAATACCATCCATGCTATTATTCGGAGGGCTTTTCAATTTGAAAATGGGGTTTATTTCATTGATCATTGACCCTTCTCCTGTGTATTTACAATCAAACGGTTTTAGTTATCAGAATTAGTTTTACTTTCCCTTTTAGAATGGTGTGAAATAAGGTCATGTTAAATATACCAAACTCTTTATAATTTGATAAATAATTGCATTGCAATTACGTTCATTCATTATAGGACGTCGTCTGCTTAAGCAGGATCGATCCCTAGTGTGACGACATCAAAACATCGCTATATTTCTGGCGAATCCTCGGATATTCCAGATGCTTAGAAGAGCTTTTATTAGGTGGTCTGTCATTTATGACAGACCTCCCTTTAATTTTGTCAAGATTTTTCTTTATTAATTTCTTCTTTTTATTACAAATTTTTGTTGCCACCAAATCTCAAAATCGGCCAGGTCAATATCATCGAGTTTCATGTCATGTATGATGTCAATCATGGACATGGTCCATTAAGCTTTTGGAGGTCCGTTGACCCCCAAATTTTTTGTCATCATCAGGTAGGGTATGAACCGTAGATGGCATTTCATGTATCATTTGACCCTTATAAACATTATGACGTCATCAAAATGGCGCCAGAAGTCAAAATTTCAATTTTTCATGTTTTGACGTCATCACATTTATGCAAATTTGGCTCTAGATTCGTAATTATTGGTCGTTTTTCGCCCAGATTTTGCTATGTCATAGCTGAGACAATTCTCTACAAGATCAGTCATCACCATTTTTCATTTTGATGACGTCATCACAGTGAAATTTTCAATTAAAGATGCCATGTCAGAATTTTCCCTACTTGCGTGTTATGTCTATGGAAGATGATTTTTTTTCGAATCATGAATCTACATGACATTGTTCTCTGAGCTGTATCTCAGATGTTTTTGGTCTATTTTCTTCCAGATTTTAGTATGTTATAGCTGAGACTATAAGCTTTTATAAATGTGGTCTCCAATTTTTGATCAGATGTCGGGATCATGCTCAATTTTTCACTACAAAATGGGATTTGAGAATCCCAGTTTTCGTTTACGTGTTATCTCTATGGGAAATATTTTGGTATATTGGTCAAAGCACTTGCCTCTCACTCCGGTGACCCAGGTTCGATCCCCGGTGGGGCCATTAAAAAATAATTTTTTTTGCTTCTTTTTACCTTTCATTTTAGCATCTTGTTCGACTATTATAACATAAGCAATCACAAACCAACTAATAAAATGCCTTATTTTGCGTGTAATGTCTATTAGAAAGTAGTGTGCAGTAGTTTATGTATAACCCTATGGAAAATCCGATTCCCTGGAGTGTATTAAAGGTATCCTGCAATATCATTATTCCTATTTGATATCTCAATTTCTCAAAATTGGCTTACTCAATTATCTTCACATTTTCGTCAGTCATCGGTCCTAATAAGGTCAAGTTCCCACATCTTTTTCAAGGTCATCAGGTTATCGTGACGTCATCTAGGCGCCATTTTGTACAAATCAACTTATGGTCGTATGTTCATAACGAAATGTGATTTCTCTTTCATATTCCGCATGGTTAAGGTCACTGTCATTGCAGTCATGGTCATCACCATTATCCCCATCATTATCATCATTATCACCATCATCATCAGTATATCATCAATCATCTTCATAATCACCATCACCATAATCATCACCATTATCACATCATCAATCTTCATCATTATCCCCTTCATTATCATGATTATCATCACCATCATAATCATCATTACATCATTATCATCATTATCATCACTGTCATGATCATCATCACTATTATTATATCATCACCATCATCATTATATCATCATAATCATTATAACCATCATTATATCATCTTCATCATTATAATCATCACCATTATCATCATCACCATAATCATTTTACAATGACCGTTTCACACATTTTGCTACATTCCTGTCCTCAAGAAGCATCTCCATTCATGGCATTCTTAACTTCCTATCTTCAGTTTAGTATCTCATTATAATGATCGTCCTGATTTACGAACATGATCATACAAATTGAAAGACAGACCACCTAATTCGTCCTCATGACGAATTAAATTCTAGTTTATGTTGTTTTTATAATCATCAGATACGCAGTTGACATAAAACTTATACGATTGCCATCTGTAAGCTTCCCAGTTTCTAGTGAAACATTAATTGCCATATTTGTGATTTTCTTGTAATGTGATCTTTAAAGGTCGATGTGGTATGAGTCCCCCATAAATTTGAGTACACTTGCGAAGTGTTTTACTGCGATTTAACAGATTTTAATATTTTGATGTAGGTCACTCTCAACCGAGGCATATTGTAAATATTGCAAATTGTTATTATGCACATTGGGGGAAAAATTTCGCGTAATGCAATTCAGGTTATTTACTCATGCATGAAATCAAAATTGAAAACATGTTGTGGTGCAGTCCAAATAGAAATACAGACACACAAGCCCATAATAATAATCAGGGAGCATAGTGGGCAAAATTTTACAGATTGAGACTCTGCACAATCGACAGGTACCTCAATATGGTTACTATCATACCATAGGCATGATAGGCGTATTAGGTGGGGTGCCAGGGGAGGGGAGAGTGGTCCTCAGTTCCCTGATAAGATTCAGATGGATATATGCCCTGATATTCATGTCTGAGACTGCACGCATGTCTTGGATAGAGGCGCGTACCTCAAAGTGTCTCTTTTAATCCTGGTGATATGGCTAACAAAATGTAGGTATTTATTGTGTAGACAAGCTCTTCAGGCTTAATCAAGGGCAATACTCTTAACGAAAGAGATGAAAAGCTGAGCTAGTTTTATAGACTGAGGGGGTGTAACATTATTGTGGCTATTTTTTATATTTTTTTAAGGAATGTTCATTGGTGGTATGTAATCAATCTCGGTAAGATGTGAAGGGCAGTAATTCACTGAACTGAAAGAATCCTTTAAAGTCTCTTTGATTAAAATCTAACGTCATATGAAATAGACACTGGCAAAACCGCACAATTCAATATAATATACTAAAAAGCAAAATTTTGACAGCACATGTTACATTGAAGGTTATGGAAAAAGCTACAATGAACATTTAACCCCTCCCCCTTCTTTTCGCCGCTTTCGCAATTTAACGTTTAACAACAAGTTATGACCTTTGTACGCATTATTCAAATATAATAATCAATACTCATTACACAGTTCTGCTGTGTAGGGAGGCAGACGAGCTTTGTTAGTATAGCGCGGTAAAATATGATATAGTGAAGTAATGCTCACAATCACCATTACCAGTGCGGGGTTCATTCCGAATGGCTCGAACGTGGTAGTGCCACTCCAAGGGGTTGATCTCTGAGTCGTTTTATCTATGTTTGCTATCGTTTGATTGATTTAGCATGGAGACATGGAGAAGTGATGTTTTCATGGAGCTATTGTGATCTCTAGCTTCTTCAAAGGTTTGTTCGGGGATCCTTCTCTTTTCATTCACAAGCTTTCGTCGTTGAGCGCCAAATACATTGGATATGGAAGCGTTTTATTCACCTCTCTACTCCATGTATATGAGTAGATTATTTTGAAATTCATGATAAGATTCATTCAGTTTGTTTATAGGGCACTCACTACATAATTTCGCCTATGAAGTAGATTAACAAATACATAATATCGTAAATCATCTTCTTGTTTACATTTTATGCTGTATACAGGAACTGATGGTGAACATTTCCAAGCTAATTTTACAAGTGCATGCTTATAGGCTTTGGTGGAAGTAATTGTCCAAGTATAAATGCATGTTAAAAATATGTAACATTCATTGATATTTATACCTGCGCATGATTAGCGCAGCTCATGCGCAAACTGCAGATATAGACGGATGTTTGCACCGCTCACTTCGTGGGATGGGCCATTTTGAAATGTTAATGAGAGAATCACTGAACCGGTTCAGTGAGCCGGGACTGACTTATAATTACCACCTCCCAAGCGATAATGAGGGAAAACATCCCTCAAGATATTGTTTAACCAATGAATGCCCTGGGGAATGTCTTAGATAAATTAATATGTATGTAAATGTATGAATCAAGCTCTTTCATTAGAGCTAACTTATGTCACCTGAATATGATCAAAAGTAATCTTAAATCTGGAAATAAAAAAGTTTTCAAACTTTATGAATAATTATGAATTATTTGTGTTTCAATTCTAATTGGCAAATATCTTTATTTTTGCAGATTCTTTGAAGTAAAATGACTTGATAATACTGTAAAGCAATATGTATTTCAGATAATTTCACCATTTTAAGCAGAGGTATAGGATAAACATCCACGTAGGAAGCACAGTAAAACAAGGTCTTCTTCATCTCAGCTGAGGATGGCTCCAAGGCCGGTGGAAAGCGGGGGAGGGGGAGATATTATTTTGTTTTACCTCGAGGGATATATGTGTCCACAAAGCCCCTTTTGGGTGGGATCCACTTGGCGGAGCCCCCTGCAGCTCCCGAGACTTTGCCATTTTGAACCTTCAACAAATTGCTGTTTTATACACGAAATTTCCCATAGTAATCAAAGATGTTCTGATCATTTAATCAACTTGATAGAAAATTCCGTCGATCTTTGAATGAAAAAAATCG
Source organism: Heliocidaris erythrogramma (assembly GCA_025617745.1). NCBI lineage: Eukaryota > Metazoa > Echinodermata > Echinoidea > Camarodonta > Echinometridae > Heliocidaris > Heliocidaris erythrogramma. The sequence goes on along the minus strand of CM046865.1, from coordinate 12,512,089 downwards.
ACTGGTCATTGATATTCCTGTAAACCTTTTCTTTTTATTACTGATTTTGGGGCAGTATGCACAAAATCTTACGATCAAGATATCAGAAATAATGTTAGGCTTTAACTTTAATTGATAGAGTACGGTGTAACTCTCAAACCCATTGTTGGTTAACCATTGACTAATTCGGGGTCAGGAGTTTATAAACTTGTCTTTTTTTTTCCTTAACAATATTCTGTTTAAATCATCTTGGATAGGACAGTGGCCGCGGAGCATTTTTCAATGTGAGTGCGGGGGCGGTGACGCCTCTTGCCCGAATATCAACCATCCTGTTTTCTACATTTTGAGCAAGCGAAGTGAACGAGCATAAAATTAAAATATAGGCCTAGACACTTAATCATGGTCGATATGTTATTTCGTCATCAAAATACACGATAATTTATCTAAATTGTATCCGTTAACCCCGCTGCCAAGTAGGACAGTCGGGCACCTGTCACTGCCCGAGTAATGTGTCTGATGCCCGAAACCATCCCGGCCGTTTTTAAATCTTTCGAACGATCTTCATAAAAAGTCAACTTGTTGTCTCTGAAATATTGTATGATCTTGCCATCAAAATAAACTAGATATTCATAACAGTTATTAAAGATCAGGTAAACCGGACATCCCGCTGCCCCAAAAGAGGGTATTCATGAATCTAGCTGCTGAAACATGAAGTTTTTCGCTGTTCGAACGATCTTGTTTTCAAATTTTATGAGCGACCAAAGAAACAGACTTGGGTGGCTCATCTTCACCTCTGATAGTATTTCTACTTCACATTTTGTAGGTGTCAATGTGGGCAAAGAGGAGTACCTGAGTTTTTTGGCAAGAGGGGAGGGTCATGTGATGATGATATGGGATGATGATAATCCTATTATGTCACGATTCTATTTCAGTCAATTTGATTTGAATTTGAATTTGGATTTGAATTTGAATGTGGGACGAAGAACTTGGGGGGGGGGGGGGTTCCAGGTGGTACCACGGTCCTGATGGGAATGTCACTGGTCCTGGGATGATGACTATAATCTCATCGCATTCTTTTCTTTATAGGCGTCCTGGCTTAGCAGTCCTTCCTCTACAGGTGCATATGGGGCGTCGTACATCATTATATTTCAACCATCATTGAACCGGCCTTTGCCAAACATTCAACATGTAACTGAGCTTAACTTAAAAACTTTGCAGCATGGCTATCACATCGATTTCGGATGAATTTCTGGGTCTGGATCATCATAAGTTGTATGCTACTTAAATGCAATATTTGATTATATATATATATATATATATATATATATATATATGTATATTTTACTAAAGGGTACATTAGGTCGACACCTAACAATGCGGTTTATTCGGTCATAATAGCGACCCCTACATTAGGTAGACAGTTGGTGTCATTAGGTGGACAGTTGTCTATAGAAATGAGACAAAAACTGTCCTCCTAATGTACCCATTAGGGGTATATATATATATATATATATATCGATTTCAATGATTGAACATCAAACAACGTAATAAATTTGTATAATCAAACTATCAATACAACTGAGATAAGTATTGACAAGAGTACAAAAAATAATATAAACAAACGGATCACCAGTGACCTAATATATACAATGAAACGGAGGGGCATGTTAAGGAGGCTATTAAAAATAACTGTAGATTAACAGGTTTTTTGACTTGTAAAATTACAAGTTTTGGCCTTTTTTCTGTTAATACGGTATTTTTCTTGTGAAATGGCAGGAAAATTTTACAGTGTACCATTACCTACACTCTTGATACATTTTCATACATTAGACCAATCTAATTTCAAAGAGATGGGCCGAATATAGAAATGCCTGTTTTGACCAAACGAGTCCTGCACCCTTAGCCAAATCGCATTATCTGGTATGATAAATAGCCTCGGAAAGCAAATATCTTCTCCTTCTTTCACAACAAAATTGCTTTTATGAAATAAAGAGTATAAATGGTGAGTAATGTCGATGGAAAATGTAAGTGTGCCGTCCTTACGAGTGTCTATCAGCGAATGAGCTTTCAGTGAGCGACTACCTGAATTAACTTCATTAAACTGAAGGTTTTGGGACAGAAATACACACATCTTGAACTATAGCATGACTTACCGATTACAACTATTGAATTGGGATTTTTAAACGATTTTTTTAGCTTTGAAAAGTAAAAATACAAAACACAACGTTTGCGCCCTCATTTGACCGTACTACGTAGAATCGGCAAATAATTAGCGGCCTCTCATGCCCAAGCCATATACAATCACTCAAAATGTCCGCGCCCTCGAAGCGCCTACTGGTGGTGTAGTTAACGAACATACGTGTATATAGTCTTTTGCTATCGATGTTGGTTTTCGCTGAAATTTAGTTCTGGATTAATTGATATAATTTGAGAAACGTGCTATCCTTTATAAAACTGCTGAATAAAAAATGGATTCTGTGAGTATTTCTAAATACACAGTGGTGAGTTTCTACACAAGTTACTATTTTCCTATATTTTTAAAGAAAGAAATTCACAAATGGAAATATTAACAGAACTGGCGTGCAAATGAATGTATTGTACCATAGAGTCATGTGTTGGTGCAATTATGAACGATTGATCAGCTATTACAAATAAGAATTGTGTATATTAGATCTATGTATCGAGATATTTGAAGGCCCATCGTACCATCGAAAGCGAATAAGGACAAAAATCGTATAATATACTACATATTAAAAAAAATAAAGGTATAGAGTTATAAACACCCACAGTAAATGCGTTGCATTCGACACTGCTATGGCATCATACTTACTAATATTTAAGGATTGTATTAATTTACACAATATCGTATAAAAAAGTATATCAAACATGTTAAAGCTCATCATTGACTCTATACATTCACTGACTTCATAAAATCCATTTCATAAGACACACGTGTTAACTGATATTATAAGCAAAGTATAATACCTTTTAAAAATATTGCAGGGGGATTGTGAATTCTCTTCTTAAGTTAAAGCTGATGGATAACATATAAGATGAACTACATGGTTTATCAAACAATACAATAGTGAAACTCAATGGCGCAAATCCATTTTGAAATATGGGGGAGGGGGTAACCACAACGATTTAACTGTTATAAGTTGTGAGCTAGTGCATGTGTTTATGGTCAGTGCATGACATTATGCTTTGTATGTATATATGTAAAAGCTTACTCACAAGATGAACATGGTTATCTAGAGATTTGTTTATGGATAAGGTTTATATATAAAGGGGCATAGCTACTGGGTATGTTTTTAAATGCATAATACATATTTATTAGATATTCTATAAATTGTTGGTGTTTAGACCCTCACCCACCAAACAAGTTACCCTGAATTTGCATTGCCAAATAATTTTGATATGTTTATAAGAAATTCATTAGAAATAGTGTACACACTCTTAATTGTGGCTGTTATGCGTCCCACTTATTTTGTGATCATCTTCTGTACTGCTTTGCCAAATCACCATCAGCATTTCTTTCCAACTCAGCATAAATTACTCAAGCTTGGCATTATACTATTACATGTAATTATCCTCATGTTGGACAGTTTTACCTGTTTGCTTTTGTTTGTTTATTTGTTTTGTTTTGTTTTTAGTGTATGGCAAATAATTGGCAAAAGGTATAAAGGTGCTATATTTTCACATTTTGTTTTACTTCGCTCTGTAACATGTTGAATATAACAAGAGTTTCTATGTTAGGTATGTAGTTCCAATTTATAGTGCTAGAAAAAAATACTCCGATCAGAGTCATGATGAGTTTCAAGTTCATAATAGTTCCAATTCTTGTCATTGTTTCATCATACATTGTAGGATTTATGACAGTATTAGATTTTTTTTTATATGTTATGCATGACGTGTGGCAATTAACCACACTGGATCCAACTTGACATTATAAGTACAAAACAGAAACTTAATTCAGGCAGCTGAGATATGCACAAAATGCATCATATTCATAATGGAATTATTATGATTTGTGGGTTACATCACCAACATAATAGCTTCATACTGCATTTATTTATTGTGAAAATAATATGTTCATCAAATTACAAGGTAATGGAATATAATTTTTATAATGTCTTAATTTGGGGATAGAAATGATGATGACATGGATTCATAACTACCCTAATGTTAGGAAAGTGCACTATTTTCTGGACTCTTTCATGTCTGAGCCATCCATTGGTTGTCTTCTTACATCCCACAAGACATGCATGGAAACCAATATTGAAATAATATGTTTAACAAGAGAACAGAAACATTATACAATTGAAGAACCTTGTTCATAGATCTTAACTAAATTAAATAATGTTATGTCCTCGGAGCTATTCTGCTTTGAAAAGAAATGAAATAAGGTCCATCAACTCACCTCTTTAAACCATTGTTTCGATCACTGTCAGGATTAAGTTAAAGCAGGTTCTACTTTTTCCACCTTCATGAAAACGAGCCGAATTTCTCTTAATGGCAACAGGTGATCATCGCAGTACTAATGGCTATATTTCAAGTGGTATCTGCGGGATGTCCACTGGGCCAAGTCGTGGCAACTGACGGATTGTGTACACAATGCGATGGGGAGTTTTGTGTGAAAAATCCGCAAACCTGCGAAGGATGTCCAAGTATGAACTATTTCATTATATCTTTTAAACTTATTCCTAAATTCATTTACTTATCCCATTAAGAAATAAAATGTGGCGATTCACTGCTTCAAGTTTGTAAATTGTTATTGTTATTATTACTATCATCATAAGATATTATCAATATTACTATTACTATTATTATTATTATTATTATTGCGATTATCAACATTATTATGGTCATTATGGTCATTAATATAATTTTTATTGATTACTTGGAAACGACCAGATTTTCTTGTTTGTTTTGTTTTGTTTTGTTTTTCTTATAGTATAGTGTTTATGTTTTATGTTTCATCTATAGTTCCATTACTCGGTACTTGCCACATTCGTATAATTATTTAAATGATCCAAATGTTTTGGCAATTCTACAAGCCCTCCTCCTGGCTTTTCCAGTAAATGACCAATTTACAATTTCAATTCATTTTCTGCAACTTATCATATTGTCATTACGTACGTTGTGCCAACACTATTTTTTATCATTATTTAGTTTGCCTGTCTATGTTAATGATTTTCTTTTTGCATGTTTTTAACTTGTTTTGTTTCTTTGCTTGTTTGTTTTCTTTTATATCATTTTTTATGAGTCGGAAATAATTACTGAATTGAATTGAATTATTATCATTATCATTAATTCATGCCGAGAAAGATGAATGGGGAAATGGAAATTTTAATCTTAACTTTAAATTAAGCTCGTGATGTAGGTATTATCTTAATCAATCATTTACTTCGTCTTTTCAATACTACATTTTATATTAATTCATAAAGAGGGCCTGCTAGTTTTATGTTGAATTATTAGTCAATCTCTGATAATCTCTTTAAAAAACGCTTTGAAAACATTGATGTTTAATGTTTGAAATTTCCTAACATGAGAGAATAGGCTTTTATAATCTTGGCCCAGATCTACTCAAGAAAGTTGCCAGTTAAAGATTAGAGGATTGACCGGTATTATATTAAACTTTCCCCCTCATAATTATATCAATAATTTGAAACGTTTATAAAATGATGGAATTGTTCTTGTTCTTGTTCTTTTTGTTTACAGGCCCTTGTGACGTCGAACCCTGTTTAAGGGGGGAGTGTATAAATCTCCCTCAAAACACGTACATGTGTACATGCGAGCCGGAGTGGACCGGGGTTAACTGCTCGACACATGGTAAATTTAATCTTTGTTTAATGTGATAGTACATTCCTGTGCCTCGTGTTTTATCTTTTAAATATCATTGATATGTAAACTTGTCTACAAAAAGACGGGACAATCGCAGAATTGCTTACAAACAGTTTAATGTTTACAGTAAAAATGAGCTTCAATCTATTTGAGCAGAGATAATCTAATATATTCTGGTGTAAATGAACAATCAACATGGCTTTGTGTAGAAGGTTGGAGAGGAATTATTTTCTAGTATTTGATTCACTACAACAAATTAAAAATGTGACTCTTGCAACATCATCATCAAGTTGTGGTCAGCTTTAGAGAAACTGAACCACGCGTTAGAATAGCCAAAATGAAATTCATAGGCACATGAACTACATAATCAGATTTTAAAACTAAATTTTGTGCGATCTTGCTGTCCTACAGTTCCAGTATTTCTTGTCGATTGATAGTTTTGAGATAATACTAAGCATTTATCTTGTTTGCTGTTTAGAAGAATGCTGGCTTGTTTGACAAAACATTTAGTATATAATTATGAATACATGTTTTCCTTCTTTCAGGCATCGCAGAATGTCATGATAGCCTTATAATGGTGACCATGACCATAGGTCTGCGAATTCAGGATTCTTGGGCCATAGAGGGCCAAAATGTCCAAAATATCTGAAAAGCAAAAACGTTATCACATTTTGAATCTCTCTTAACATCTCTAGATCCGCGAATTATAATATTTATGAAATCAGGTAAACTGTTACACTATGAAACAGTTTCTTATTTCTTTTTGTTCTACATTAGTAAGCAGTTGTGACAGCAACCCATGCCAGAATGGGTATTGCACAAATAACCCAGACTCCTACATCTGCTCTTGCACGCCTGGATGGAATGGTACGAGATGTGAGACAGAAGTTGAAGGTATTTTTAGTTCAAAATGATTACACATCTAAGCTTACACATATTTGTTTAAAGCATGTAGAGAAGACACAAGCAACATAGTCTTATTATCATTGCCCTCAACAGAAATAAGAAAAAAAGATTCAAACAAAAATGCAAAGGTTTGATCCATGTAGAACATCATGAACAACTAACTTCACTTGTTTCTTCTCTGAATCTTAAGTCCATTAGAACAGCCAAAATGAAATTCATAGGCACATGAACTGGATTATCAGATTTTAAAACTAAATTTTGTGCGATCTTGTTGTCCTACAGTTCCAGTATCTCTTGTCGATTGATATTTTTGAGATAATACTAAGCATTTTTGTCCCTGTTTTCTTCTTCCAGGCATCGCAGAATGTCATGACAGCCTTATTATGGTGACGGTCATGACCATAGGTCGGCGAATCCAGGATTCTTGGCCCGTAGAGGGCAAAAAAGTCCAAAATATCTGAAAAGCAACAATGTTATCACATTTTAAATCTCTCTTAACATGCTTAACATCTCTAGATCCGCGAATGATAATATTTATGAAATCAGGTAAACTGTTACACTATGAAACAATTTCTTATTCTTTTTGTTCTACATTAGTAAGCAGCTGTGACAGCAACCCATGCCAGAATGGGAATTGCACAAATGGCCAAGACTTCTACATCTGCTCCTGCGCGCCTGGATGGACTGGTACGAAATGTGAGACAGAAGTTGAAGGTATTATTAGTTCAAAATGATTACACATCTACGCTTACCTATATTTGTTTAAATGGTGTAGAGAAGACACAAGCAACATAGTCTAAATATCACTTATCGCCTATCGATTTGCCGTCAACATAAATAAGAAAAAAGAAAGATTCAAACAAAAATGCAAAGTTTTGATCCATGTTAACATCATGAACAACTAACTTCACTTGTTTCTTCTGAATCTTCATTCCATTGTCTCTTATTATCAACCCATTGCCTACGGAAACAGGTTAAATTTGGAATGGTATCATGAATCATGATATCATGATAAGATCCTGAGTCTTTTTTTTCACTTATGTAATTTCTGCGATTATGAAACCTTTCATATATTCAGATATCTTTGAAGTTTATTTCTCTGGATATCACCAACAAACGAATCATTTTTGGAACACAATTTTTCCGAGTGGGATACTTAAAAAAAAAAATTATTGGTCCTCCAAAAATGTTAAAATCTGACATTTGTTTTCATAACAAAAAATCTCATAGGTTTCAGTTATTCCAATCCGATAACGAGTAACAGTATAAACCGTAGCCGAACTCAGTTACTATTAACTTTATTCTGCGTTATTTGTATAAAAAAAGTTTTAACTTTCATATTATCTATGGTTTTTCTTCATCTTTAGGCCAAGAATCTCGGGCTTCAAGGCTGACCGCAGGAGGCATGCTACTGTTGGTAGCGATATCTATAGCACAAAATCCATCAAGTTTAGCTTTTTATTAGTGCTGAGGTTTAAATTAACATCTTTGCATTTTGATCTTCTTTCCTACAATTGAATTGGATGAGATTTCAAATGAATATGTGGTTTATGCCAACATTTACAAAATATTACATACATTATTACATGTAATGTCAGATGAGATAACTGGATGTATGTAGTTACTTTATTTAATCACTTGGGAGTATAACTTTATCACTTTTAAACAAATTGTGCTTCGATGTGCTTCCATGAGCAATATACAAAATGGTCTTCCAGTCCAGCAGTTGTACACAAGAGCCTTTGAATACCACAAGTGCCTATTAAGTATCGTGTACTCAGTTCTTCTCACTAATCTATTGCTTACACAATTGGGATTCCACAACGATGGTGCTTTTTTATGACGGGGCATTACTCTGATATTCATATCTCATAAACATGGCAGATATTGTACTGATTTAAGGTGTGTAATATTTATGTTCATAAGTGCCGATTATTTGCAAAATTTCTTACCCTATTTTAATATCTAAAACACGTCTTTAAAACATTTGCGCATAATTAAAGTTGGTTCACTTTCTTGACATATTTTTGTTAAACGGATACATATACGTTTCCTGGCCTTCAGACAGTAAGCAAATTTCATCACGGTTGAATTTAATTGAATCTATGTGATGGCGAAATATTGAGCCAACATATTCATATCAAGCACCGCGGGAACTATTTTATTAAAACCTTTCAGATGAGGAAGGTTCTGCAATAATGGCAATGAACCTGTTCTTGATACTGAGAAAAGTTTGCAAAATCCTGTACCAAAGAAGTAAGATCGAGAAGCACTGCAAATAATAACCAGTATTACACTGTAAAAAATAACTGTAGATTAACAGGTTTTTTGACTTGTAAAATTACAAGTTTTTGACGTTTTTCTGTTAATACGGTATTTTTCTTGTAAAATGGCAGGAAAATTAGCAATTTTCCTGCCATTTCACAAGAAAAATACCGTATTAACAGAAAAACGGAATTTTCCTGCCATTTTACAAGAAAAATATCGTATTAACAGAAAAACGGCCAAAACTTGTACTTTTACAAGTCAAAAAAACCTGTTAATCTACAGTCATTTTTTACAGTGTACAGATAAGACCAATTCAAGCACAACCGACGTGTGCTTGAAAAAATGGGTAAAAGGCATTGTCTCAACTTTCTTTTTCAGTTTTTAAAATGGCTGATGATGTTTCCAACATTCAAAATGAAAGAACACAAGTAAGCTACACTCTTCTAAAATCTCCACTGCACTTGGTGAAGACTCCTGTCGGACATCTGGTGCATTATTTTGTTTACTTCTTAACATTCTTCTTTAAGACTTAAAATTAACTATGATAAGATTTGCTTATTGACATGACTGATAGCTAGGAAGAGGAAGCCGGTTTACCAAGCCAGGTCCCTAACGTTGTTAAATTGTATGCGTTTTGCAAGAAAGTGAACCAAATGGGCAATTCCACGGTTAGTAACGTTATTTACTGTTTTCAGTTTGCATACAACAGCAGTATTTTGTGTTTATTCTCCGGTGAAAGGAGCTTTAAAAAAAGGACATTTAGAGAAGCTGTCTGGTCTTGATCGAGATGTTTGGTATATGTATCTACTAATTTAGAAAATGAGCCTTATTCAAGATTATATTAAGTGCCTAAGCATCAAGGTATAAAGTATCCAAAGAATTGAATTGTACAAAAATCCATCTGTATTAATACATATCAAAGCTACGTGCTTCCAAAAAGGACTGACTTATCTCAGGAAATCTCATTTGGTATCAAAGTAGATATGTTTTGGAATGGCCTGAATTGTGTTAGCATTAGTGTTATTGTCTAAACTGTATATTATTGGGGGAGGGCTACAACTTACTCCCAAATTAAAGAAAAACAGGCAATGGAACTCTAAGTAACTTAATAATAATAATAATACATTACATTTATATAGCGCATTATGTGAATACTTCAATGCGCTTTACAATGTTATTTATTATTATCCCTGGTCATTGGATTTCAAGCCCGCACACAAGTGTGCACCATCTCCACTCCTTAGGGAGCATTCCTACCATTTTGCACCGTTCACATGCATGCATGTAGGGCAATGGAAAAAACAGTCACAATGACTTTCGGCAATCCTCACAGGTACCCATTATCTCCTGGGTAAGAGTGGCAATGTAGATTAATGTCTTGCCAAAGGACGTTAGTGCCGCGGCTGGACTTGAACCGCGAACCATGTGATCCACAGTCCGGTGACGTATCCGCTAGACCACGACACCTCTACTTAGTGGAAGGTTTCTAACTGGACACATCTGTGGCATGTTATACCAAATGCGTTGAACTATATCTCAGGCAAATTAAATCGCTTTGATCGTGCTGATAATTGTACTTACCTCTATATCAAAAGAAGTAGACTTGAGCTAGAATCTATTTTAATTGATAGCTTATCGACTGAAACTGATATCTCTTTTGGAAACAGATGTGCAATGGTACAAATGTGAAGCCTTTTGGGTTTTTTTATAACACTCTCACAGGGTAACTTAAGGTGCAAAAATGAATGGTGCATAAAATTTGTATACGATACATTAACATTTTTGATAACACGAAAATTGTGATAAAGGGTGATACTGGGTTTAATATAACATCTATGAAAAAGTTTCGTCCGTTAATCAGCTATTTGAATTTGGACAGCCCAGTAAACAGAATGTCAAAGAGATCGAAGAACCATGAGGCCAAACCCTTTGGTTACATGGGCCTACCCTTCTTGAGACTATATTGAAAGTTCATGAAATCAAAAGCCCATAACACCAATAGTTTTTTAGACTAGTGTTTCGGTCTCACGGGCTTTTTAAGAACTATTTGGAAATATTCATGAGGCCTCAATGTTCGGTCTACTAGGCCTTAGGTCTCTCGGACGTTTGGACTCTCAGACCTTCGGTCTAGCGGACCTTCGGCCACCTTAGCTACAACTAAGCTGTAGCAATTTGGTTTTATCGAGCCTTTTTTATGCTCTAGTTTTGTACGTTTAGAAAGGATTTGATACATGATTTTAGCCACTGAAATCATTTTGTCAATGTTTTCCAGTTTGCCTGAGACTTCTGTCCTTCCGAAGCTTAATCAGGTGAAAATGCTGAATGATATATGGTACGAGCTTTTTGTTACAGGAATGCCTAAATTAATGTACTTTTCATGGCTTTGATGTTATTATCATTATAGAATTACCCTCACTTATAACCGTCCTTTATGCATAATCATTCTTACCAGTATTTAAGTGAACTCATGTAAGTTAACTTAAAATTTAGTGTTGCAGTTGAGACCAGGGGTCCCGAGACCAGAAGGAACATTTGTGATTAAGTTCACTTCATATCAGGCCTCGGGGTCGACCAAGACCAAGACACCGAAAATTCATGACCCAAATAGGTCTCGGCCCCATCACTGCTTAACTTGTGCGCTATTGTTAAACCCAGTCGCAACACGTTACAAGAAACTGCCAGTTGTGAAATATTCAATTTCTTGTACCTGCTCAAAATTTGTGTATGCCATCATTATTCTCTCTCGGAATTTGTTTAGAAATTATAGATCTATTGTCGAATATATATCTTGATATTCATTATCATGTGGGGTGGAAAAAGCTTTGAATTGTAACTACAAATTAAGATTCAGTGATTGTTAATCAATTCCTGTTTTTGAGATTCTCGATTAAATCTTAAAGAGGAATGTAAAATATTTCTGAAAATTTAAATCAAAATGAATTTAAGGTATTCATTTAAAACTCTATGTGATATTACAATTTTGAAGCAAATAATTAACTTTAGTACTATAAGGAAATTTAATATTTATCTTGGACAGCAAGACAGTAAGGAAGTATTCAAAAGAAAGGATGGACAGTTTTATCTTTTTGTGTATATTCATTGTAAATCATTCGTTATTTGGCCTTTATTTTTTTATTTCACAGGTATTATTTTTGTAATGTATGGACTTGAGGTTATACATGTATTTTTCTGCATTTAATGTGAAAAGTTATTTATCTATCACTTAAGGACATTGTGTGTGTTTTTTGTAGACCAAGTGTGTAAAATGACTTCATGCAAGGCTAGCTAGTTCGCTTTAATATGCAATTCTGCATCTCCATGCAAATGCAATTTAGGGTGCTTTCTTTATTCTTAGATTAGGAATACATGTACATATTTTTATCATTGTATACATACATGTATAATGGCATTAGTATGTGCTTGTGTTGCTTTGTCATTGTGCAAGTTGAAAACATAGATATCCAAAGAACTATTCTTTCTCAAATCTTATTTTCCAAAAAATCATGTCATGGAAAGAAAATGGTTACATTAAACTTTCTTCCGCCGATTTGTTATTAGCAATATAATATCATTTTTGAATGATTTACGAGAATGTATGTTATAACATAACAATGATAACAATTCTCGTAATTTACCTCAATCACTATTGCTGTAAATGTGTAACCATTATTGCAATATGAATACCAAAGGTAATATGTCGTTTGGACTCTCAGACCTTCGGTCTAGCGGACCTTCGGCCAACTATGCTGCTACAATAAGCTGTAGCAATTTGGTTTTATCAGGTCTTTTTTATGCTCTAGTTTTGTACATTTGGAAAGGGTTTGAGGCATGATTTTAGCCACTGACTGAAATCGGTTTTATTTTTATTGTTTTTAATTTCCCTGAGAATTCTGTCCTTGTTTCTTTGATTGCCGTAAGCTTAATCGGATGCAAATGCTGAAGGATATATGGTACTAGTTTATTCAGAAATGTGGAAATTAATGTTCTTGTCTTGGTTACCATTATTTATTTCCCTCACTGACTTATAACCTTCCTTGAAGCGCTATCATTCTTACCAGTATTTAAGTGAACTGATGTTGAGACCAGAGGTCCCGAAACCAGGAGGAATATTTATGATTACGTTCACTTCATATCAGTTCTCGGGGTCGACACCAGGACCAAGACACCGCTTAACTGCTTAACTTGTGTGTTAATTTTAAACCCAGTCGCAACACGTTACAAGAAACTGCCAGTTGCTAAATATTCAAGCTAATGTACCTGCTCAAACTTTTGTGTATGCCATCATTATTCTCTCTCGGAATTAGTTTAGAATATAGAAGGTGAAAACTTTATAGATCTATTGTCGACCGTATCTTATGATATTCATTATCATGTGGGGGAGGAAAAATCTTTGAATTGTGAGCACAAATTAAGATTCAGTGATTGATATTCGATTCCTGTTTTCATGATTTTCAATCAAATCTTGAAGAGGAATGCAAAACATTTGTGACAATTGAAATCAAATGAAGTTAAGGTTTTCAATTAAAAATGTATGTATGTGATATTATAATTTTGAAGTAAATAATTGACTTAAGTATTGTATAACGAAATATAATTTTTATCTTGGACAGCATCATTAAGGAAGTATTCCGAACAAAGGATGGTCAGTTTTATCTTTTTGTGTATTTTCGTTGACAATCATTCGTTATTGGGCATTTTTTTTTCACAGGTATTATTTTGTTAATATGTGCACTTGAGGTTATACTTCATATATCTGCATGTAATGTGAAAGTAATATATATATCACTTAAGTTTATTGTGTGTTGGGGGGGGGGGGTGTAGACCAAGAGTTTTACAAAATGTTGTTTTTTTTTCATTCTTAGATTATGAATTTTTGTTTATCATTGTATCCATACAATGACATCATTACAGGGTTGGAAAAAAGTTTGGAATATTTTTTTGGCGATGAGTATGTCTGATTTTAAATGCTAGTTTCTACTATATTGTGATGAATAATTCATCAAAATCGGATTAACTGTGTTGAATGAAGTCTACTGTTCCACCTTGTACCAAAGATTACGTAATATTGTTAAACATGTTACAATGGCTGACCAATGAACCACATGTTGTCAGATTTGCTCTATTTGTGTTTGAACATCTTGTTATACATTTCTGTACTTCACGTGGAATTTTGAAAAAGCTACGTGCAGTTTGCAGTCATTTTGAGGACTTCGGTATAGCAATTAAACTGTATCTGATTATTTAACTTTTTCGTTAGACATTTGCAAAAACAGCAAATATACGCTTCCGAATTCCAAGTGGACCTCTGCACTGTGTGATAAGCCTGATTTTTAATGTTGTGCCTTTAAAGTTAAAAAGGGACACATATCTTTTATTTGAACCTCAAAGAAGAACTTAAAATGACGAGGGATATGTTTAAGACAAGAAATAATTCTTGGAATAAAAATATTCCAAACTTTTTTCCAACCCTGTATGTGGTTGTGTTGCTTTTCATTGTGCAGGTTGAAAATAGAGATATCCAAAGCACTATTCTTTATCAAAATTTATTCTCAGAACAATTATGTCAGAGTAAGAAAATCATTCCAATCATTCCACCGATCTGTTATTTAGCATTATAATATCATTTTTGAATGATTTACAAGAATGTACGTGATTTGAACATTAGCAATAAAAAACTTTCACGTAATTTTTAAAATCATTATTGCTGTAAATGTGTAATCATTATTGCAATATGAATACCAAAGGTAATACGTCCAAACAGCATATAATTCATTCTAGTTCACAAGTTTTTACACTAATCATAACCCCACCCAAATTTCTCCATCTCTCTCTCTTTCACTATCGCTCCCTTGCTATCTTTCTCTCTTTAAAATATTTCCCTCTCTCTCTCTGTTTGTTAACACCACACTGGCTCCGTCTGTCTTTTTGCTGCTCCAGATCCTAGTTTAACATGTAACTATGATATCGATATAATTTCAGTTATTTAGTACTGAGTTCCAGCTTATAAATGCATAAAAATACTGAAAGTATTAACGTGATGTGAATTGCGAAGAAAAAGTCGAGGGGAGTGACGTTCAAGTTCAAGTTTGTTTATTCATTTGTCTTTCTTCCAACAATAAGTCACAAAAACAATAGCATTAACACTTTCTTTCAACAATGGTATAAATAACAGTAACACTAGGCTTTACAAGTATACTAAACATAAATATATGACTGAGTACATGTACATGTGTAATGACAACAAAGGATAACAGTATTTTGAGAAAGGCAAACGAGGAGACCTTAATGAAGCATAGCTTGTAAGATAAGGTCCCTCAAGAAACAAAAAGTAATATATATATATATATATATATATATATATATATATATATTGAATATATATATATATTGAAGAAAACAAAAAATGGTAGCAAGGAATACAAAATACGAAAAAAATGACTATGTACAATGGGGCCAAGGGAGATTGTTTTACATCAAAAGACGAGGATAGGAATGAAATGGGGGGGGGGAGGGAAGATATAACAAAGGGTTACATCAGACGACAAAAGACATACACAGACACAAGACAAAAACGTGACAAGAAGACAGCTGGCTTTCAAGAATTAAAAAAAAATTAATACATTTTTTAATGTATCATACAGGACTTACTACCAGTTACTAACATCAACATAATTTAAAGACATCACAAATCAACACAATAATTGCTCAAAAGATGTAACTTAAAGGCATTGAGTAACTTTGTCGGAGATCAGAAAAAAAAAATCTGAATTAGCTCATGCTGCAATGATAATTAGAAACCTTTAGGTCAGTCGGGAATCGTATGACTTTTACAGGTCAATTGCTGATTTCATTATCAAGATATTTATGATTTAAAATCGAAATTTTATAAGCGTATGGCATGACGCTTATAACTTGTGACGGTCGGCCTACCTCCCTCTTTCGGCAAATGCACAGCGTAACGTCTATTTACATTGGCCTGCCGCTGTGGGGTGTAATGCTGACAGGGCTTGCAATACCAAGGATTGATAACTCGGCAATACTATCGCGCGCGAGAGAAAGCTTGAGCGCTGGAGCTCATCCCGTGGGCCGGCAAGGGCCTAGCCTAGCCTGTCGATCGCCTGGCCTGGCCGGCGGGCGGTCGCTGGGGTAGTCGCGACATCGTGTGTGAGGAGAATTACCAAATTTTGATTATTGCGTGGTAATCCTACATACATAAATAACAAATGTTTTTGCCCGACAAGAAAGAAAGAGAAAGAGGAAACAAATGAAAAGGCATTTAAAAGGGGGAAGGGGAGGTCGCACATTTTGAAACATGGACGAAACAACAATCCATACGATCAGCTCTATACTAGAGACGTACTAGACGTTGTGTAAGGGATCGGGAAGGAGGGGCTGGCCGGAGCTCGGAGGGAGAGAAAATGAGAGAGATCGGAGTGGAGGAAATACAGCCCTGTCGTCATTCACAATTATTGCCGTACGAGGCAGGGGCTGGTTTCAGAGCCCGCCACCGCGCGCGGAGTACGAATGCCCGCAGGTCCAATAAATTTATTTCTCGCTCTCGAGGAAATGGAATCATTCATGTCGACAATGTTTAGCAAAATAAAGGAGGCGTCCCCCAGGAGCGAAAATATCCCCTTACGCCCATGTCACATTTTCCAAACTAATTTCGGTTACTATAACTAGTCGTCAAGATATACATTGTACTGATAAGCGGTTGGATGCTTAGACAAATTTCCAATATTACAATCGGAGGATAGAGAGAAAAGTGGGGAAAAGCCCTTTTTGTATCTTCAGAACAGCAGGATCATGCGATCGACTGAAGACTGATGAAACAATGAACACATAAGATTTTATTTTGTCTCCTTGGACGGGGAATTGATTAGGAAGATGTAATACTTGTCATAAGAGTGTGGCATCCCCCTGGCCCCCCTCCCCCTCACGTCAGTGATTTTTGTTTGGGGGTTTCTTTCTTTTTTCTTCTAATATTTGTAATATTGGGCTATAGCCTAACATTCTGGAAGCTTGATTATTGATAATATCCAAGTCATATCTGAAAAGTGAGAAAATTTTCATTACGAAGAAGGTAGGCCTACCCATGCACTTATTGAGGGGAGGGGGTGTCCAAACACCCCCTTTGACAAAAGGGGCATTTTTAGGTGGTCGAACACCCCCTTTTTGTGTTATTGTAAGTCGGCACACACCTTTTTGATGTTAAAAACGGCGCCTTAGAATTCCTGTTTAACTTTTTTTTAACACTTATTGGATAATTTGAGTGAAAGTAACCCCCAAATAATGTTACTTTTTGTTCTTTTTGTTTGGCTTATCAGATTTTTTGGAGTAAAAAGACCCCCAAAATACTGATATATACACCCACCCCTCCCCCTTTTAACAAATCCTGGGTACGCCACTTGGCCTACTAATATTTCAAAATTCACTTTGGGATTGTGTTCACTCTTCACTATTCTCCCCTCTCTCTCAATTTCTCCATCACTGCATTCTCCCTCATCCTCTTCTCATGATTTGTTTCTTCATCCTTTCCTTCCTTTCTCTCAATGGCTTGTTTTTACCGTTTTTTTTTTTTTGCACCTCTCCATTTTCTCCTTCTCTCTTATTCCCTCTCCTTTCTGACCCTTCACAAGAAAAGGAAGTTCAAATTAAAGGAAAAAGTTCATTTTTTGCTTCAATAAGGGTATATTCAAATTACAATACAACATAAATTACAGGCTAACTGGTTCGGACCATTATGTGGCTCTATATGGTTGGTAAGGGCAGGGATTTTTCAAGAAGGATATTATCAGAGGCAAAGGATGTGTCAACATTTTAAATAATATATCTGGACATAATATTTCTTGACATCAACACATGCTGAAGAAAACACGCAAGTTGTCTTTAACAGTTTTCCTAAAGATTCAGGAAAGGGGGGGGGGAGGGGGCACAAGTTACACCCACTCATCCTATTACCGCCATCACACCACCAAATCGACCAGTTCTTTGCCATTCAGGGTAATTTTGTTCTGGGTCTTGTGTCGGTCTTATTAGTGTGATTGAGGTATTAGGAAGATGGACAAGGAAAAAAGCCATCAATTGATAAATGTAAAAAAAAAAAGGGCAAATTTCATTTTCTCTACATGTACAGGAATTCATTGCTACTGAATTGCCATTCACAATAATAAAATTCCATTTCTACTATATATGTAACCAAATTTCAAAAGAGTCACAGCAAAACTGAATTAAGTAAAAAGCACATTTCGATGGAGAACAATAAAAGTCCAGGCTGGTCCACTCTTTGATAACGTCTTCCCATCTTTTCTTCTGTCTTCCTCTTTTTCTTCCACCTTTCACTATAATAATAATAATAATAATAATAATACATTGCATTTATAATGCGCTTAATACAAATGTTTCTAAGCGCCGAAGTATTATTACCCCGGCAGTAGCTAGGCTACCGAATTCGGTGCTCACAGCATTTCAAGGAATAAATTCCTACCGGGTACCCATTTTCTACACCTGGGTAGAGAGTGGCAAATGTAGATTAATGTCTTGCCAAAGGACATTAGTGCCGCGGCAGGACTCGAACCGCAAACCATGAGATCCAGTCCGGTGACGTATCCACTAGACCACGACACCTCTACTATGCCTTGCAGGATGGTTTTTGCAAGACCCGAAGAACATGAAGCATGCCAAATCAGTTTTGCGCTTTTTCACGGTCGTGAGGAGTTCTTTGTATGGCGCAGATGATGGTGCGGACCGTCTCGTTGGTTATGTTGTCTTTATGCAAGATGCCTAGTATTTGAATTCGCCTCTGGAGGTCTGCTGTGAGGGTCCAGGAGTCCCAGGCAAACAGGTAGATGGATAGGACGAGTGATCTCAATCGTATCTTGGAACTGAGCAAGACCAGGAGTGGCAGGGAATCCAATCCGCACATACAACAGTTTGGTGGTGCTGTAATAATAGAAAAGATAGTTTTAAAAAAATGAATTAGAATTTCAATGAAATAGAAATTCTTTTTTTTTTGTGAAAAGGCCATGGCCTGAATTCATGAATACTTCTGTAAGGGTAGTACAAGCAACGTACATGGCCTCATGTCTAATCATAAATGGCAATACAGGCTACGGTTATTTTAAACCATAGTTTAGACCATGGGTTTACCATTCTTTGTGAATTGTGGCCAATGTGCTTCTTAACAAGGTGTCAAGCTTTTCATTACACTTTTTTGGTCATGAACTGAAATGGAAACTGTCCTAAAGTGAAATATGCCAGTGGTGCGAACACAACATGCACTGGTCTACATGATGGTAGAGGTACCTATTAAAAATATTCTAGTAATTTACACAGCAACACCTTGTGTAAAACTAATGTGCAAACAAATCAGACAGGAACTAACAACTGCCTACAAAAATCTCTATAGCTGCACTACAGAATCCCATAAATTATTCATCATAAGAATATAACATGTAAAGTAAATCCATCCTTCATCCACAAATATTTCTTTCATCATTCATCAAGACAAATTTACAAAATCTATAGGAATGCAGATATAAATATCATAAATTTGTCAACCGGGGCGTCGCTAGCGGCAAATGTGCCACCTCTGTTGGCAACAAAAGAAAGGGGGGGGGAAGAGTGAGGGAAGAGGAAATATAGGGTAAAAAAAGAAAGGAAGGGAAAGGAAAATAAACACTAAAAAGAAGGAAAGGAAGGGAAGAGAAAGAAGGAAAAACTGGTCAAATTTTTTGCTCGCTCGCTCAAGTCGCTCGCCAAAACATTGAGATGTTAATCTTTGGGCAAATGGCGTCCCTTCCCTTCCCTTCTGCAATAGGCTACAGCTGCCCCCCTGGGATTGTCAAAGTTCAGATAGTCACATTCGGGCAGCAAGGTGCTAGTATATATGGGTCTGTTCACAAAGTTGGGCACCAAAACTTGACATTTTATCGTAAAAACATTGTAGTTTTAACACTATGACTTACACCATTAAGTTGTTTTATATGAATGTACTTGGTGCCTCCAGGAAGCTTTTGAAGAACACAAGACAAATTGTTTTGAGAGGCATTTTCAAAGTATTGACAAAAACATACTGGTGTCCCATGTTACATCCACAACCACCTTTTTTTTAGATTGCCAACATTTCTACATGCATGATACCTTATAAAGCTAAATCCTATTAATGGGTACATTGTGTTATGGTGCTGACTTAATGAAGCAAAACTTTTAACAAAAGAATAAATATCTTCCCTGAGTTTATCATGAATGTTGTGGGTGTAACAGTTTCCAATCAACTGTCACAAGTTGTGGATGAATGGGACACCAAAGAATATCTGCAACTTTCATCAATAACTCTTGAAGTCAGTATACTCTCATTGCAGTTGTTGTTGCATTGAATTAAATAGAGAGCCTAAAGTAACCAGGCAAATATTTATCATCAAGAGCATTATGGATGTGCCGTTATGTCTCAAAATAAGACGGATGTAACACGGACACAATGTCCGGTTACATCCACACGCTGGTTTTTCATAATTATTTCCAAAATACATTGTGGAACAACATGTTTATGATTCTCAGATGCTTTTTATTTTCACCAGAGATAGAATGGCCAAGTAAGAAAATTCTGACTTTTTCATCAAATTACAGGGGATTAAAGAAATAATGCCTCAAAAGGTGCCCAACTTTGTGAACAGACCCATATCCACATATTGAAGAAGAAAGGTTCCAGGATAATTATATAACTTATGTAAGTAAACTTCAGTAATTTTCACCTAAAAAAAAGTTCAAACAAATTTTGTTTGACTCGCTTCACTCTCTGGCAAAATATTTAGAAATTGAAAAGCTGATATTTGGGCAAAAGGCGTCAGTCCCCTCCTTACGAAATGGGCCTGTCTGATCAAGATCTCTATGTCTGCAATTTTCTTTTATTAATTTTTGTCGGAGGATAGGGATTAGGGTGCAGCAGTTTTGTCTGCAAAAATGGGTATTGCATCCTAAAAATTTGTTGGCAAATTTGGGTGTCACAACCCTCCCCCATTCAAAATGTTCTAGCAACGCCCCTGTTAGTCAAGCTCTTGCATGACAAAAACTCTAATGGAATAGACCCGAGTGGCAATAAACCAGCTTAATTTTATTTTTATTATACTTCATTTCTTTATTTTTTACATGTAGACCCTACTACTCCAAATACAAAATTTCTTTGTTTCATTCCTGTTCTATAATTGCACATCTCTCAAGTAAACATGGAAGGTGACGAAAGAGGATATTTACCTGTAGGTGAGTGTAGATCTGTTTGCATGTTTCTAGCATGACTGTGTCTGCTCCATCATCAATTTGATCAAATAAGAGATGTCATGCATCTGAAAGCAAAATAGAATGACTAGTCAAATGTATCCATAACAGACTATCAAACCGTTTTCTTAGGCGAGTATATGGATCTGAATGAAAGACTGAAAATAAGAGTTTGTAGATATCTACTGAATCATATACATGTACCTGTGAACAGCCCACACCTCCCTGCCCTATATATCCACTTATCCAGGAAAGTATTAAAAAACATGTTAAAAATAAAATTCACTAGTATGAAGGGGTAGGTCCATATAACTGAAGTTTGCCATTGGATTTCTCCAAAAATAATATGCATGGAATAGCACTAACCAAGATAAAATATTTATTCATGCTTATGCCCAACATACATTGCGATTTCCCAAATATTGAATGCAAAAGTTTTAAAATTTACAGATCAGATCTACCAGTAGTTGGAAACTATCTGTCCGGACACCCAACCTGTCAGGACACCCAACATAGGTATACAGTAGTTGGAAACTATCTGTCCGGACACCCAACCTGTCAGGACCCCCAACCGGTCAGGACCCCCAACATAGGTACATGTATGACAAGGATAACTCATTCTCATTGATAAGAACTGTCACATATAAATCCTATATAAGATTTTGAACTGCTAAGAAAACAATGCAATTACTCTATGGCATGATTGGTATGTAATATTCCACCAGCTTGGGAAAGCGGGAAGAAGAAGATTCAAAATTCCTGGAAAGAGCAGAGTGAATCCAAGTGTTTATTTTTTGGGGGAGCACTCAGTATATAAATGTACATGTAGTGTGTGGTGGGTATGTGGCGCCCAGAAGACCCCCATTTCTACACTAAAATTTTTGTTCCAAAGCATACAATTTTTTTCTTGAGAAGCAGCCTAGGGCTCCCCATACAGCTGCGGAGGCCAGTACCACTCCCACCATGGTCCATGCCCACTATATTACCAGATTGATCAGCCAAGCCCAAGGAGCTCGGCGTACAGTAAAGTACGCAGTACATGTATGATGTAGGTCACCCTATACCCACTCATAGACCTGTACATTCCTATACTTCGTGTGTATAATGTAGGCAGTCATACACCTCATCTTTTTAAAACACCACTGCACAAAAGTCACCAATATTCACTCAAAATCGGCATTTAATTTTCAAAAACCGACCCCAAAATATCCAAGAAATACAATAAATTCAACTCACCAATGTTGGAAAAGATATTTACAAAAATGAAATCCGCAATTTACTGTTGATTCTCGCGAAACGAGCTATCGGAGTCATTGTGTACATTTCCTGGTCGCCGCGGGCGCTGACATCTCCCCAAAAGAGTTTTGTCCTCAAAAATTCGGTCCCTATGGCGTACACGGAAAAGTTCCGATTTTCTGTGTGCGCGATCGTAAAGATCGATGTGCCCTTGCGATCCCGAGTTTCTTCGTGGACAAAAATTATATTGGCCGATTTTAGTCTAAGACATCGGCAGTTTGTAAACAACACGCGATCGCGAAACAAATCGGCGGGGATTTCTCCGGTTTTGGACAAGATTTTGACTTTGGATTTTGCTGTAAATATCAAAAGTTCTTCCTAACGGCCATTTGAGGTAGGAGTGAGATTTTTAAGGGCTGAATTTGAAAGCAAGTATTTAAAATATTTATCTTATTTTCCCCCCCCATACCTTTAGTACATGCGACAGAAAATACCAACTATTTTACAGTAATGTACCCGTGAGTGCCTATACCCGGGATTATACCTACCACTCCAGTCGATAGAGTCAATAAAATCTTACAAATCTTACAAATCTTACAAATCTTACACTTACCGGTACAGTGAGTTGTGTGGATATCACACTGTGCCCCTGTCCCGGCGCTGGCAGTAAGGAGAAAAAAATTTCAAGTCTCACTCTCAAGATGATAAAACAAACGTCGAGAACTAGCTTTCACTATGTGTGCGGTGCACTGAGCTGAGTTAGCTACATGGCTCGCCGACTATACGGAGTACGAACGTATACCGTTGCACTGTACAAGTAACTATCCCGACAGCTCAGCTGGCTGGTATATCACTGGCGCCTAGCGCCTGTAAGTGGATGTTGGGTATAAACGGGCTTACCATAGATACTATCTCTATACATGTACGAAACACACATAGCGTATTGCCAATGTCTCACAACGAACGCATGAGGACGCTAGACCAAATACTGTTTGAAACGTAGATCTGCCGTTATTTCAGCCAGAATTTTGTTTTCAAAACCACATTTATTTTCTTTTTTAAAAATAGTAAATGAGCTCCAATTTCTATCTTACTTTCACATGTTGCTAAGTATAGTTCTAACAGTAGGATTATATATCATTGGACCACTTTCACGCTGAATTTGTCAAATTTTGCAAAGCTACTCAATGCCTTTAAGACTTCGTTTAAAAGCTGATTCAGTCAAAGCATGTTTAATGCTTGGATCAAGCGAGTTCCAAAACCTGGGTCCAGTATATACTAGCGTATTGAGAGTAAATTGTGTCCTTGCACGGGGTAAGTGCAATCCTGCAGCCTGTATTTCACTATTTTTCTTAAAACGTTTGGCTAGTGCTAGTGGGAGGTCACCTGCATTAAAATCATACATTAGAGACCCTAACTGCATAAAATAGATATCTTCCACTTTTAGAATTTTATGTTGATGAAAGAGAGCATTAGTGTGAGCACGAAAATGTGCATTACAAATTATTCTTATAACTCTCTTTCAGATCAATCATTTTGCGATTTTGAAGAATTACCCCAAACTAACATACCATAATTAATATATGGAAGAATTAAAGTCGAATACAGGATAAACAATATTTCTTTTGGAATAACTGTTTTCAGTTTGCATATAACACCAGTATTTCGTGATAAGAGCTTACAAAGGTTATCCACATAAATTTCCAATTCAGTTTGTGAAGGGTGATGGATGATCTGTAAACCAGATGAGATGAGATGAGAAGACTTGGTTGATGATCGATGGATGAGTAGCGATGGATTGAGTAGCGAAGGTTTGAGTAGATGAGGCTTGAGTAGGAGGTTACTCGACGTTTCGGACAGGTTGACTGTCCGTCATCAGGAGTGAAGTGTGCTAGACAAGCGGCGGGATTTTATGATAGTTTGTTTGCATGAATCTAAGTTATAATACTAGATTTTAATTCGTCATGGGGACGAATCAGGTGGTCTGTCTTTCAATTTGTACGATCATGATTGTAATCAGGATGATCATAATAATGGGGAAATGCTAAACTGAAGATAGGATGTCAAGAAATGCCATGAATGGAGATGCTTCTTGAGGACAGCAATGTAGCAAAATGTGTAACGGTCATTGTAAAACGATTATGGTGAAGATGATAATGGTGATTATGATGATTATAATGATATAATGATGATGGCGATGGATATAATAATAGCGATGATGATCATGACGGTGATGATGATACAGGATACTTGGGAGATTAACCCCATAGCTCTAATACAGGACAGGAAATCATAATTTCCATAGGGTTGTACACAAACTACTGCACATTACTTTCTAATAGACATAACATTGAAAATAAGGCAGTTTATTACATGATTTGTGATTGTTTATGTTATAATAGTCGAAGAGGATGGTAAAATGACAGGCAAAAAGAAGCAAAAAAAAAAAAAAAAAAAAAAAAATCGGCCCCGGGGATCGAACCAGGTACCTTGACCATGGTAGTCATGTGCTTTACCGATAGACTAAAATATTTCCCATAGAGATAACACGTAAACGAAAAACAGGATTCTCGAATCCCATTTGGTAGTTCAAAATAGGGCAGGATCCCGACATCTGATTAAAATTTGGAGACCACCTCAATGAAAGCTTATAGTCTCAGCTACAACATATTAAAATCTGGAAGGAAATAGACCAAAAATAACTGAGATACAGCTCGGAGAACGATGTCATGTAGATTCATGATTCGAAAAAAAATCATCTTCCATAGACATAACACGCAAATAGGGACAATTCTGACATGTCGTCTTTAATTGAAAATTTCAGTGTGATGACGTCATCCAAATGAATAATAATGAGCACTCATGTTGTAGAGAATTGTCTCAGCTATAACATATCGAAATCTGGGCGAAAAACTACCAATAATTAAGAATCTAGAGCCAAATTTGCATGAATGTGATGACGTCAAAACATGAAAAATGGAAATTTTGAATTCTGGCGCCATTTTGATGACGTCATAATGTATATATGGGTCAAATGATACATGAAATGAAATCTATGATTTATACCCTACCTGATGATGAAAAAAAATTGGGAGGTTTCTGGACTTTTTAAAGAGCTAGAGTGAATTTTGTTGAGGCATGTTTTTTCACGTTTGACGTTATTTTTGCCATAGACGCGCGCACGGATTTTGAAATTTGACGCGCGCGTGTGGCATTATGGAAGGTCGATATTGACTGTAAATAGTTGGAAATTGTCAAGAATAGTGTCAGGAAGACGTAGCATGCGAAAAAACAGCGTTTTTACGTTCTCTACGCGCTGCGCGCACGGACGCGCACGGACGGAAAATTTTAAAATGCTTAAAATGTCCTGAACAATACTCTAATTTGATTAAAAAGTGATTTTGACCATTTTTAAATTTTGACGCGCGCGTACGTGCGCGCGGATTTTGATGACATTTTATGTCGACCCTTGACCTGAATTTAATGTATGTCAAATATGGTTCATTTTTGATGACTCGTTATGAAGATATGATTGATAATGTGATTTCACAAAATGGCGCCTGGATGACGTCACGATGACCTGATGACCTTGAAATAGATACCCGACCTTGATCTGATATGTCCTCATGACTGTAGAGATTTTGATAAAAATTGACTCAGCCGATATTGAGGAATCATGGTAACAAGAAAGTGGTGGAAAAATAAAAATAAATAATAAATAAATAATAATAATAAAGAAAATTCTGACGAAATTAAGAGGTGGTCTGTCGACTACGACAGACCACCTAATTACTTAGCTCAATATTAACTGTTTGTAAAAGGGCCCGAGGATTCTTGTGTGATAAAAAAAATATTTGAGTCATCTGCGATTAAAATAAATGAAAATACATCAGAGCAATATTGAAAATCATTAATATATATGAGATATAAAAGTGCACCAAGAAGTGATCCTTGTGGAACTCGACACGTGACATTTTGTAATCCTGACTTTGTATCATTCAGCGAGACAAACTGCCTGTTAGTTAAGTAGCTTGTGAACCCGTCCAAGGCTTTTCCTCTGATTTCGTAATGAAATAACTTCTGTAATAATATATGATCAACAGTGTCGAATGCCTTGGAGTAATCCAGAAAATACCAATTGTGTGCATGCGGTTATTCAATGAGGTGGAAATTTTATCAATATAGGGTAATATGGCTTGAGTTGTTGTGTGCTTTTCACGAAAACCAAATTGGAATTTAGAAAAAATCTGACTCGCATTAAAAAATTTCACCGTCCTCTGACATATAGTTTTTCAAGAATTTTGGAAAATGTTGATAAAAGAGAAGTTTGGCGATACTTACTCAATAATTGGGGGCACCCTTCGTAAAGATAAGTATCACCTTTGCTAATTTCATATACACGGGGACAATACCATTAGTCATTGATAAATTAAAAATATGTACAAGAGGTTGTACAATCCCTAGTATATAATTCTTTATCAAATCGTTTGAAATACCATCATATCCTGGACTTTTCCTTTTTTATGGGAATTCACGACATTAAAAAAATCTTTTTCATTTTTTGGGAACAAAAATAAACTACTCGGGTTTCGTTCCCGTAAATAATCAGTAAACATTTTCTCGCAGTGAGGCACTGCCCTTGACAGGTTCGGACCAATGTTACAAAAATAATCATTAAATTTCTCAACAATGACACTTTTATTTTCAATCAGTTCACCATTGATTCTAATGTCATCTATATCAGATTTTTTCTGAGTGGGTTTGAAAACATTTCTAATAACTTTCCATGTGTCTCTAATATTATTCACAGTTGAGTGAAACTGGTCAGAATATTCTTCTTTGCTGTGCGCAGAATAGAAGTCAACATATTTCTATAATCGTAGATTGCGATCCTGATATTTTAGATTTATAATATAATTCATTCTTTTTATTAATTCACCTTAATAGTGAGTTAGTGATCCATGGCATTTTAGGAATTTTCCTATGATTTTTACCTCTACTTTGACACAATGGTATACATTCATTGTACAACAGCAAACACCTATCCCAGAAATTATCAAAAGCACTTTCAACATTCTCATCAGATAAAACTTGACTCCAATCAGTTTCAATTAAGGCTTCTCTAAGTTTAGTAATATTTTCACTTCATATCTATGCACACTATCTCGCACACTTTGGAGCATTTAAAGGGTTATTATTTAAAAAATGTTATAATGAAAATGTTATAATGTGCATGTACATGTGGGATTCTGCTGTCTCAAAGTTTGGATGTGTATTGAACAAGATCTTGGTGACTTTGCTGTTCTAAATCATTTTATTTCAAGAGTATATCCTACCACTTGCTTCCTGACCTTTTATAGTTTTGCCTCTGGAGTGCCATTTAATAAACTATCTATACAATAATCTAAAGAGACCAGCTGTCAGAGTTGGTGAATTTTTATGATGTGAATGGTGCTACACTAATACCACTATTTGAACTGGTAGTATTACTGATAGTATCGATAGTACCGGTTATTTCATCTAGTACAGGAGTACAAAAGGAACTCTTTCCCTTGAACATCATCAATAAAAAAAAAAAGAAGATTTATTTCTGATGAAAATGTCTTTTCTAATGTGGTAACCTAAACTGACCATTGACTATAATAGCATAAAATTTACAGTAGGCCTATATGAGCCAACAAAAAGTGCATTCCAAACTGTGGTAATAACAAATGTTGACACCTGTGCATGGTGAAACAAATGATCTGTTACACCCAAAATGTGAAATTAAAATTCATGTTTATTATAGCAAGATTAATAACAAATATACAAAAAAAAAATAAAAAGCTTATGTACCTCTCAAAAGCTCGTAATAGACTTGAGACTCGCTGAAAAAATGATCACAGTGAAGGATTTGCTGCTCGGTCCACTCTATTCGGTAATGGAGCAATCACCGACGTAGCAAGAATTACCACAATCACTACCTTCACTTGAAGCATCGTAGCTGACAGCGAGTGAATAGTATACAAATAATGAATGTTTATGAGTGCAATGGACAGAATATTTCATGAGGTGAAAGATGAAATGATCCATTCAACGAGGCGGAGCCGAGTTGAATGGATCATTTCATCTTTCACCGAATGAAATATTCTGTCCATTGCACGAATGAAAAAACATTCATTATTTGTTTTATATGACACCTAAAAATAGCTATCCTTCTCATTTGACATTTTATGAATTAAGAAACAAGAGTGGAGGGACTTACATTTTGTTGTGCAACACTGGTCCTTTTCAGGTCAAGATGTTCATAACAGTCAAACAAGAAATTCAAATAGAAATCCAATCCAATCCAAAATTGTTGTCAGTTAACTTGCAAAAACAGTACAATCCAAACTTGTTCATAAATCCTTGGCATAAACTCAAAACACTGAACATATTTACATGTTCTGACTCATGTAGTCTATTTGCTGACATTGTAGAAAGTTACGGGTCCATGAAAATGGAAATGCTGCACTGAAGATGATGTTGCATTCTGAATGTTGAAGTTGGATTCTTGTAGAATTAGTTGTTCTTGAGACAATGTCAAGAGTGAATCCAGTGTGTCATCCTGATCCCCTAATGCGACATCCTGTACAGGCTTAGCAGGCTGAGATGTAGGCCTAGATCTACTCTTAGTCTTGGTACTAGTAGCGCTGTTGTTAATAGACGCACTAGCACTACGCCTAGACGGTGCTGGCACAGTTTCTTGCATCATTTTGCAAGCGATCTTGCTACTCATTTCCTTCTTCCTGTCATCGCTTGTAGAAGCATAGTGCTTTAGTGAAGTTTCCGATCTGTGACCAGTAACAGACATGATATCACGGTTAGCGAAACCGGCACGATCCAGGACGGTAACTGTCGTGGCCCGAAGACTGTGGTTTGTGTAATTCTTTGCGCAACCCGCTGCCTTCGCGATTTCTTTCATTTTGTTACCAAGATTGTTCACACCTAATGGACAGTTGCAGTACCATGGACCCTCTGCTGGAGCTGTAGGTTTAGGACGCTGCCATAAACAGTCCATTGCAGGATGTAATGCTGCTTTGTAAGCCAGAAATGTTGAGACAGGGCAGCTGGGAGAACCTGGGATCTCGTACATGTAACCACTACATTCTTCATCCTCGTTTTCTCTTCTGGACTTGGTAAGCATGTCACGGAGTGTCATGTAGCGAATATTCTGCTCATCTGTTTGCAGTACAAAGTCATCTGCTTTCATGTCACGTAGATTTTCACGTCCTCTGTTGGCAAAATATATCATAATGTCTAAGAAGACTTTGTTCTGCAAGCCCTGTGGTGTTGTGAGATCAAGCACATCAGAGGCCAAAATTTTGGCCATATCTTCCTTACTGATCGCACTTTTGTGCTTGACATACCCCTTTCCTGCTTGCTTCAATTTACACATCATTGCTTTGTAGGTCTCGTGACTACGATGAAACCTGTCAGATTTGGTAATATCAACATCTCTTACGGTTTTAAAATGACGATGTAGTCCGTACCTGATGCCGAGCATTGACTTCTTTGTGTACAGAGTACCGTCTGATTTCCTAAGTCCGGCGAAAAATCGCGACAGAAATTTGTCGAGCTCTTCATCCGACAGCGCTTCTACTTCAGATAGAGACGTCCCAACGAATACCGCAAATGCATCCAGACGGCTTACGGCGTATTTGATTTGTTTTTTTGTGTTAGAAGAATCAGCACCATCAATTAGTTCCTTCAAATCCTCGTCTGTCATGACAACAAACTGCGGCATGGCCATTTTGATTTTTGTTTACCGTACCGGCCTAGCTAGCCTAGCCTAAAATTTTAGTAATATAATACAGATTACAGGTTAGATGCTGAGCGCGCGGCCGCGGCGATCTGATAGCATGCTTGATAGTCGCATGCGCGTGCGCGCTGCAAAGGCAAGTCGTTGGTGGTCGCGAGTGCAATGGACAATTTCGTATGGATCCAAAATTGCACGGTGAATGGATCAAATTTGCACGATTGATGACGTCATTGTTCAATGGGACAAATGATCAACATCAAACAACCAATCAAATGGCAAGGATCTAATTAGGTGTCATATAATATACAAATAGTGAATGGCCATGAGTGCAATGGTACAAGATTTTGCACGAGGTGAAAGATAAGAGACGCTCTATTCAACGAGGCGCAGCCGAGTTGAATAGAGCGTCTCATCTTTCACCGAATGCAAAATCTTGTTCCATTGCACGAATAAAGACCATTCACTATTTGTTTTATACAACACCTCGGACGTTAACGGGCTTAAAACATTTTTTAAAGAACAGTTTTACTAGTCCAAATCGACCAGATTCAGCGATCGATAAAATCATCAGCGCGCACTGCATGCACTGAACTAAGCAGCAAACATTTATCGTTCAACTCACCAAATATTTCTAGTCTAACTCGCTGAATGATCCATGTAATATAATCCATAAGTACGATAAGAATCGAATCCAACCAGAAACACAAGTAGAAAACAATTTCTTTTCGAGTATCTTCCTACTAACTAGTTACTAATTTAGATCTAACTTAGGACTAACTTAATAAAGGTCTAACTTACTAGGCCCTACTTAGATCTAACGTTTAATAGATATGTCTGTTGTAAATTAGAAAGTAACGGGTCCGTGGCGTGGAAATGAAAATTTTGCATGGAGCTTGTGGAAGAAGATGTGTTCTGAATATTTTAGTTAGATTCCTGTAACTAAGATTAGTAGGCCTACTCTTGAGAAAGAGTAACTTTATGTCCAGTATTAGATTCTGGTCCGCTTACGACATTGATATTTTGCAAAAAAAGGGATTCCAAACGGCTCTTCGCAAACTTACCGGAACGGTACCTCTCTAGCTAGTATTGTGAGCACCGGAGTCGGACAATAATTTATTCAATCCTGCAGTTTGATGAATTTGCAATTTGGTCCTGCCATGATGCGAGTTTAAGTCAAAGAACAAATCCTCGGGGAACAAATCAGATCTAACGTTAGTCTACGCTACGCTTGGTATACGTTACGTAGCCGGCCTGCCAAACGTAAACATAAATAATTTGCCAATAGGCCAACGTACGTAGTGCATATTTTGTGCGGCATGCATAATTAAACTGCGCCGCGCGTACCATGCTTTATGTTTATTGTGACGTCAGAGTTCAATTTCGTTTGATCCATTTGTTCCATTGCACGGTGCATGATGTCACCTACCTCACAATATACTGTGTACATCGTTAGTGACGTCAGCGTGCAATGGTGCAAATGGATCAAACTGAATTGCACGGCTGGAGAATGATACTGTTCAACAGTACTTTTATCGGATGTCATGTGATTAAGAATTGACCAATGGGGTTGCAAGAAACTTAGTAGGTGTTGTATAATATACAAATAGTGAATGGCCATGAATGCAATGGTACAAGATTTTGCACGAGGTGAAAGATAAGAGACGCTCTATTCAACGAGGCGCAGCCGAGTTGAATAGAGCGTCTCATCTTTCACCGAATAATACTGGTAGACATACATCTTTTGGCTATCTAGATGGATCAGGGGATACAATAATTTAGTCATTTCATGTGTGGTGGGTAAGTGCACTCATAGCTACATTCCTATACTTTGTGTGTAGAATGTAGGCAGTCATACACCTTAACTTTTTAAAACAACATTCACTCAAAATCGGCATTTAATTTACAAAAACCGACCCCAAAATATCCAAGAAATACAATAAATTCAACTCACCGATGTTGGAAAAGATATTTCCAAAAATGAAATCCGTAATTTACTGTTGATTCTCGCGAAACGAGCTATCGGAGTCATTGTGTACATTTCCTGGTCGCCGCGGGCGCTGACATCTCCCCAAAAGATTTTTGTCCTTAAAAATTCGGTCCCTATGGCGTACACGGAAAAGTCCCGATTTTCCAAAGACATCGGCAGTATGTAAACAACACGCGATCGCGAAACAAATCGGCGGGGATTTTTCCGGTTTTGGACAAGATTTTGACTTTGGATTTTGCTGAAAATATCAAAAGTTCTTCCTAACGGCCATTTGAGGTAGGAGTGAGATTTTTAAGGGCTGAATTTGAAAGCAAGTATTTAAAATATTTATCTTATTTTTCCCCCCATACCTTTAGTACATGCGACAGAAAATACCAACTATTTTACAGTAATGTACCCATGAGTGTCCATTATCATCAGATCATGTAACTTATTGTAACAACCTAACAGATCTATAAATCAAATACAATCATAAAACTGTAAACAATTATGAACTTACAAGACTTGCATATCTTGGCATTTTTCATGCCGGTTATTTGAGCCTCCAACACCCGATGTGTTGGCTCAGTCAGTAGAGCGTCCGCCTCAAAATCGGGAGGTCGTGGGTTCGAACCTCGGCCGCGTCATACCAAAAGACGTTAAAAGATGGGAGTTGCTGCTACCTTGTTTGGCGTTCAACAATTGAAAGGATAGAGCAACGTCGATCTGGTGCACTGCACCTCAACAGTACGACAATACACCTGACGGTGGACTGTACTGCAACGGAAGAAGAAGAACACCCCTTTCACCTCAAAAAATTCCTCATCTGACGATTGAATTTTGCCCGGTCCGAGCTCTGCACTGCACTGCGCTGCGACATTTCAGTTCACGCCATGCCATGGACATGGTTGTGCGCAAACTGCATGTGATGTGGTGGATCATTACACAATACAGCATTTTGTATTTCTTCTTTTAAATTAAATGATAACTCAGAGTCAGAACTTACATCATTTGAATCCGTCAGTGGTGCAAATGTCCCAACCGGTGGCGGTAGTGCTGCCATTTTGATATCTCACCACGCATGCATGCACGTGTATGGAGCGCCATTATACGACAGTGAAAGAAAAAGTCTGTTTATCGAAATAAATAAATTAAATAGTATTTATCGGTGAAAAACACCGTTTTTCGACGGTAAACAATGTTATTCCAAGTAAACTATGTTCATCACTCGATAAACAGAGTTTATCGAGTGATGAACATAGTTTACTTGGTGTTTATCTGAATTATTGGGCAAATGGCGCGCAATAGGCGCTAGGCCAGGGCCGGCGCTAGGTTGCGGACGCGTGGACGGCCGATCACTACCTTTAAAGGTACATATCATGGCGCGGATTGGTGGGTTTTAAAAATTATTAAAGGACAATTAACCCCACGTGATATTCTAGATGCACCTATTGTCTGCTACGTCTTTCCATGGAGGCTGCCATTTTGTGCATGACACGGATCATTAGGTACCATATGCATTGATAATAGCCTACCTTTACAACAGATACGTCGCTTTGTTCTGATTGTATTACGATTGTTATTGGCCATGGGCCTAGATAATTGACGACCCATGAGTTCTAATAGCCATCCTGTAAAGCAGATTCCTCGCTTTGTTTTGGTATTGTTACGATTGTCTCCGTCCTTGACGTCAATTCTCCGTCCTTGACGTATATTTTTTATGAAGTATATTTTTTATGAACAAATTAAGACCTTTTAAAAAATATATAAAACTAAACTTACATTTCAGAATATGTGACTTTATCTAATATATATTTGTCCTCTAAAAATCAATTACAAGTTAACGATGAAGGAAATTTTACTTGGGATGAAAAATATGTTCGTGTACACATAAAGTAATGGCAGCCCCCTTATTATTGCTAGCAGACGATAACTTGGCTGGAAAATAGTGATTTATATCTATATCCTGTGTTTTTACATGAAATTGCATGTATCAAATAAGAGGCATATACTACACCATTCAAAATAAGCTAATTCATACGCTGAGGTTAATTTCCCTTTAAGTGAATCGTGTGTGTTGGTTGCATTGATGTTTCAGATGACTCACTAAATTTTTCTTTGCATTTTTTTTTTTTGGTTCAGTAGTGCAATGATAAATGCTAGCCAACCTAGCATGAAAGAAACCAACCAAACAATGGGAACGAAAAGCAAAATCAGTAAGCCCATGCTTTCTTCCGCCCAAATGTTTCATTGAATAGTAAAGATGACAAACTAATAGGTATTGTTGTGCAGGTATTTTTTCAAGGAGCAATTGGATTTTAGTTCATAAGGACTATTATATTTGTCTCCAAATGTCTCTGTGTAGTATAAAAGTGTACCTCCCCTTAATCTTTTGTGTTTCTCATTTCAAAATAATTCCACATGTTTATTTGAAATACTACTTTACAACCATTTTACAAACTGTGGTTTGGCTTTTATACGTTGCAGTAAGTGAAGCAGACATTCCATGCAAATGATGGAAATATGACAAGAGAGAGTATGTGGTGATTTAAAAAATAGTGTATCTTAATAAATTTAATTGTTATCTGAAATACTCAATAATTTTGTGTTGCACACAGGGCATATTATTGTATTTTGCCATTTGATGATTTTGTGAATGTGTGTGTATATACATGTATGTGTAGTGCCTAAAAGATAAAGCTTTAAGCATTTTGACCCTACCATATAATTATATATTATGTGTGTGTGTGTGTGTGTACATTACATATATTTATACTATGTTCATGCTGCTATGATTTATTTTTAATACCCACGGATAGTGCAATGCAATGCTGCATTTCTGTGTAAAATCTGGACCTGAAGAAATTCCAGAGGGGCACGTGCCCCGGGCAGCACTTGCAGGGGGCGAAAAAAC
Source organism: Heliocidaris erythrogramma (assembly GCA_025617745.1). Classification (NCBI taxonomy): domain Eukaryota; kingdom Metazoa; phylum Echinodermata; class Echinoidea; order Camarodonta; family Echinometridae; genus Heliocidaris; species Heliocidaris erythrogramma. The sequence goes on along the minus strand of CM046865.1, from coordinate 12,476,923 downwards.
GCAAAGGAGAGAAAGAAAAATAGGGGAAATGAGGAAAAATCATAATCTTTACGGATCAGGCGCCCCCAAATCCGCAGGGTTGAAGGTTTGAAATGCGAAAATTGTCAAAAGGTCGGTCGCTTTGCTCCCTCGCATAATTATTTTTTTCAGGATCTCGTAATTTCGCTCCCCCAGTATATACAGAAAGAAAAATAGGGGGAAATGAAGAAAAATCATAAACTTTACGGATCACGCGCCCCCAAATCCGCAGGGTAATGCACTAGAAATCTAGTTTTTGAAGGTTTGAAATGCGAAAATTGTCAAAAGCTCGGTCGCTTTGCTCCCTCGCATAATTATTTTTTTCAGGATCTCGTAATTTCGCTCCCCCAGTATATAGTTCTTTAATAGCTTAAAGGGTTCAAAAAGTTTGAAAACAAATAAAGATGTAATAATTGCTTTGCTCGTTATATAACGATATAATGTAAGTTTCATATGACTCCTGCTAAATATTGCGCTCCTCCTGAATGTATGACATTTGCTCCGGCGGCAATTGCTCCTGCGACAAATGCTCCTAAAAATACGACAATTGCTCCGCGACAATTGCTCCGCGATAATTGCTCCTGCGACAATTGCTCCGTCGACATTTGCTCCTGCGATAATTGCTCCGACGACATTTGCTCCTGCGACAATTGCTCCGTCGACATTTGCTCCTGCGACAATTGCTCCGTCGACATTTGCTCCTGCGACAATTGCTCCGTCGACATTTGCTCCGATCGAGCGACAATTGCTCCGCGACAATTGCTCCGTCGATAAAAATGCATATATGCGACAATTGCTCCTGCGACAATTGCTCCGTCGACATTTGCTCCGATCGAGCGACAATTGCTCCGCGACAACTGCTCCGTCGATAGAAATGCAAATATGCGACAATTGCCCCTGCGACAATTGCTCTGCGACATTTGCTCCGATCGAGCGACAATTGCTCCGTCGATAAAATGAATATATGAGACAATTGCGACAATTGTTTCTGCAACAATTGTTTTGTCGACATTTGCTCCGATCGAGCGACAATTACCTACTCCGCGACAACTGCTCCGTCGATAATAATGAATATATGCGACAATTGCTCCGCAACAATTGCTCATGCGACAACTTGTCCGCCGACATCTGTTCCGTCGGCCGTCGTTAATGCTTATGTATGTGACAATTGCTCCAACGACAACCTTATATAAAATCCTCATCAAAAGCGAACACAACGAATTCAGAACAATAGCTGTTGTTGGTGTTTCGGGATTTGGAAATAAACCTTTTTAAAGATTTTTTCTACCACTTTCCCTTGTGATTTTGCCTATACCTTTGCCTATTAATTATTCATCTATATGTTTTATTATTTTGGTCCCCCCCCCCCCCCCCCTCTCTCTCTCTCTCTCTCTCTCTCTCTTTCTTTATCTTGGGCATTTTTAACACAACTGAGTAAATGATGGCGAACATTTATTTCTAAATTATAGCCATTCTATCTACTAGTCATGACACTTGCTGGTGGGGAAAACAAGCCAGTCCTGTATGTGGGTTGTTGCGAATTGCTAAAGTTCATAGGTTCAATTTAATATTGTAATAGTGAGGGGAAGGGAATATACGCCCAAAATATGGGGAATTGGTGGAATTAAGTGTTCGCTCCCGTGCCTCCCGCCACGTGGAGCTTGCATAATGCCTCGCAAACAAAACAAATTGACATATACATGTATTATACTTATTAATATGGCAGTACTCTATCAAACAGAAAACATCATAATAATGCCTCTAGCTCCCTGACTGAGATAAAAAACATATATTTTTCATCTTCCAGCCCGTTTGCTAAAAAAAAAATACAAATTTTATAAACTGGACTGTATCACTCTGTTATCTAAAAGTTCATTTCATCCTTTTTGCATTCAACTTTGTAGAATATGAACAACTGTTTTTAGTTTGTTTTGAAAGTTTAGTTGTGTCTCCTTGTTTGTTTTCATTTTTATCTTAAAATAAAACGTAAATTTTTTGTGACATCTGTCTGAATATGCTTGTCTTACGGTTATTTGTAAAGCGAAATTAATTACAGAGTACAAAGAAACATATGCTACGACCCAGGAGGCTGTGGGAGACTTGAAAATTAATGATATTTATGGCCATAGAATGTGATATTTGGGTAAAAAGTGTGATAATTGGACCAGAAAATGTCATTTTCGGGCAAAACACCTCACCCCCCCCCCCCCCCGAACATGGATTCTTTAAAAACATCTAAATGCAAAGAGAAAATGTGCACACTAAAGGTTAAAGGACTAGATCAAAATATATTGTACACTCACCATCTTTTTTGTGCGGGGGGGGGGGGGGGGTGCCCAGGGCTGATTGTCAGAGCCCCCCATTCGTCCCTGTCTAGCCATAAATACATTTTTAAAATAATCGCTTGTAGAGGTGGAAGAAGGGTGATTGGCGTGTAAAAAATATACCCCCAATTTTTAAAGAAGAAATAATAACGGAAAAGAGAAAGGAAAAAGAGGAATGACAATGAAGGGAAAACCTGAACGTGGCTGTCAAGACAAACCCACAAGGGTTTTTATACAGCAACCAGGTTCCTATTTTTATTGTCAGTCTTTTTTATGTTTTAATAATTACATGCAATTTTAATGACTATGCCCGTCTAAACACACTAAACTATATCATAATTTCTTGAATGTTAATGTTAATGATACTCTTTTATATATGAATCTGAATAAAGCTGAATTGAAAAGAATTGTATTTAATTTAATTTAAAGCGTTGCTCGCTTCGCTCGCTTGATTTCACTATCTTAACCTATGCCGGTTATATTTATATTATCAAGAAAGGGAATAGGTTTGCATCTTGTCTTTTATCCAATATTTATGCTTAATTCTTTAAAAGAAGACACCACTGGCAAATTTTGAAAAAATATGTTGTTCTGCATGTCCCTAGGAACTAATCAGTATCGAAATTGTAATTTTTGAACAGCCTACAAGTGCGTATATTATGATATAAAAAGTATGATTTTGCCACTGTCGATACGCAAATTGGCTCGTGTCGGCCAAAGCTGTCACGTCATTGCAGCACTTTGAGTTTCCACCACAATGCGTGTGCGTTACGCGTCCGTAAAAGCAGACGATAGCGCTATAGCATGCATACATATTCGTGGAGTTGCAAAAATGCCGTTGTGCCAAACAATTTACTGTTCGAATCGTCGTTAAATTGTCCCGTAAAATCTTTTTTTGCCATCCCTGATCCGAAGAAGGATAGAGAAAGGTGTGCTGTATGGATAAGGAACATTGGAACAACTAAATTCAACGTCAAAACGTACATTTATTCCCGTTTTCGAGTGGTCTGTGAAGACCATTTTGACGTTTTGGCGTTCGAGACCAACCTACAAGCCGTGTGCCTGGGATACAAACCCAGGAAGCTGCTAAAGCCAGACGCTGTACCCCTGTACCAACCATATTCTCCCACAAAATCTTTACAAGCAAGCAATCTTTCTTCGCCCAGAAAATCCCTCATTCATCTCCTTAGCGTAGATTACAAGCTTATTGAAGAATGTGATCAGATTTTACTTGCAGATTAACCAGGAATTTATGTTAATGTCGTACTTGCTATCTATATCGCGAACGTAAGAACGTAAACAATGCAGCTTGCTGCATTAGCTTTCCGCGCGTGCCTTAAAGTACACGCGTTAATGGGAAGCACGTACGAACGATCACAAACAGTAGTGCCAATTTTAATTTTATTAATTCGATAAATTGTGAAAAAATTTTGCTAAAGCACTTTATTTTTTCAGCAGATAATATTCAAAAATACCAAAAACTGAAAAATGAATAACATTTTCTTTTTGTCATACATAATTGTCTCACAAATAGCATTTTTATAGGCGCTGTGAAAGCGATCTGTGTATTGCTCCAAATCGGCATTACCGTGATTTGCCATGGTAAAACCAGTAGTGCTGCAGTGACGTAACGGATTTTTGCGGCTCGTACTAGTAGATATTGTAATATTTATTTTTTTTAAATCGAGATCTATGATTTTATCGACCTGAGCGATGAGTTTTTTAGTCAATCTGACTAGTTTTATAACATTAAAAATTGTAAAAGTGCTAAAATTTGTCAGTGGTGTCTTGTTTTAACTCATAAAGTGATAGTTATGTCTGCAAGGATTCGAGCGGCAAGTTGACCTAAAATAGATGAATTTTCAGGACATGACCGCCTGTGACCATTAGCCTATTCATATCATCACACCCTGATACATGCCGATAAATGTACGTTACTAAAATCACGAGAAGGGATTGTAACAATACACTTAAACCTGTTCTTAGTATTTAAAAAAAAAATCAATATTTGCCCGCTTATAAAATCTAGAAACAAGACGTTTTCGATTAGCAATCATTTTTATTCCAGCAGCGGATGCCCGCATATCATAATATTTTTCGCTGCGCTCACTGAAAAGCTAGAGTGAAACTTATTGGGAAGGCAAACAAATTGGGCATGCAACGGGAGGCGGACGAATATATTTTAGAAAGGTTATAGGCCTGTGGTGTATTTTGATGACGAAATGATACTTTATCCCCAAGAGAGTGCGTTTTCCTTGCTCGCAATGTTTAGAAACAGTGTGGTTTTGGACAGCAAACATTTGCAACAGCGAAGTATGTAATATTTGGCAGTGAAGTACCAAATATACCATTTAAATAAGTCCAGAGTGTATTTTGACAAAAAAACGAGACTTCTTTTAAGGCAAGATATGGTAATTTTTGGCTCGCTCGCAAAATAAATAAAAGTATGTGTCTTGGGGTGTGTGGGTGAAGGGTGTGTATAGTCAAATTAATGTGAGCAAGAAATTTCGGCAAAATATTTTGTTCATTCCCCATCCCACTCCTCGAAACGGATTTACGCCAGTGTCATCGTACTCTCGTGGAATAAGCAGTTAGAGGTATTGTAGTAATTGTCTCGACATACATGTATTTCGAGATATTCGAGATATCTCGAGGCAATGATATTGTCGCATATTCACTTTCTTCGACGGAGCTAATGTTGCGGAGGAATTGTCGCTCAAATGGAGCAAATGTTGGCGGAGCAATTGTCGATGAGCAAATGTCGCATATTCCTTTTTATCTACCATGTCTACCGAGTTTATTGTCGCGGAGCAATTGTCGCATATTCATTTTTAACGACTGAACAATAATCATATTTTGGAGCAAATGTCGGCGGAGCAATTGTCGCAGGAGCAATTGTCGCATTTCTATCGACGGAGCAGTCAGTTGTCGCGGAGCATTTGTCGCTCGATCGGAGCAAATGTTGATGGAGCAATTGTCGCAGGAGCAATTGTCGCATATAAGCATTTCTGTCGACGGAGCCGTTGTCGCTCGATCGGAGCAAATGTCGACGGAGCAATTGTCGCATATATGCATTTCTATCGACGGAGCAGTTGTCGCGGAGCAATTGTCGCTCGATCGGAGCAATTGTCGCAGGAGCAAATGTCGCCGGCGCAAATGTCGCCGGAGCAATTATCGCAGGAGCAAATGTCGTCGGAGCAATTGTCGCAGGAGCAAATGTCGCCGGAGCAATTATCGCAGGAGCAAATGTCGACGGAGCAATTGTCGCAGGAGCAATTATCGCGGAGCAATTGTCGCGGAGCAATTGTCGTATTTTTAGGAGCATTTGTCGCAGGAGCAATTGCCGCCGGAGCAAATGTCGGTTCCCCCTCCTAATACCATATAGGATAAAGTGTATAAAGCAGCATTTGCAAAAGTTCAACTTTTGAAAGAAATCTCAACTTCAGGTCGCCTTGCTGAATTGCTCGACTCTTTCTCAAGACTATAGGGTTTTCGTTCTGCTCCCGATTGTAGAAGCGAGTGAATAGAAAAACCGTTTATCAATGTATAAAAATTAAGCTTCTCTACCGCTCAACTGCGGTGGTCAAATGCAAAATTTCCTGGGTAAAATGCGCAATAAAATTTGTGTATTCTAGGGTTAAAAAATGAAAAATTTGCCTCTCGGTCGCTTTGCCCCCTCGCTTCTACAATAACCGGGACCGGGGGGGGGGGGGGGGGGGGGGGGGCTAACTTCATTGTTTGCCCGGGCGCCATAATCCCTAGATACGCCACTAGCTTAGCTCCCTCGCACGTGAAATGTTGCGTCCAAATAATTAAAAGCAGTCCTGGCGTCGAAGTATAAGTTTCCGCCTAAAAAAAATTGTTTGCTACAAGTTGTTATCTTTCTCTCAAATTTGGTAAAAAAAATCAGCTTTCGTGCTTCGCGCGGAAAGGGGGAAACTCCCCCTCCCTGCACCCACCCCTGTTACATACAGTGCAGTATTCCGTCCAAAATCACTGAAAAGCAGCCAGGGCCGTGAACTAACATTTCGCCTTAAAATAAAGATGCTAAAATTTCAGAGCTTTCGCGCTTCGCGCGGGAAGAGGGAAGCTCCCCCTCCCTGCACCAACCTAGTATGCAAGCACAGACCCTAATTTGAATATTAATATCAGAATATCATTGTGTCTTGAGAGAAGCCTAATTCAGCTATCTTCTGGTCGTGTCAATGTGTTAGGAGCAGCTATAGTACATGGCCTATGGTAGTCTTACAGTACAGACACTCTAGCACCAACCCCTGTCACATACAGTGCAATATTGCGCCCAAATCACTGAAAAGCAGTCAGGGCGTCGAACTATAACTTTCCGCCTCAAAAAATTGCTTGCTACGAGCCGTTTATCTTTCTCTTTTTTTTTCGAATTTGCTAAAACGTCAGAGCTTTCGCGCTTCGCGCTGGAAGGCGGGGAACTCCCCCCTCCCTGCACCACCCCTGTTACATACAGTGCATTATTGCGTCCAAATAACTGAAAAGATGCCATGGCGTCAGAATAACTTTCCACTTTAAAAAAGTTATCTTTCTCTCAAATTTGCTGTAAATCATAAGAGCTTTCGCGCTTCGCGCGGGAGGGAGGGGGGGGGGGACTCCCCTCCCGGTACCCACCCCTGGGAAGCACGCTTTGCGCGCTTATCACCAATTTCGCACTCTTCGAAAGGGATGAAGATACTAGTTTGTTAACATTTAGCGTGCGACCGGTGAGACTGAGCAATAGGATTGTTAGGATTCCCCCTATGATCGGAAATAGTAATATATATATATATATATATAATTATATTACTAGTTAAAACAAAAATTATTATTATTACTAGTTAGAACAAAAATATGTCCCCTCCACGTTTGAGGAACGATTGACGCCATGGTTGAAGAACATAGTTTAAGGCGCTGTCACACTCTACCGTATAGAGGCAGCGTATGAGGAACGTATCGAATATTTCGAAAAATTGTTTATACGCACAACTTTTCAGCGTATGAGGTCGATTTTCGGTTAATGACCGTTAGAGTAACGTGAGCCTAGCATACCGTCAGCGTATGAGTAGCGTATGAGTAGCGTACGCATAGCGTATGTCAGCGTATGTGAGCGTATGTGATGTGATGTGTATTTGAGTTGGACGTATACCGACGTATGAGTAACGTATATCAGCGTACCTCCGACGTATGAGAAACGTATGCGGAACGTCAGCCTAACGTATGAGGAGCGTACACAGCGGGGGTGTATAAAAGGTGGCACCCAGATTGCAACTGGGCGTTGTGGCGTGCGCCTGTAATCCAGCTACCAGTGGAAGTTATAAACTGATTCAGCGGACCCAGGTTCGAGACTGAGTCACGTCTTTCGGATGGTGACGTTAAAGGTCGGTCCCAGACGTAAATAATCATATCTGATTGATACACGTCTGTAAAAACCCAATTACACACACACACACACACACACGCACGCACGTCTCATTCTACGCCTTCTTCTTCTGTGTCTAGCATACTCAACTGCCAACTGTAACAAATCTTGGTAATGTTGCAGCACAGCAACCTCCATCTCTGAACTGCTGGTACAAACTGATACAGATTTGGAAATGTGAGACTTTATATACCCCCATGCGCTGCAAATACGCATGTAATACGCATGGGATAAGTTGGCTGTACGCTCAGAACACGTTAGGCATAAGTTGAGTACGTTAGACTGTCGTTAGAACTACCATCATAACGTTAGCCATTCGTTAGACACACGTCAGACACACGTTCATTATACGCTCCTCTAACGCTAGGTTTCCTGACCCACTCAATTTCAACGTATGAGAAGCGTACTCGACGTATGAGTAACGTACCTTCAGCGTACCTCTAGCGTGTTCAGCGTATGAGGAACGTATGAGGAGCGTAAAATTCATACGTCGGCATACGCTGAAAATTTTTGTGCATGTTCAAAAAAAAATTTGGCCGTCAGCGTACACCGACGTACCCCGGCGTACTACAAACGTATTCCAGCGTACCCCTAGCGTGTTTCAGCGTATGTCAGCGTATGCCCAAAAAGTCCATACGTTCCTCATACGCTGCCTCTATACGGTAGAGTGTGACAGCGCCTTAATAAATAACTTCCAAAAGGTATTTGTGACACTGCAGTGTCTTGATATTTATCAAACACTTCCGACAATTAGCTTTTACAGGGTTGGAAAAAAGTTTGGAATATTTTTATTCCAAGAATTATTTCTTGTCTTAAACATATCCCTCGTCATTTTAAGTTCTTCTTTGAGGTTCAAATAAAAGATATGTGTCCCTTTTTAACTTTAAAAGCACAACATTAAAAATCAGGCTTATCACACAGTGCAGAGGTCCACTTGGAATTCGGAAGCGTATATTTGCTGTTTTTGCAAATGTCTAACGAAAAAGTTAAATAATCAGATACAGTTTAATTGCTATACCGAAGTCCTCAAAATGACTGCAAACTGCACGTAGCTTTTTCAAAATTCCACGTGAAGTACAGAAATGTATAACAAGATGTTCAAACACAAATAGAGCAAATCTGACAACATGTGGTTCATTGGTCAGCCATTGTAACATGTTTAACAATATTACGTAATCTTTGGTACAAGATGGAACAGTAGACTTCATTCAACACAGTTAATCCGATTTGGATGAATTTTTTATCACAATATAGTAGAAACTAGCATTTAAAATCAGACATACTCATCGCCAAAAAAATATTCCAAACTTTTTTCCAACCCTGTATGTAGTTGCAATTACTATTGGTCTACATAAGCTTTAATTTTACACTCTACAGAGTCAGTGCCGTATATACGGCACTGTACAGAGTAGACTTGCTGCGCCCTCTATCTTGTCTAATTGAGCTGTAACTATGAAGTGTGGCAAATGTGATGCCATTTTGTTTTCTCAGTGGAATTTGTAATTACGTTATGTCGCCCAGTGCAGTCCCGTACATATTGTTTTTTTAATCGCGTTTTGTATTCATTATCCTTTATAAAGTGTATGCTTTGGGGCTGTTTTTTATATCAGTCATCTCGTTACTTATTCGTTTATTCATCTTGATAAATGCACTGCGTGCAATGTCATGAAAAATCGATTTAAGAAATAAACTTACAAAGGTGTTCAATAGTTTATGTATCATTAAGCAGAAAAAAATTAAATTAAATTAAACGAAAAGGAACGCATTATCTCCATGATTGGCATTCTAGAAATAATAGAGTTTTTTTTACGGGATTCGGTAACTTTGTGGAGGCTTGATTTAATAAATTGTTGAATTTTGATCTGTCTTGTATAATGATGTTCAGAAGTACCCAGGCATAGAAAGGTTTTCAAATATATAATGCTATTATTAAGATATATGTGACTGAATACTCCCATTTACGAAAGCATATGGCCATACGCTTTAGTCTAACACTGAGTCAATGGGGGAAAATGAGTCTGGCATTTCCGGTCACTTGCATATGTTTACTTTTGTGAAGCACATGATGATTTTGAAGTGCTTTTTTTCCCCATGGGCTTCATTTTTACACCATATTACATACACCGATAGCATGTAAGGCCAGACAGCTCAGATTTTAACAAGCCTCCACAAAGTTACCTAATCACTTTAAGAACAAAAACAAACATTCTATGATCGTAAGTGAAATGAATGTTACACCAGTATACCAATAAACATGCAAGCTGAAGTGTCAACATTAAATATGTGGGTTATTGAGTTATCATTATGATTTTTTCCTTGTAAAAAGTAGAATTTACTAAGTGGTGACAGAATATTCCTGAGCTATTTTCATGGAGCTAAACTGTTTTACTCTCACGTATGGTGCAAGGGGTCTAGATTGCACCCCCTCCGCATTCATCTTTTTTTTTCTTGTCTACGAAAACAAATCAATTTCTAATTTTTAGAGTTACATGCATTTGAATTTAAAAAATCATTAACTTGCTCTTTAAAAGGTCTTTTCCACACTATTTTCACTTCGATCGCATGCGACGTTGCACAACGATGCTATTGAGCTTGAAGCCGAATTTTAAAAAGGCATCATTATGGCACATTTATTATAAAACAGAGAACAGTAATGATGAAATACAATTTAATAACTTATAAATCAATTAACACCAAATTGCACCCTCAAGAAGTTTATTATACTCAAACTTACTTTGAAAGCAATCAAAACGATATTTAAAGGAATAACTCACTGCAGTTGAGTCCGTTACTGCGGCGATGGAGAGAGTGTATCAGCAAAAAAGGGGGTGTTGTTATGCGATTTCTAGCTGTTTGAATAAACTTTGTTTACTTCTCCAATAGACTCTTCGCAAAGACATCAACTTCCCTAACCTTAACCCATTGTCCACGGGAACCGGGTGGCCCCTGTATTAAGCCTATGGGATTGAGAGAATTCAGTAGTACCCATTGTCTACGGGAACCGGGTGGCCCCTGTGTAATAAGCCTATGGGATTTAGAGAATTCAGTAGTCAACGGGTTAATAGGGAGGTCGTTTAAACATGCTTGGGCACTCTGCGTGCCCGAAGTTTCATTGTTACACAAGTCAAGATTGCACGCGATGGTGCAGAATACAACACACTAAAGAAGAATTTGGTACAATTAAGAAGCACGTGGAACAAAAGACGTGTCGTCTTACATTCAGCAGGTATGGTATTGTCTAAAACGAGAACGGAGCGATTAAGACATTTGGATGGTAGTAATCACCCTTTATTGATTTGACCAACCTATTTTACGATCCGTAAGCACCCGTCCAAATGAAAAAGAATGTAGTGATAGCTATTGAGGAGCATCAGGTTCACTGAACCAGGATTTATTGGATGTGCTCGATTAAGATGGAAGAAATGTTTATAACGGGATGACGAGAACAATTTGTAAGGAATAGTTCGCTCGGATCATTTATACTGCGCAACACCACTCACTCACAGCCGAGTTGAACATGTTGAAGGCGTATCATCTTCAACAAGATGAGCCTCTCCTATTCTGGCAAATGTATCTGGATTAGTATGAAAATTTGTGATTAAGAATCGTTTGAACTATCATTTTTGGTATCAGCTGTCACTACCTCACCGATCTCCGTAGAGTGATTTCAGATGCAAATAGGTTCATCGAACAAATAGAATTATCTTCTTGGAATTTTAACTCTAAAACCATTGACGCAACCGTTCAGAGGATGATGGATCATCTGTAATACTAAATGGAATAAGCACAGTTGATTTCCAGATAAATTTTATTCGACGAACAAGAGAAAAAAAATCGTAACAGGAATTGTGGTTTACCATCGGCTGCCTCTAGATCTGCTACTCATAATATTCTTTTACAATACATGGTTGCTGTTCCGATTCTACAAGAAGCATTGTACTACAATTAAACCAGTTTTAGAGTGATTTTAAATATTTGTCGTAAAATGATATTGAAGCCGGATGATGACGGGCATGATGAGGGGGGCATTCCAAGTCGTTTAGCATTCACTGGAGTTTGTTCGTCTCGCACGAGCCTTTGCGCCTCGCCTCTTGAACAAAATGTAGATTGTCACGTCGAAAAGGACGTCAATGACGCAGACAGCGGAAATATCAAGAAAGATGATAGCAATGATGAACGACCCCAAAGTCCATTATCAAACGTATCTGATGACAACTTGAAAAGTGAGAATGTTATCGTGGATGATGACAATCCCAGTTCCGACCACCATAAAATCGATGTTGATGCCAGGGTGATTTCCAAACAAAACCAGAACGACAGCGATGTTGTTCACGAGAGAAGAGATGGTCTCGAGCAGTCCGAAGCCGGTGGTGACGTCGAAAAGAAACAACATGATTCCCAGTCTACTGACAATGATGTCGATGGTAATGACGGCACTGAATGCCACACCCCTCAGGGCAAAGACGGTGTGGTTGCTAATGAAAGAAGAGGTGACGAGCAGTCCGAAGGGGGTGGCGATGTCGCAAAGAAGCAAGATGATTCTCGGTCTACTGTCAATGATGTCGATTATGATGATGTCGACTTGAAATGCAACATCCCGCAGAACAAAGGCGATATGGTGGACGATGCAATTTGCAACGATATTGCTAAGGAAAAACTTCCGGCAAACGAACTAGCTCTGACCGATTCGGCATCCCATCTCTATGACTCAATATCGGCTGATCCTCAACGATCGTCAGTACCTCTACAGAGCCTTGAGCCAAGCCATCAGGGCTCAACTCGATGTCTTCAGAGTTCGACGCCGAGACGGCATGGTGAAACGAGTCGAAGATATTCTGGCTCGAGTAGGAGGACGATCAGGAGCGAACGATCGTCGGCAGGGTCATCGTCAGCTTCTAGTAGCGGGTAACTATTTCCTTTCCTTACTTTTAAAGCATTGACATGTTGGAAGTAATCGGTCTGGAAAAACACAGCACGAAGAGTTTTATTACTTGATTGGCCATTTTGCCGTTCCTTCTCATGTCTGCATTTCAGAAAATCTTATCAAACATATTTAAGCAGAAAGCCGTTATGCTTACAATGATTCCTGGATGATCATGATGATAATATTCACCTTAGACATCTGGCATGTCTTATTTGATTGAAATGTTAAATTGAACATTATAACATCAGTAAAACATAATTTCGAATGTGATTTTACTAGAGAATTATCCAGGAAAGACTTGAAATTTTCATATTTTTCCATCCTGAATACTTGTACAGAATGAAAATATTTAATAAGATGGGAAAGGCGGGAAAGCATTGTTCAGCAAACTTAGTATACACTAATACACATGCATTCTTTTGGCATTGTGCATAGAAACAAAACTTTTTATGAAATAAAAAATTTTTTTGCAAGATTTCATGACACGAAAAAAGTAGGCAACTTTCTCATCATATCAATGAAAACGAAATCGTGCGTATCGTCATTGATGGCACATGCCACAAGGCAAAATATCGATCGGGTTTCGGTTGGGTGAGAAAACTAACCATGAAATGTTGAAAGTTTTATGATCTAAAACACGTATTCACTTCAATAATTCAGATGCTTTGGATAAATATCGATTGTTTGGGTCCAAATACAGTAAATCAATACGTTTCGACTTATGACCTCTCCTTCTATTCTTTTGTCTGTTACTGAATTGTCAAATGGTTTGTGATATCAAAGGAAATCGTTTTAACACCTCAGTCACACCGCCAAACCCCCGGCCCCCCACTCAGTATTATTTAGGGTACGTGTATGCTTGTTCCCTCCCTTTGAAAGCACCCCCTATCTCAGGGCTGCCGAAATTTCGGAACCCCCCTATCGCGGGCTTTACGCGGGCTGTTCCTACCTTGGAGACCCCCCTAAATTCAGAACACTGCTCAATGTACCCCCCCCCCCCCTATCTCAGGTGAGCTCTCATTCCAACCCCATATCTCAGGACAGACACCAACCCCCCTCCCAAGTAAGCTGTCATTACAATACCTTGGAAGAGATGTTTTTTATGTTCAAAATGGTATCTCAGAACTCAATGCAGTCATAAGAAACCAAACAAAAATGAAAATCTCATGACCACCCTTTTTTAATTTTTCAGGTGTCGAAGAGAGAGAGAAAGAAAAACACCCCCTTTTTTAATGAAATCTCCGGGTGAAAGATAAAAACACCCCCTTTTTTTACAATTCACGGGCCGGATTGTGTCGCCCAAAAAGTACCCCTTTACCGGAGATTTTGGGAACACGCATGCGGTCCCTTCGACCTCCGAGTGGGGGGGGGGGCGGGGCCAAACCTACTCCCCGCGCACTAAAGTCTTAATCTATTTTCGTTAAACCATTGCTATGACGTCAATTTATTCAATAAAGTGTAGATTATTTTTTACGAATGTACTGTTATCGGTAGCAATGGTTTAAGTCAAAGAACAGCCTTGAAAGTGTAGATTCGCTATTCCCAATCTACTCGGCTACGCCTCGTAGATTCGGAATTACGAATCTACACTTCCTCGGCTATTCTCCTTTACGTAATTCAGGGTAATGGAAGTCCTTGGCTGTTCTATTGTCGATCTTGTACCGGTTTCGTTGTTGCGGCAACACAGAATGCGATCCAGTGGCAGTGGGGCGCCTTTAGATTATAGGATATGAAAATTTTAAACATGAATGTTTCCTCAAAGAGATACTGGATGATCATGAATTGTATATACATGTACATGTATAGAATGCTTTAAGCCGGAGAGGCCCATCGACTTTGAATCATGACACAGTACAGTCGCATGACTATTCCCATCCCCAGTTTGTGATAGATTATTGGTTTTCTACAGCTGGAATTAAGGTTGAAAACGCCCCACTCACAAGAATCCAGTTTTCTATACTTTGATAAATATGAAGCATATAATTTTTTAATCATGTTTGTGACCAGGCACCACAAAAACCACCAAAAAGTCGCCAGATATGAATTTTCAGTTAATGCCTAATTCTGAAAGAGGAGATTCTCAGCTTTATAATAATATATAACACATTGGCATTGGATGTTCCTAACCCACGGTACAAGGAGTAGAACGCTCAGTCCCAGAGAATGTTACTTTTGAGAAATAAGGTTTTAAAGGGAAATTAACCTCAGCGTATGAATTAGCTTATTTTGAATGGTGTAGTATATGCCTCTTATTTGATACATGCAATTTCATGTAAAAACACAGGATATAGATATAAATCACTATTTTCCAGCCAAGTTATCGTCTGCTAGCAATAATAAGGGGGCTGCCATTACTTTATGTGTACACGAACATATTTTTCATCCCAAGTAAAATTTCCTTCATCGTTAACTTGTAATTGATTTTTAGAGGACAAATATATATTAGATAAAGTCACATATTCTGAAATGTAAGTTTAGTTTTATATATTTTTTAAAAGGTCTTAATTTGTTCATAAAAAATATACTTCATAAAAAATATACGTCAAGGACGGAGAATTGACGTCAAGGACGGAGACAATCGTAACAATACCAAAACAAAGCGAGGAATCTGCTTTACAGGATGGCTATTAGAACTCATGGGTCGTCAATTATCTAGGCCCATGGCCAATAACAATCGTAATACAATCAGAACAAAGCGACGTATCTGTTGTAAAGGTAGGCTATTATCAATGCATATGGTACCTAATGATCCGTGTCATGCACAAAATGGCAGCCTCCATGGAAAGACGTAGCAGACAATAGGTGCATCTAGAATATCACGTGGGGTTAATTGTCCTTTAAGTTTGCAATTTATTGAAGCACTCTGACTAATGAGGTATTGTGCAAAGGTGACTAAAGGAGGATTAGGACTCGAGAAATTTCTAGGAATGGATTATCCGATTGTCCTAAAACGTTGCATACTTATCAAACACATCCAGTTTGTGTATTAGACAAGAATCAATACAAGAACATACTCTTTCTTAAAGTTATTGGAGATCAAAATGAGGCAAGTATTCAGGGTCATAAAAAAGAAAATTATTACAACAAAATCAAGAGAAGACAAACATAGATCTACTAAAAACTTTCCAAAATACAACTTTTAGATTGTTTGCTGGCTCCAAATTTGTAAATTACTTAGAAAAAAGTATACTCTTTCAGGAAATACCCAAAACCAAAATTTGACTATGCAAACTAAAAACAGCTTTTTGGTGGTTTTGTTGTGCCTGGTCACATATTTTTTTACCATTTAAACCCATAGCATGCAATTTCTAGAAGTCCTAATCGATCTAAAGTTTAGGGGATCAATGGGTGTGATTAAAGGTCACCAAACAAGTTAAAGTCTGATTAGGAATCTACTGATGAGGGATAGCCTGTACTACACGTATGTGCGGTGACCTTCAAACAATTGCCAAGAACTTCCAGGATGATTCGCAGGGGCGGATCCAGGATTTTGTAAAAGAGGGGGCACAGAGCCAGAAAAGTACACAATTCGTCTGAAAGGAAAAAAGGAGAGCAATATCATGATCATCGATCCCTCCTGTCCCGCTTCACCATGGTGGTTTGAAATCGGCATCCTATAATAGGCCCTTGAGTACTTTTTCATTTACAATTTGCATTTTATCTTACTGTTAGATCTTCGTCAGGAAGTGATTCGAGCTCAAGTTCTGCAGATACGAATTCGGACTCGGAATCGTATTCATCATCCAGTGCCTCGTCGTACACGTCAAGCGACTCGGACAGTGAATCGTCGTCTTGCGGAAGCGAGTCCAACTCGAGCTCCGACGAGGAGGTCGAGAGCGATGCAAGAAGATATCTCATTCCTAAAGAGAAATGCGAGCGGACATCGAGAAGGGACTCCGGCCCGTCGTCGAGTTTTTCGTTTGAGCCTGAAGGATATTCCGGCACAGAGACGGACAGAAAATCGCGTGGGAAGCTTTCGCGCAAAACGGCGAACTCATCTAACTGTACTATCACACCGGGCTTCCCGACCGTGCCACGACAGTCCCGACTCAAAAATATGGAAAAATCGGGTGAAAAGTCGTGGCCAAGTCGGGAAGGTCGTGGCGTGATCGGGGTTAGTCGTGGCATGTTCGTGAGGGTCGGGAACGGTCGGGAGGGCTGTCACGACTTTTTAGGTCGGAGCTTAATAATCGGGAAACTCTCACGATTCTAAGAAATCGTGGCTATAACGTCGTGAGGACGTGGCGCGGTCGGGATAGTCGGGGCACAGTCTTGGCTCAGTCGTGGTGCAGTCGGATTGGTCATGGCCCAGTCGTGGACGAATCGAGGGTCTTCCTTCTCCCGACTACACCCCGACAAAGCCACGACCAGCCAAGACTCATCCGACGAAGCCACGTTAGTGCCCCGATTGCGCCAAGAATCTACCACGACTTAACCCGATTGTGCCACGACTGACACGTTCGGGCCACGTAAGAGACACGATCTAGCCACGACATCACCACGTTTTAGCCAAGATTTACCTACAAATGTTATAAAAACTCTAGTATTGGCCTTGCCCTTGCCGTTGACTGGACTTGCCTTGGCCTTTTCCTGCAGTTATCTTCTTGCGAGGCATAGTGATGTGCTCTGTAGAACAACCAAAATGAAAGTGAGGTCTGCTTGCAAATCGGCTGTATTTATAGGTCTTGGCGCGGACGTGGTAGAGAAGGTGATAGATCGGGCTGTGGCGTGGCTCAGTCGTGGCGCAATCGGATAGATCGTGGCGCTGTCTTGGCGAGAACGTGGCACAAACGGGTACTGTCGGGACTCAGTCGTGAGAGTCGTGGGTATAATCGGGGTGCTGTCGTGGCTGGTACATGGCTGGATCGAGACTGTCGGGAATCAGTCGTGGCACAATCGGGGAGAGTCGTGGCAGCAACGGGAATGTATAATTTTTTAACCGGGATTCGGGTATTTTTACACGATTCTACCCCGACTCATACAAATGTTTCAAAAATTATAGAATCGGCGTTGTCGGGACGGTCGTAGCAGTCGTGGAGTTTGGTGTGATAGGGGCTTTACGCGACAAGCACGCAACGCAGAAAATATGAAGGAATGCATGATGGTGCAGTTCATCAAGAAAATTGTTCCACAGTGTGCGTCATATTGTAAAGTAAAAGACATTAACAGCCACATAACAAATGGAGTTCAGTCAAAAATGTAGTCACCCGCGTGATTAGTGTATATCCAGGGAAGGGCTGAGACGGCGTCCGCGCACCCTCTCCCGTCCCTTCGCTTTACAGGCCCGGAAAATATAGGTTTTCCCGCTCGATTTCATATTTTTGTCAGTCAAATTAATTTAGATGCATTCAAATTCAGACACTATCGTCTAACGATCGATATCGGTCTTTCAAATTTTGAATGGAGTCATTGAAATTCTTTTCGAGACAAGCGGATTAATTTATGAACACTGAAATTCATTTATGGACAAGATTATTTCAATTAATATCATTCCATTTTTCTTTATCCGCATTCGATTTATTTTCAGGGCATTCAAATTAGCAATCGCTCTTACGAATTCGTTGTAGTACTATACGGTTTCAATTTTCAATGTTCATGCATTCAAATTAAGAAAGTACTCCAGAGGGGCCTGTTTGGGCATTCACTTTCATTTTAAGGAATTCATTTAAAATCATAGATTCGTTGATCAACTTTCACGGATTTCGTGGTTTTTAATGTACTCAAACTTATACTGTCTCGTATATTTAAAGGGAGGGAATTCCAAAATTTAGGAGCTGTATATGAAAAAGTATTCTGGGTTAATGCCGTACGAGTTCTTGGCAAGTGATATAGATTGATTTGTCTGGTGGGGTAATGATGGATCTCATTATTTGCTGTAAATATATTATTGAAGACAGTGGGCAATTCATGATTATGATACTGAAACATAAGTACAGCAAGATTGAGGCGGTAAATATCATAATTTTTTTAGTACATTATTAGAGTGAAAAAGACCATCAGTGTGGTGGCGATAATTAACATTACTTATAATTCGCATAGCCTTTTTCTGTAATAAAAAAACTCTGTCTAACAGGCATGTCGCACTGTTTCCCCAGGCTAATATTCCATAATTTAGATATGGTAAAACTAGTGTGGAGTATATAGTTTTCCAAAAAATTACAATACACATTAAATCGAATGCACTTATTTAAAACTTGCCAGCCTTTTGATGAAATTGAATGACCGAAGAGTAACAGAAGCCGGTTGCAGGTGAAATTGGATGCTTCGATTTCAAACTTTTGCTTGTAAGTCAAATTTGAATGAAGAATTTTAAGAATCTGTTGCACAAAAAGTTAATTTGCACGTGTATAAATGAATTTGGATGCTCACTGGTTAAATCGTTTGCTCTTTCTTCAGATGAGAATGAACCATTTGAAGAATTTGTTGCACGAATAGTGAATTTGGACGAATCAAAGTGAAATTGATTGCTCTTTCCTTAAATCGTTTGCTCTTAATAGGAATCTTGATGACCCATTTGAAAAATTCGTTGCACAGATCACGAATTTGAAGGAGCAAAAACGAAATTGAATTTACATGTACCATGGCGATCATATGTGAATTCGAATGCTCGAAATGTGAAATAGATTGAACAAATTGTGAAATTGAACGGGAAAACCTATAGTACATTAGGGCCTGTACAAGAATTCCACTTTGGGGCAACTTTTTAAGAAATAAAAAAAATACTCGATTACAGATATAATACATGTATTTTCGAAATAAATATTGTAATGGAAATATACTTGATTCAAACAGTCTTAGGTTATCAAATTTCGAAGTTTATTTTTCAAAGCCTTTTTCACAAAAGATCTCCCCTTCTCCCATTCAATTTTTAACTATATAGGCAAATTTTAGAGTGACAAAACAAACCACAACTATCCTGAAAAAACTTACACCATTTAAGTATAGGTTTTTCCGTCCAATTTCGCACTTAGTGCTGCATGCAAGAGTATAAATAGTTCATTCAATTTCGTTATAGGTCATTCAAAAATTCAAACTAGTCATTCAAAATCGCCATAGGGCAGCCAAAAATTCGTAATGGGCAGTCAGATTCGCCATATAGAGCAAGCAAAAGTGTAAAAATACATGGGCGTCGCCAGGGGGTGCGGAGGGTGCGAACGCACCCCCTCCAGACCAACCAACAACAACAGGGAATTATGGAGGGAAACTGGACCCCCATACCCCCCCCCCCCCACTGAGCGAATTTTGAAGGTTTGGCGAAATTTTTTTGGTCGCCCCCCCCCCCAAAAAAAAAGGCACCCCCCCCCCCCCCTTGAAAACTGGTGACGGCACTGAAATATCATTCAAATTAGCACGGAAGAACACGTGACTGAAGATAGAGCATTCAATTTCGCCATAGGGTATTCATGTTCCTAACTAATGCATCCAATTTAGCTCTGTATTCACATGATTTGTAAACAGTAATACATATAAGAAAAGTGTGGGAATTGGTACCACCACTCCCAGCGTTACATGGCTCGTGTCTGGCCCGTGAAATCATCAATGGCTGAAAAAGAGACTGAGTTTTGAGCTTTGAACTTTAACATTTTGATGAAAAGATTCTTTTACATGATGAAAGTCTTAATATGAGATAAAAACAGAAAAAGTAAATATGTTAACCATATGAAAGAAGAAAATCCTGATCGTACACATCCTATGATTTATGTCTCTAATCAATGCATGTAATTGATGAGATGATGCAAAATAACACAAGACAATACACATTATGAAAGAAAATTTATAAAGATAAAAAGGCATATGAAAAACTATAGTGTATTTGCTCAGCGCACTTCGCACCGCATCCTATAACACGGGGAAACTTGCCTCAGTTTGTGACACTATCCATAAAATCACACGATTGCTTTAAAACAAATTGATATTTGACATCATTTCGCCCGGATAAATATTCTTCACACTTTTTCCTATTATGTAGTGTTAATAACCAGTAAATTACTTGTGAGGAAACTACTGCACATTTTGGTTTAAAAACAGAGTTTAACGTTCAAATCAGACCTTTCCCTATGGCAGTGAGAGCATTTCCCCCTACTTTGGCCTTACATTGCCTCATTCAATCGAGTGGGAATTCCGAACAAGATGATTTATTGAACCATTTCGCATACCAAATTGTGGCTAATGACATCCTCTAACTAGTGATCTAAAAATAATTCTGATTGGTGGACGGGAATTTGGTGCCTTTTGCCTGTTCATTCACAAATGGCCTCTTATTTGTTGTCACATTATTCACGCACTGTCTAACGTCTATTGGATTGTGCCATTCTATCATGGGGTAACTCGATTTGTATACAGTGAAAAATAATTCGTCTAACAACAATGATAGATTGTGAGATGCGTGTAGGCCTATACAAGTATTAGAGAGAAAAAGAATGATATTAGGAAAGAATGAAAAGCCGTGATGGTCTATATTGTGAAGTTGTTCGTTTTGAAGTGGTAACTACAACGCCCGATGACTCATGTGCATGACGGAGATCGCTGGGTGTCAAGGGAGGTCAGGGATTGCCCGATCGAGAAGTATATGCGGCGAATCTCAGGAAAGTAGTTCATATGCATATGAAATAACATATAAACATACAAAATTTGCTTAAATTTACCAACTAGCCCAATAAGGAGCACGACAGTAAGCTGATACAGTTGCTTATGTACGCTCCTTGGGCCATGTGATGAATATGAAAGAATGAACCCCCCCCCCCCCCCCCCCCCCCAGTTTAAAACAAGAGTAAGCTCATAAAGTGAAAGAATGTGTAAACATGAAAAAGCAAGTGAAAAATTAAAAAAAAATACATGTGCTAAATTGGATGCACAAATTGTATAACTGGATGCCCAATGGCGAAATTGAATGCTCTAACTTAGCTCGAGGGGGTTTCACGGGCGAACTTGGATGCACTATATGTATGAATTTGTATGACAATTGGCGAATGTGGTTGCCCTAAAGCGAATACGAATAGCAATTGACCACCTTGGCTGCACTATAGCGAATTTGAATGGCGATTGGTGGTGTTGGCTGCCCTATCCGCGAAATTGAATGACCTATTTACTTTTTCTCATGCACTATGGGCAAAATTGAATGGCCTATCTTTACTTTTGCATGCACTAAGTGCGAAATTGGACGGGAAAATCTATACTACGTGTATTATTTACTCTTTTTTTAACAATTGTAGAACATACGAATATGCTTCTATTAATTTTATCAAACATGTACCAAGTGTCAAGTTTCCACTTCATACTTTATTTGCTAACCATGTCGGAAGACGAGTCGTTTTCATAGTAATTTGTGTTGATCACTCTTATTACTATTACTTGTAGGACGATGAATTTACATGATGATGAAAGCTATATTTCTAATTAAATAATGATTGAATAAAATCATTGGTTGGTTCTATCATTTGATGATCGGGTAGGCAGAAGAGAGGTCAACTATAGCTGTGATGTTGGGACATGATGACCCCGCCCCCGTATTCACATATATTCATCGGCTACCAATTTAGAGCTTCATCGGTAAATCGCGAAAAAAAAATTGCTCGAAAAAAAAAGCCACTACCAGTCTCGAGAGGTGTTGAACTCGTCAACAAATTAGGTCTGACATCCCTCATTTAAAGTTGGCTACTGACACTCTGTAATACAGGAGTAGTTCCCCCCCCCCCCCCCCCCCCCCCCCCCCCACTAAAAATAATAATAATAATAACAAATGAAAAAAAGTAAATGAAATAAATAAATACATGAATAAAATAATATTGAATAAATAAATAATAAAATGATAATCCAATGATTAACGATTTATGCGTTTGCATCCCTCCACCTACCCTCCCCCCCCCCCCCCACACACACACACACACTAAATTCTGAAATTAATTGACTTCCCTAATCATGAGTAATT
This sequence comes from Heliocidaris erythrogramma, assembly GCA_025617745.1. Classification (NCBI taxonomy): domain Eukaryota; kingdom Metazoa; phylum Echinodermata; class Echinoidea; order Camarodonta; family Echinometridae; genus Heliocidaris; species Heliocidaris erythrogramma. Next base: position 12,454,304 of record CM046865.1, on the reverse strand, counting down.
AAAAGATGGTCAACAAGGTCAATGAAGGACGAATAGTGAAAGAGAGAAGAAAAGTGTGGAAAAGTGTGAGGTATCGAGTAAGAGATATGGCGAGACTGTCACTGTGGTGTAGCTACGCGCGGGCATGTGGGTACCCCCCCCCCCCCCCCCACCCGTATGGCGAATGGCAAAAAAAGAAAAAGGAAATAAGAGGAGAGAAAGGGAGAGGATGACAGCGAGAGAAGAAAGACAGCGAGGGAGGAAAGCAACAGGACAAAAAGAGGGTACGACCACCTCCCACACCCGATCTAATGCCATGATGACCTTGACCTTGACCCCTCAAGGTCACGGTAAAAAATGGCGCCAAAAATGAATACTAGCTTTTTGACGAACTGAAAGTGGCCCAAAATCGAAAATTTTTCGACCCCTGCCTGGCGCCCATGGTCCCCGATCTGATGCCATAATGACCTTGACCTTGACCCCTCAAGGTCACGGTCAAATATGGCGCCAAAAATGAATACTAGCTTTTTGACGAACTGAAAGTGGCCCAAAATCGAAAATCTTTCGACCCCTGCCTGGCGCCCACGGTCCCCGATCTTATGCCATGATGACCTGGACCTGGTCAAGGTCAAGGATCGGGGACCGTGGGCGCCAGGCAGGGGTCGAACAATAGAGAAAAATTTGTACACAAGCAAAAAGCAAATTGTCCTTTTTTTCTATATAATTCTTCGCCAAGAATATTTTCGGGAACTATGCTTGTACAAGGCCCAAGGGCTTTATTTACGTAGTTCCCCATTTCATTTTCTAATTTCGTTTATGACTTTTGAATGTACTTTTTAATTGAAAAAGAAATAAATGAGAATTGAATTGAATTGAATTGAATGGTTACAAAAAATGCCTAGAATTAACAAATTAGCCAATCATGATTAGGGATTTGCAGATATTAATGTATCCACAATATCATTATTATACTTCCTCATCCTTAACCAAAACTACAATCATTATCATCATAATCACTATCATCAATATTACATCATTATCATCATAATCATCACTATGATCCTCATCATCAATAACACCACTATCATCATCATCATCATCATAATCATCACCATCATCAGGAGCAGCATCATCACCATCATTATCACCATTTTCTTCATCCTCCTCATAATCATTACCATCACCATCATCTTTATTATCATAATCAACATCACTATCATCATGAACAACAGCATTACCACCATAATCGTTATCACGATCATCCTCATCATCAGGAGCAGCATCATAATCATCAACATCATCACTGTCATCCTTCTCATCATGAGCAGGATCATCATAATCATCATCATAATCATCAGGAGCAGCATAATCACCATAATCATCCTCCTCGTAACCATCATTACTCGCATCATCAGCAACACCATCACCAACCTTATTATCATCATATTCTGCCACCATTTGTATGAGCAGGTTTTTCGTTAACATACATTTATGTACATTAAAAAAGACAGAGGAAAACACCAACTGTTGTTTTTTCAACCAAGTAAATTAATAAAGATATATTTCCTTATCATGGAAATTTAATGACTGAATATTGTACTTCTGATCAGAAAATTTCAAACATACTTTATTTAATTCATCATATGGGCCTTACATGTACAATTCTAATAATACTATCAGTGGTTGCACAGGCAGATTGGTCAGCCTTGACACGCGGACTACTGAAGTTTCTAATGCCCATAGACTTAATACAGGGATGACCCAGTTCACATGGGCAATGGGTTAACAGTTATCAAGATCTGGATATTCAGGCACTAGTAGGGTGACTTCAAACCCAGTTTTCCATAATTTATTCTTCTTCTTCTTCTTTCGTTGTATGGTATCGGCAATCAGTCAAATTTGACTATTGTTGCCAATGACGTTATACATGTAATTCAAATTCAGTATTTCTGACTCCTTCTCTCTTTTAATTTACATTTAGAATCAAGTAAACATTTAATACTGTATTTAATCTGTATTTAAAGCTTAATAAGAAAATTAAAAAAAAAAACACCACATGCTTCAGCTCAGTTCCAACGAGCGCTTGCCTAGCCCTTTCATAGATGCAATCTTACCGATACGGAGCGGTACTTTGCGCCGTTTTTTCGGACATGCCTAGGTAACTCATGCATAGACATAGGGGCGCTGTTGTACCTGTGCTTACTGATGGGTTGAACATGTATTTTGGATAATTATCAAGTAATGAGATGAAAACACTTGTGGGCTAAGTTAGTAGAAAATGGGGCTTCTAAATGCACATAATTGTGTGCGTGCATCATTTATACATTAAGACATAACTTTTATAATATACACAAAGGAAGAAAATACATTTAGCATTGAAACTCAGACCTACATGAAATACAAAATACTAGTATTCCTCACTATGTACACGACAACAAAAGAGAGCGGGCAAAATAGACAACCCCCCACCGCACCCCCACAACCGCTCCGGCAGACAAAAGAACACCCCCTCATCGCCATTATGCAAAACAAGCGGAACAGGTGAAAATGCATGTGGCTCCTGTTCCACATAAAAAATTATATTCACATTACAGCAACGAAGGGACTCTCCTCCGTCCACCAGAGAAAATGCGGGAAGCACAGCGAGGAGCCGTATACCCCGTCCGCTTCCTTGCCTGGTTCATGTAGTGCCTAGTTCTTCTTTACTGAGAAAGGAGGGTTAAAGCCTACCTTCCCCGAAAAACGCTTCGTTCGCAGAACGAAACGTATAGCCCTTTGTATTTGGGGATCACTACTTTTCAAATACTCAATTATTTTTCTTTCATTGGTTTCATTCAGTTCAGACAGGAGCATCGCTCTCTCGATAATATATTTTGGGCAATCTATAAGGTAATGGCCGACAGTTTCAACCTGTTGACATCTGTCACAGAAACCAGTTGGATGCATACCTAGTCTTAATAGATCATGGTTGAGACCTATCACTCCAACTCGAAGACGATGGAGTATAATTTCTTGTTGTCTACCTAGGTTACAAGTGTAAGTGGATGTAACTGATGACTGCAGCTCTTTTAAACTGGAATTTGATTGATTCCATCTTTCTTGCCAGAGTACTTTGGAACTCTGAACTATAAGTTGTTTTATTTCTGAAAGTGTTATTTTGTTATATATTTCAATATTTTTGGATAGAGCAGCTTTTGCGCACGAGTCTACTATTTCATTGCCCGTGATTCCACAGTGTCCTGGGATCCATTCCAAATATATATCTATTCCTTTGTACTTAAGCCTCGTACTAATTGTTAGAATTTCATTAATAGTTGGTTCATTATTTTGGTTTTGTATGGATAAAAGAGCACTAAGTGAATCACTAAATATAACAACACCCGTGTAAATGTCCATATTTTCCACCCACTCGAGGGCTAGAAGAATAGCAATCAATTCAGCCTGTAAGACGAAGTGAAATTAGTCAATCTCTTCCCTCAATGTATTGAAAAGTATGGTACATAAAAGGCAGATGAACTTACTCCTTTGTCAGGTGATTTGGATCCGTCAGTGTATATGTGCAATTGACTTATCCATTTGGTGTGTATTAATTCAAGGCTCTGTTGTTGTAATTGCATGGGATGGTCTGTTTTCTTTAATTGTAAGTTTAATTCAGTAGATATGATTGGTGGACAGAATAACCATGGGGGGAAAACAGAAGGACTAAGTTTTTCGATAATATCTTGTCCCATCTTACTGAGCTATTGTGTCTTAGCAGAGCAAATAAAAAAATGAAGTTTAAAAAAAAAAAATTACTCAAAACTCAAACATGTAGACACTGGGAAGGACCCCCTCTCATAAAGCAGTATTATGTTACTATTCAAGACTTCTCAGTCAGATAATAAAATGACAAAATTAAATTGTATCCAAATCAATGCCACCACCCCAAAGTTTAAAGGGGAATTAACCTCAAAATATAAATGTGCTTACATTCAAAGATGTAATCTATTCCTTCTTGTTGTCCTACATAGTTTTGCATTAAAATATACGAGATGGGTACAAATCAAGATTTTCTCAGCAAGATTTATCGTCTGCTAGCGATACCTGGGGGCTGCCTTTTTGATTGATGTGTACATAAAGATATTTTTAATCTGAATGCAAAATTGTCTTTCTTCCTGATACAAAATTCCATTTAAGATTTAAAATCTTTAACATATATTTTACAAACGAAAATGTGTTTTATATTTCTTTGAAAATTACGATTTTACTAAATATAAATTTTCTTGATACGACATACGCGACGGAGCAAATTAATTCAAATTTATGGATGACTTTCCCGAGCATCAATAGTGACAAACTATGCATTCACCTGCTTTGAGATAATGGACTTCAAAAGTCAGAATGCGCATTGTATAAATTATGTGCTGCTCTGCCAGACAAGCCCAAGAAATCGATTTCTAGTTAGCAAAACCAGAGAATTTTAAAAGAAATCTATAAATTTCAAATTTTAAAATATGTGTATACACCTGTTATGTATTTGCCGTCATATATGGGGATTTTTCATAATGAAGAGAAGCAATTTAGCTTGAGGATTAAAAATATCTTCCTGACCAGAATGGTTTCCAATGGTTCATGTACAACTCCATGACATCAAGAAAATGGCAGCCCCCATGTAAAGTATATTAGCTAATGATACCGTGAGCTAGAATGTCTTGATTTAAACCCTTTTCTAAAGTCAATGATTGAGAACATATTACACCTTTGAACATAAGTACATGTACATCTATATTCTAGTGTTAATTCTCCTTTAATAATGTACAGAATTTTTTTTGACAAGGAAAAGGTTTTCTTTCATCGAGAAGTTCAAATCAGCTTTAGGAATTGTCACATGAGTGTCATAGGACACTGTTTGTAGCAATATATAAAACAAAAAAAATGGACCAATGATTCAAAACTTCTCTGCAGAAATTTATTTGTGACACATGTTCAGAAAATTGAAGACACCGCAATGTGGGTGACAAAATTACAGTGTATTAACAATGTACATCCAAATAACCATAGATATAATCATAAAAGGGTTGGTGAGAATAATAATGAAAAAAAAATATCTCCACTTTGCTACCATCTCATAAAATGTTTTACAAAATTTAAATAATGATGCCGCCCACAATTAGGCACCAATATAGTTGGAACTCATTTTAGCGAGGATCGTTGGACCATAGAAAATTACATTGTTATATCGGGAATCTCCTTATATCAGGGTAAACAAAAAATCAAACAACATAAAGACCTGGGACCAGAAAAATTGCCTAGTTATATGAGGAATATTGTTATATCAGAGCTCTTTGTAACAGGTTTCCACAGTACAGGGGATTGTACATGAATACAACAAGTCCAATCATCAACCCACCTGTAGACACAAACATGTTGAAAGGATAGGGAGGACAACTTCTGCATTGGCATAATGCTCACATCGCGATGTAAAACATATTCACTCAATGGTGACACAAACAGTTGTCTTATTGAATTCGAACACAAAAAGTCATTCACTATGTCAAAATATATTTTTCAATGAGGATGGAGATCTACCGGATTTCAAAGATACCATATATTCATCAGTACAGTACATGTACTTTTATTTCCAAAGTGCTTTATTGAAGAAATTAGTCTCACTTCTAGCATTGTACTAGAAAACAATAAACATTCTGTCTCTTACATGGAAACCTGAATAGAGTATTTTTGCGAAATAGAGACTTCCTGAAGTTTATGGAAAGGACAGGATTTTTCACAATCCCGACATAATGACTAGTCTCAGTCTGCAGACCCAGCAGAATGTCTCTTCTTCTTCTTCTCCTTCCTGAAGGCTGCGATACTTGCTGCCTTTCCACCGAAACTCTTAGGCCTCGGAGCGCCTCCTTTAGGCGACACATTCATCTTTTTCTTCTTCATGACAGAGACCTTCCATCCACTTTTCATCTTTCCTTCCTCTTCCTTTCGGTCAACAGTTCCCTTTACTTCCTCATTTTCACTTTCTTTTTCCTGCTTGATTACTTTCTTTCCCTTTGATGTTTTGGGCACTTTGTGACTCTCCTCTTCTCTCAACTCTACATCACCGGAAGAAGACCCTGGTTTCTCATCCTTCCTCTTCTTATTCCTCTTTTCAACTGCAGGTGACATCGTCCTCTTCTTTCCCTTTCCATTCCCTCCTTGTTCCTTCCCTTCATCAACTTTCCCCTTCTGTCCACCCTTCATCTTTCCATTCTGTTTCTTTGGTGAAGGTGATCCGTTCCTCTTGTTCTTCTTTCCTCCTTTGCCTGATTTCGGAGGGGTTTCCATGGTAACTTGCTTCTCCTCCTTCATCTCCACTGGTTCTGTGTTGTCACCATCATCAAATGCATTGGCCACTTTCTTCTCAGAATCTAGCAGAAAGACAATGGTATTATGAAGAAAAAGGTAATTATTTCTCTCTAGTTACAGGCAATACACAACATGACACTTTTAAATCATGGAACTAATTTATTTTCATATTTCACAATCTTTTCCTATAAAATGATTTAAATGATTTCCTATTTCAAATCTACAACACAATTGCAAATACTTTCAAGTTGGCCATAATATTTTATGCTTCATAAAGAAAAGGAGTTTTTTCATACACTTCATACTACATCCAGTGTGGAATACGGACAGGGTCGGCAATATCTTTACTATTTCTTTTAAATCATGATTTACATCTATTCAATCAAATGAAATAATTTAAATTAGTTTTTTTCCTTCAAATCATGATTTCAGTAACTTATTTATATCAGTGAAACAAGGCAGGTCCAACCTATTTTGTCCCTTACATTACCAAGTACCATAATCATAACTTTTAGTGCACCTAATGATTCTATTAAGTAGACAGTTCTACAACAGCTTGAAAAAGATCAAAAGATCAATTAACAAGGAAAATTACAGGTACAATGAAAATTTTTGTCAATTTTTCCCACTATTTTCTGGTATTGGACAGTAAATGTAACCAAGTAGCCTGAACTTGCTCTACAGATCAGCAAGGTCATGCTAATCACGGTTATGTGATCTAGAGCAACCAGCCCATCTTACCTGGGATCTTGTTAGAGAATTTCTTGAGCTTAGCGATGTAGAAGCCGTCCATGTTATGTGTGTGAGGATAGATGCGTCTAGTGAGCTTCAATGTGGGATGGAAATGACGTGCTTTGAACCTACAAATTTCAAACAAATAGAAATAAAAGTAAACTTTGGTACACAGTTTGCTTATAATCATATGATGCAGAAAATGGACTTTTGGATAAATGTCCTCACAGCATTACATGTAAGCTTTTAGTCACTAAACTGCCCAAGACCGCTCTTCTTATACTCACTGAACCGCCTGGGACCGCCCGTGGACTTTGACCAGTGTAACACTACAGAAAATTTATTGTAGGGGATATCGGGTGCTGAAACTTAGTGTGTGCTATCTTTACAAATAAGCCATTTAGAATCCGCATTGAAGCGGTGAGTTACTGTGGAAAGATTTTGCGTACAGCAGAGAGTCTATGCTGCAAGATGGCTTACTGAGACTGAGTTCAGTGAGTAAATGACTATAATACGCCTAATCCTCAGGTGCTAAAAGGTTAACATGTGATCTCAAACTGTATGAGCCAGCCCTCACATGCCTATGAAATATAAACATTTGCAAAGACCACAATTCAAGATTTCATAAACACTTCTAGGCAGTGGAAATGGACAACTCACAATAAATGACTCGATTACAAATGCAATAAGAAAGACCTACATTATATACCTGTAACACATAGTATCTGCTCTACAGCATAGGCCTACATCTTGCAAAATATGGTTGAAAACATATAAATGATAAGCCTATTAAAGTTGCCATAAATTGAGCCTCCTGAATAGCGCCATCTTTTAACAGACTTTGGAAATGTCTGTGCATCTAATTTTCCCATCTTGCACCATTCTTCCTTGTAGAAGCTTAAAATGTACTTGCAGGCAATTTTCTACATTTGCATGACAAAAGTAATTGACTTACATGCAGATCTAGTTTGATATAAAAAAAAATATTATTTTCCAAGGCAGTTGTTAGTTAAAATTGAAAATCAATCCAACTAATCTCTAATTATAATCTTAATTTACGAAAAACGCGAGATGGCGTTGTTCAAATACAAGTTTAATGCCACTTTAATATAGAAATACAGAAATACAGAAAAACAAAAGAAACACCTCTGATATATCAAAGATAAACAAGTAGAATTACCTAAAAACCTAAGGGAAGTATAGTAAATGTGAAAATTCATTGTACATTGGGTGCCATAAAAGTCTAAACTACATGTAATAATGTAAGATTATGTATTCTAAATGCTGAATTTACAAGACACGACGTTTACCTAGAGAATCCATCCTGTCCAAAGTCTATCCCTGTCGGTACCAGTCTGACGTTGCGTTTCTTGAGGGCATAGTCAACCACCCATTCATTCTCTTCGACCTGTAGTTACCATGGAAACAAGAACAATCATCCATTTTCAGATAGCACTATTTCACTACCGGTATATCTATGGTTTTGGTCCTGCTGTTGTTATCAGTGCATAGTACATTACAAGAAAATAAATCCTACTATGTATCCATCAACTTAACCTGGGTTTGGGAAACGATTGCGGATCAAATGCCTGTCTATTGTACAGATTCAAAGTCCCCGGCAAAGAATGAAAATTGTGAACCACAGGTCCTTTGATAAAACAGAAGGTAAAGCTCTGGTACAGGTGGAAAATACATCTACATGCAATTTGTGGGATTTACAACTCTTTTTATTCCTGTATGAAAGAACATTATGGTAGCAATGCGTCATGAAAGGAATTGCTCTTAAAATACTCTCACATTCCAAATATTAATACCAATAGGCTAAGACTTAGGAAGCTTAACGAAACTTAATGGCACGTAAAGACGCAGGAAAGACGCAGAGAGCAAAATTGCTAGTTTTGTCTATAAAATCATTCATTTTGCTTAAAAAAGTTAATAAGAGTTAAATACTAATTCTACATCCCAATATTTTGGTTCTGCCTCTATGGAATAAAATTAGGAACAATTTCATCATTTGCGTCTTTCCTGCATTTTTAGGTGCCACCATGTTTCACTAAGCTACCTAAGGACCACATTCTGATGTCACAAGTGGGTAGTAATTCCATATATGTATGTTCATATCTGTATACATGCAATGCTTTTCACCACTGTATGTGACTTTCAGCAAGATAGGGTCAATTTCCCGTCGGTTAGCTTATTCCAAAATCCTCACGAATACGTAATTATTCTGATTTACTTATAATTTCCAAATATTCCAGATTTTCTTTTACAGTTTGATTGCATTACCAGTACTCAACTTTATTCATACATTTAAAAAGACAGGGGAGTTAAACAGTAGAAAGACCAGGGGAGTGTTTCATCAAGAGTTTTTTCAGTGATTTCTACCGACAACTGTTATAAGCTACTGAAATCCTTGCATCTGATTGGCTGAGAGCAAATTTGTCAGTAAAAATCACTGACAAGACACTTGATGAAATGCTCCCCTGGTTGCAAAATGTTAGTGATGTAAAAGTTTGTTTTTACCATGATAGAGCAGGTGGAATAGACCAGGTATCCTCCTGTCTTGGAGTTAGCATCGATGGAATCGATGGCTGCCAGGATGAGTTCCTTCTGGAGATGAGAGCATCGCTGGATGTCTGTCTCGTCCTTGCTCAGCTTGACTGCCGTATCCTTGGCGATGACCCCTGTACCACTGCAGGGGGCATCCAGCAGTACACGGTCAAAGCCGCCCATTACCTGTGGTAATAAGAATCAAATAGATTTATATTACATATTTTTTTGTCTTTGTAATTTTCTGCAAACTAATATGGCTTTTTCACCCGGATACAGACAGATATAACATGCAAACAAAAGAGGAAGAAGAAAATGACACAATTATTTCCAAAATATACACGGACAGTCACACACACCAACATACCAATACATATCGACAGACAGTGAGACACAGAGAGAGACACACACAACCACAGAAATAGAAAGGTAGACAGACATACAGTGTACACGTATTAAACATATACATGAAAAGAAAGATAGAGAAAACTACACAGATGGCTAAATTTAAGACATTAAAACATGAAAGACAGCAATAGAGATAGTGAATGGGCACAAACACAGGAGAGAGAATGTGAGAGGAGAGAGAAAGAGAGAGAGATAAAGAGAAATACAGAGAAAGCACGAAATTGAAAATACCGAAAGAATAAACAGCTTCATAAGACATGCTGAAATTTATTATCTTCCACTCATCAGAGGATAGTATTTCAAGCTATTCTTCCATTTTCTAATACTAAACATCTCTTTATAAAGAATCACTACCACAAATGGTCTGTCATAACCCTGCCCACCTTTGGGAATGACTTTCCATCCTCGTTGCAGATGACCGTATTGGTGATACCACATCGATGAAGGTTGCCTACGAGGGCGCTAACCCTCTTCTTGTTAGCGTCATTAGCAAACAGCATTCCTGTGTTCTTCATCAAAGCAGCTACAGGATGAAGCGAGAAAAGGATAGAAAAGGATGAAAAACAATATCCAACTAATGCAAAGTTGAAATTGGCAAACTAAAAATTAAAAATAGTTTGATTTTTAGTTTTATTGAACTCCAGGCATTAAACCTTCATACATAACTTCATAGAAATCTACACATGCATTGTACAATTGTCTCATTAATACATGTAGTAGTATTAGTTTTTAGATTTACATGTAACAAAAATGTAAAACTGCCTCATAGACAGAAGAGAAGAGCATGGTCCCAGGATTTCCCTGAACACTACTGAAAGATAATAACTTGACAATTACTGCTTCCAAAGCATCATCAAACTCCTATTAGTACAAATTTCAATCAAAAAAACATTTGGAAATATTCATACACTTGTAAAACAGCAAACTCCTTCAAGCATTCATTAAAAAATGCATTCCCAAGAAGTTCGCTTCAAGGACACCCCTTACCGGGGGATAATTTTCTTAAATACTTCCTACCATCTGTCATTGGAATTATATCATGTCCTTGGTCCTAAACCATAAAGGCTTGCTCAGTCATATGGCATGATAAACCGTGGCAGGTTCTTTTACATGTACATGAATCGCAAATGGGGGCGGGAAAGAGAAAAGAATATCTTCACGCACATGTAACAAATTAAAGAGCTCTATTAGCATTATTACTTAATATCTGTTTGTTAGACAATACAAAATACGAGGCCAACAGTATATAATTTCATTTTGCTGCAGCATTTTTTTAAAAGTGGTTTACCATGCCATGCGGAAATGAGGACTAAGTATCAGTCTGCAATTTTAGCTGAAGTCAGCTGATCTGAGAAGAGCTCTCACCTATATAGGTTGTCTTGCTGCCTGGTGAGGCACACATGTCCAGAATCTTCTCTCCCTCCTGAGGAGCGAGCGCCATGACCGGTAAGAAACTGGAAGCCCCTTGAAGGACGTAGTGACCAGCCAGGTATTCCGGGGTAGCACCTATATAAAAGAAGAATTTTTTTTTAAACGTAAAGATGGTTCAGATGGATTGTAAGTGATAACATGAGAGGAAGAAGGGCCCCAACTCAATCAATATTTTTTTGCTTATTATGCTTACAGAGTATTTTCATTTTCAATAATCAAACTAGAAATATCACTGAAGATGATGATTAATACCCCCGCCCCGTGACAACAGCCTTTCTTGACTTTTGGTAGAAAACTGAGGAAGTAGTTCGATCCGCAAGATTTTTCCCTGATTTACTGCCATAGATATGCCGTTTCCACGGCAACGCAGCTTCCGACACATCCAAAAAATATGTCTTGCACATCTTCCCACCAAGACCAATGTGTGTACCAAATTTCTTGACTTCTGGTCGAAAACTGAGGAAGTAGTTCGATCCGCAAGATTCGCAAAACAGACCGACCGACCGCCCAACCGTTGACTGATTCCTATATACCCCCTTCAAACTTCGTTTGGCAGGGGTATAATAACATATGTTCCTGTATCATATGTTCACTAAAGATGAAAACTTTTGTCTCTTGAGCTACATGTATGAAATTTGTTAAATTTTCCTTAATAACTCAAAGACCGTATCTGATGGAGATGGGCCCCCTTACTCTCTCCTGTATTTAATTTTATTTGTAATTGTAGTTGTTGCCAATCACCTGCTTTATGAGCCAAATTTTTCACTTCTATTACAACAAATTTGGAACAATAAACTATTTTGCCTCAAAGTGTTACAACTTTTGGCTAAAGAAATTCAAAAAGTTGGGGTCGATCGGAATACTTCAATCCTAAATTCACTCTACATGTAGTACTAAATACTATTACAAAAGTAAGTCAGAGTTTGACTCTTGTATGTTTTAAATATCTATAATTATATTCCACATACTAAGAATCTTGCTGCTAGCTTTTTTTCCCCATATCAATCAACCCGAGAAGAAAAGTTCGTGACCTTGACGGAATAGTACTTATATTTTTCGCTGACTTTTCAGTCCATTACAGAGTCACAATGCGTTATCAATATTTTGGGTACGCGCAAAATGAAAGTGCGTGACCTCTACGAATAGTCAATTGAAAAGTGTGTGACCTCTACAAATAGTCAAAATGAAAAGTGTGTGACCTTTACGAATAGCTCCATAGGTGTACTAAAATAAGCGCGCATTGCCCGATCGCGCGCTTAAAATGATAAAACAGGTAGAGGTATACGGTGTGGGGGTATGGTGGTTTTAACATCTTTTGTGAATTTATTCGAGCCTAAATCATAAATGTCTTTTTCGAGAAGTAGACAATAATTGTCTTTCTCGTACCAGTTAAATGTTTCAGATGTGGAATATAAAGCAAATAATCAAATTTTTTATTTCAGGCGATGAGACGTACTATCACTTCCTCGGCGATCTGAATGTATAATGCTATCTTTCCGAAGCGAACATCCAGATCGCCTCGGAAGTGATAGTTCGTCCCATCACCTTCACCAACGGTATTTATTTGCTTACTAACTGCATTTTTAACAACTATTTGACATGCAACAAATACTTAAAAGCAAGCAAATAAAATTGTGCACATTATTACCATACATTTAAGGTCTATCAAACTCTGGAACAATGAAAATAATAATAATACTACTATTAGATAATTCTACAGTGCTCATATCTACCAACCAAGGTGCTCAAGGCATTCCATATTTTCCCCGACTCTAACTAGGCTATCAATTTCGATGCCCGCAGCATTCAAGGAATTCCTTCCTGCCAGGTACCCATTTAACACCTGGGTGGAGAGTGGCAAATGTGGCTCAAACCCATGAACTTTGCATCTTCGGTCAAGTGTTTAAACCACTCGACTACGATCCAATCAAGACATACAACTTACCGATGGGGACAGCCGAGTCATAGACAACCAGTCCCACCTTTGTCCATTTACCGACTGGGTCTAAATTGACTCCTCTGTTGATCAAAGCCTGTAGAGAAGAAAGAAACAGTGTCAGATTTGTAAAGTTTAAGGTTTTCAGGCACAAACGATGAAAAGTATTTGTCTCTGCCAACAGATCTATATTACGGATCTGACCTGAAAACTTCTCTCTGTAATACTGCAAATAGACACGATAGATATCTGCATTACCAAAAATAATGCAATTTCTATCCTACTTGAAAAGGTACATCAATATTTAGAATTTGAATTTACTTCTCTAGCACATAAATAAGCCAGTTTGTAATCAAGTCATGGTACAAATGACCCTGAAATGACCCCAATCTGTACACACACACACACACATACGCATTTGTTTTTTGGTGGACGCACTACTTGTTTAACATGTAAAATCATACTGGTGCACGCATCATGGTGCGTAAAATGACAGCGTATGAAGGTCAACTGCACTTGGTACTGATGACCTTTATCTGCATATGCGCAAATTGTTATTACAAACTGGCATATTGATGAATATCTCAGCCACTTTGATTATAACTTGTGAGTAGAAGAATGAAAATAGAGGGGAGTGAGGGGACCAATCATGGAAATCAATTTTTTTGTGTACAGTCAGTATGTATTAAAGAGAAACCCAAACCCTGCATTCTGCAGTTGGACATACAGGATCAAATAAAAACACAACGTGTGAATGTATGCCCATAATGGTCCACGCACTATTTTTGTTTTTACCTTCATAATAGACAGTATTTAAACTTGCAATTTCTTTTCACAGAAGTAATACTGCAAGCTGTTATTCTGAATACAAAAGCACAAAATATTTTTTGTGATTGGTCCCCTTTAAAATCCCATTTGTTCAATCTTGCATTTTGAAGACAGATATTTCTTCTTGTTATTCATTCTCTTGTTATGTTTGTATAATTTTCTTTATGTTGTAAAGCGCCTTGAGCATTTAACCATGAACAATGGCGCTGTAGAAATCTTACGTAGTATTATTATCATTATTATTGCTCTAAGACCAACCTGGGCCAGGTCTCTTCTCCTGGTCTTGAGTGAATTAGTCCTGATGGTCACAGGTCTAGCTACCTCGTTGGCCTCTAGAAACTCTATCAGCTGTAAGAAGGAGAGACAATAAAGTGCAGTGGATTAGTACTGACTGCTGATCAAAAACAATCTGACCGTACAGGCAAAAGAAGCAAAATCAAGAATATGGACAATGATTATAATTTGAATCTATTGTACTGTTTCTACCTTATATATACTTTGAATCAATAAAACATTTTAAAAAATACTCTAGATATACATGTATTATAGATATTTGTCAAAGTAAAGGCAACTTCCAGAAAAGCCTGGATGAATATGGGACAAGTAACTACAATTTTTTTCAACCAAGAAAAATTGTCAATTGCTCTGGAAAGAGATACCAGCTTCAAAATGCCAGAACAAGTGCAACAACCTCTCAGGGAATTCCAAGAACATGGTCTTTTAAAAGACCTTGAAAAGAGCTAACTTTTACAGTGCCCATGTCACATTCACATATAGACTTGTCATTTTCATTCACCAATTGCTCGACCACAGGATAGGTATATGGTGGTCAATGTATATCAAAATGTTGAGCATATATATCAAGCATTCTAATTATATGATTAAAATTATATCCTACCATAGAAATTTTAAGAGAAAATTGCAGATTTTTAAACAGATATTACCTTATTTCAACATTAAACAATAGTAAACAAATGAGAAACCAAAATATAATGGAAAAAAAAACTCAAATGTAATTTGGTATCATAAGAAATGGTAATAAATTTCCTACAAGATTTGTATACAATATTTTGTGAAATAATATATGGCTAATGAAGTGCAGACATTTGAAAGGTAAGCATTGACCACATTTTGGTAAAATTTTGAAGAGAGCTAAACCCCTTGGCACAGTGAGAGTTAAAAGACCTAACTGAAAATTAAAATTAGAAAGAAACAAAATCTCAAATATCAGTACAAATATACAAAAAATACAGCTTCCATATTCTGTATTGCATCAAATGACTACAATGTGCTTTTAGAAAATACAAATACAGTGTACATATCCATATAATTTCAACTAAATATGGCAGCATTATGTATCAGCAAACATTTACTTTGCTATTATCTTCAAGAATAAATATTGTACGATGACCTTACCTCAGAAAGAGGAAAGAGGTCCATGATCTTTGTGATGAGGAACTCGTTGTAGCTGTAGTAGGTCATAAGGTCATGTCGTAGCAGGGTCACATACTCCTGCCGGGATCTAATTGGTCAAAGGTGAAAGGTCATGAAAACGTTACCATGTCATCTGGAAGAAAGTTTGTTACACTGCTTGAAGTTGTTCTTGTAGTTTGTTCTATTTTTGTAAATCTATAACATGAAGGTACAAACAGAATGCAAAGGATATAAATATACTCTCATCCAAAGCACACATTATGGCAGCAGAAAAACTACTTTTGAAGATAACTCCAAAAGATGGCGGGCAGCACAACAGCATCCATGGGATTCCTTGGTTATAATATCTATGATTTGGGGCTGTTTGTACCGTTATATGAACAGAATGCTCAGTTCTTTTTGAAAATGTGCATTCATTTTCCCCTTTCTGAATGGTTACCAGTTTTCTTCAAATTTGAAAGCATGTTTTGTCACATTTTTTTACCACAGTAATAAACAAATCAAACACTTTCTCAACCAATATACAAATGTTGACTGCTTTGAGGGGTACGGTTAAAACTGTGGCCCGAGGTGAGCTCGCAATTGTGCTATGCCCCAAGACGACAGTCCTTCATTAGCTCAGAAATTCATTTTAAAGAAAGATGAAATACAGTACCGTAACGTATTTCTCATCGATCGCTCTTTCGAAATTTTGTTCGGTGTATCTAAATTGCAATAGCTACGCGCGCGTACAATTTGCAGTGTACGCGCGAGTAGAACTTTGCCTGGTCAATAGTTTTCACCATACCGCCCGGCAGTCCGTAGTGAATTTCATGCCAGCAAATTTGACCAATCAGAGGCCTAGAATCTAGACATGCGATATGTAAATAGAAATATTAATAAGTACATTGTCAACAATAATATGTACAGATCATCTTCTAATAATCATCTTCATCCCTTAACTCCTTTAATCTCCCGATGCTTCTACAATCTAATAATAATAATAATAATGGTGGCTTCTTGTATAGCGCTCATGTCCGTCACGTTGTGACGCTCCTGGCGCTTCATTATTACCCCGGTCATAGCTTATATTAGCAGCCAAATATGTAGCGCTCAAGCATATCGGGTACCCATTTACACCTGGGTGGAGAGTGGCAAATGTGGATTAATGTCTTGCCAAAGGACGTTAGTGCCGGGCTGGGATTCGAACCCTCAACCTTTTGATTAAGAGTCAAGTGAATGAACCACTATACCACGACACCTCCACTCCACTCTAGAAGTAATCTGTTAACCCAATGCATACGGGAACCACGGGTCCCTGTATTAAGCCTATAGGAATGAGACTATTCAGTAGTCAATGGGTTAACAACAAAAAAGTCTTTCTTACCTGCCCTCCTCTCTCCTGTTCTTGAAGTCTCCCAGTACCTCCATGACTTCCTTAATCCTCTGATGGACCAGACTAAGATCAGTTGGTGCCGATGGTGTGAACAGTCAAGGAATATTCAACGCATATTCGAACCTAACCCTAACCCTATCTTTTACAGCAAGAAGCTATGACATATAGTAGTGTTTTTATACACCTGTTGCCAACTAAATAACCAGGATTATAGCAGCAGGTGATTAAAATTTGCTCCAGGCTCTATTTTTTGCAAATGTAGAAGCAGGGGCAGATCCAGGATTTTGTAATGGGGGGGGGGGGCACAAAGCAAAAAAAAAAGAGTTATACATGTAAGTTTAAAAAGGGGGGACATAATTTTCAAAAGAGGGGGCACAATGTACACTTTTCTTGCAAAAGGGGGGCACGGGTCGGAAGTCAAAACCCACAACCCCAGTGCTCATACCCATACTGGTCATTGGCTGGCCAATATGGCTCCTCACGGCAAAGAACTCTCCACAAAGATGGCCTTGGTTATAAAAAAATCAGCAAGACCCTGAAAGTGAGTCCTAGCACCGTGGCTAGGGTTGTCCAGCGATTTTCTACGACGGGATCCACCCAGAACAGGCCTCGTCAGGGGTCGTCCAGCCAAGTTGAGTTCACATGATCGTCGTCATGTCCATGAGGCTGTCTTCTGCAGACACACGTAGAAGTGCTGGCAGCATTGCTGAAGAGGTTGCTTCAGGTGGAGGACCATGTGTTACTGCCCAGACGATCCGGAACAGCCTGCACCAAGTTGGTATGCATGGACGTCGTCCAAGAAAGAAACCCCTTCTTAAGGCAGCACACAAGAGAGCCCGCAAGCAGTTCGCAGAAACCAACAAAACAAAAACTGGAACCTACTGGAACCATGTTCTATGGTCTGACGAGACAAAGATCAACTTGTTTGGCTCCGATGGTGTTCAACATGTCTGGCGGCGTCCTGGTGAGGAGTATAAGGCTAAGTGTGTACTACCTACGGTCAAGCATGGTGGTGGCAGTGTCATGGTGTGGGGTTGCATGAGTGCATCTGGACCTGGTGAACTACGGTTCATCGAGGGAATCATGGATTCTACAATGTACTGTGACATTCTAAAGAAAAATATGATGCCTTCTCTCAAGAAACTGGGTCGCCAGGCTATTTTCCAGCACGACAATGACCCCAAACATACCAGTAAGATGACTACAGCCTTCCTCCAGAAGCTCAAGGTCAAGGTGATGAAGTGGCCAAGCATGTCCCCAGATCTCAACCCAATTGAGCAACTGTGGGGCATCCTCAAGCGGAAGGTGGAGCTGCGCCAGGTTTCCAACATACGGCAGCTCTGTGATGTTGTCCAGGAGGAATGGAAAAACATCCCTGCAACTGTCTGTGCACGTCTGGTAGACTCTATGCCACAAAGAATTAAGGCAGTATGTGAAAACAATGGAGCCCACACCAAATACTGACACTTAGGACAAGTTCATAACAAAATCTCCAAAGGGTGTACTGACTTTTTTGGCCACCCTTTCCGAAACAATGAAGTATTCACTGAGTTGTTTTCACAGTACAGTGATTATATGCCATCACATACGTTGTAGACTAACTACTCTACATGATGTCAAAGTTTCACCTCTCTAGCTTTGTCCCTTGAGAAGATAGAATAAAATGACTGTCAAAATGTTAGGGGTGTACTCACTTTTTTTACATACTGTAAACTGTCCATGTCTGAATAAGTTTCCATCAGGATTTCTTCTTCTGAAGTCTCCTTAACCTAGTATGATCAACTCACACATATAAATGTCTTCCAAGAAGCTTGTAAACATACATCCACAACCTGTCAACCTCCCAAAGCAAAATTTTTGAATCTCTCACTGAACAATTTGGAATAATATAATAATATGTCCATTTATATACTCTACTGCGCTTGATACAAAGTATCATATTATAACCCCGGCTTTAGCCAAGCAGCAATGTAGGTGCAAAGGCATTCAGTGAATTTCTTCCTACCGGGTACCCATTTACTTCACCTGGGTGGAGAGTGGCAAATGTTGATAGATGTCTTGCCAAAGGACATGAGTGCCGTGGTGGGATTCAAACCATGAACCATGTCATCCGCAGTCCGGTGACGTATGGGATAATGGATACACTAGACCACGACACCTCTAATAAAGTGACTTTTTGTATGCTTTCACATATTTGGAAATAGAAAGCAATCTCGAGTTTGAAATATTAGTTCAAGATCAAGAAATGAGGAATGGTTGCCAGCTATATACATGTATGAATCTTACAATGTGAGCCTATCTCATATTGCCACCAGACATATGAGAATCGTTTCTTTGAAAGATGAAAACAGTTACCACATTAAGGAAAGTCACCCAAATTTACCTACTGGTAAATTGGGAATATTGTGAAAGGATATCTTCTTTTTTAATCTCCTCTCCGCTTGGAAGCTGAAACGTATCTGTATGCGTGATGCTGATCTTCATCTCATCTTCTGCAAGTTTCCTGAAGGGAAAATACAAAATTGGAGAAGAAAAGTCATAAAGTTGACTGCTTTTACACCTGCACATGAGGTACATATAGTCTGACCTTCGTACAGAACGGAAGATATATGTGACAAGCAATAGGTCACCAGAATTCGTTTCGTTTTTAATATAGAACTAGATATTTCAAGCTTTCTAGGTATGCAACATTTGTCATTTACTCAAGGAGAACCAACTAAACATCACTTGATACTTAGAAGAGCAAGTAATATCTATTTAAAGACATTTTCCCCGTTTGCTCCATTGTCAGATTTGTGATCTATTAGTGGTTTTGAGCCTTCGTATCATACATACGTAAGTATAGAGCCGGATTTGTTAGTCACAGACGGACATTTTACAAACTTTGAAAGTTTGGAGGCATGTAGACAATAAGTATTTAATTGAAGAGAGCTATTTTAAGTTTCACTGTGAAGGGCATCACTGAAGAAGTTGAAATTTGATAAAATTTGGTTGCCTTGGTCACCTACTAAAATTATAATCCATAAAATATTCAATGTCACGGACGGACAAAATGCATTCTCTTAACCGATCAGGCTCTATACAGGTTTCAGTGAGCATTCAGTTTCAAGCAGCTCAATCATGTAGACACCTCATCTCAAAATACTGTGCCGAACAAAATTAAAGGCTAGAAAATAACAAACAGCTTTTAAAAGGTCCAAAGTTTATCTGAAATCTTGATCTCTCCTTTAGAGCTACATATTAATGAAACAGTAATACATGCAATTCATTTCTGGCTCAAAAGTATGGCTATGAAGTCCGAAGTGGACATTGATGCTGACTGAGAACTGCATGTAATGTAGGAGAGGTACACTAACAGACCAGGTTGTGTCACAAATAATCCCAAATATCCACAGATATTTTAAATATGGAGAGGTCCAACTTTGTGCATTTTAGAATAACCACTCTCAAAGTGATAGATGTGCCTCATAAATAGCTTTTGTTTCGCCTTTTGAAAAGAATACTGCCACCTGGGTATCATGGAATGCACCATTGGCGAATAATTGAATAATGATTACATGACATTCATGAGCACAACAAGTATTCAAGTCAGTGGGTTTTAGAATTTGTCACAGATGACCTTTATCTGCTCATGCTCAGATTGTATCTACGAACTTGCTTATTGTCTCCAACTGATCATACAATCATCATAGAAAACAGAAATATAAATTGCTCACCTATCTCGCTTGATCTTCTTGTCAAGTTTCTTGGATGCCTTCTCAATGGGGAGCAAGTCCTCCTCCTCCTCATCCCCCTCGTCATCATCGTCTTCGTCGCTGTCATCGTCTGAATCGGCACCACCAAAGTCATCATCAAGCTGGAGAAAGAGGAAAAGAGGAAAAGAGTGACGTAGAAGACAAAGTTGTTTTGTTGTTTTTCCCCTCATATAGACCAATTGCCTTTACTGTTTAAGTCATGAAACATATGGTAAATGCAAGACTACTGGTTTATCAACAACAAAAAATTCAAACCTCTTGATAAAGGCCATCCATTGGATGGACCTATATGTACATGTAAATGGAATATCATATTTGGAAACATTTGAAACTTAAAACTTTAAGGGAAAAGTGGGCACTGGAGAAAACTGGCCTTCCTAGATACACATAGGTTATACACCATACGTTACTTCCTACAGGAGGCAATTTACGTTATCACTACAGACAAGGAGTAGGCACTACTACAGGAGGTTAAAATGTAGTTGGATTTAATGGGATACAAAGTGTGTACACTACTTTTATCTTTGCTAAAACCAAGCAACTGCAGATGCTGCATAGCATTGAAAGCAATTTTTAAAAATTTCCCCTGTCCCATACAACGCAATAAACCTGGGTTGGGAGATATGAAAGTCAAATGTATCATCATAGAGCACAAGGGTTTTATCTCTCTTCAAAATTCAACCAGAATGTGATCAATGCTTAAACTTTTCAAATCTCTCCACTTTATTAACTATCTACATGTATTAGTTCACAAAATATGGTGTAAATAACTTGTAGGAAGTTTATTACCATTTCGTAAGATACCAAACATTGTTACTTTACCCAACTCTATGCATAAGAATTATTGAAAATTACATTTGAGGGGTTTTTTGTGCATTATTTTTTTGGTTTCTCATTTGTTTACTGTTGTTTACTGTTGTTTACTGTTGAAATAAAGTAATATCTTTTTAAAAATCTGCAATTTTCTCTGAGAATCTCTATGGTAGCATATAGTTATAATCATACATTTAGATTGCTTGATTATGCTAAAAATGTTGATATATACATTGACCACCAAATACTTTTCCTGTGGTCGAGCAATTGGTGAATGAAAATGACAAGTCTATCTGTCACATATATGTACGTGACATCGGCAATGAAAGAGTTATAGCTGAGACTGTGGAGCAGACAAACTACTTGATAATCATTTTACCTATGATTTCAAGACAGACGTATGTACAATTTGACCACTCAGATTTTCTTTTAAACAAACTTTAATAGTAAGCTTCCATGTCCTTCATTTGTTTATCATAAACATTATATGTGACCCTCCACCACAAAACGACCAATAAGTCGGAAATTTGGGTTTTTTAAATTTCAACACAGTTTGAAAGCTTAGATTCTAAGCTTTAAAATGATATATACATGTAACTTGCCTTGTATGGACTAAGCAAACCCTTGTAAATTACAATGAGAATGTCAATGTGTCAGACAGGCTAATGACCAAAACAATAGAGAAAACGGGCTCTAAAGAAGAGTGACCATTTAAGAGCGCCTAATCTGTGTCCTATTGTTTGTCGCACAAAAGGTTGAGTCAAAACTTCCTAGCATACACTGTGAAGTACTAATTGGATTGGGTTGAAACTTTCCATACCTTCAGAATAGATATATTTCTATGTTTCTTTAGATTTTGAATATCAGACAGTGCATAGTTTTTAAGCTATACCAGAAAAGCGATGTGAAGTACAATCCCAGCAAGTTGACACACAGAGTTTGAATGTCCAGGAAAACATGGTAATTTTGAATGAGAGTAGAAACATATTTCAACAAGGTATTTTAACCTGAAATTTTGTCAGATGGTAGATTAATAAATGAACTTTCAGAAAATACAAAAAAATTAAAATCAAAATTTCCACCCAAACCACCCTTTTCAGCTGTTTACTCTAAAACTCCCATTGCGACTTATTGGTCGTTTTGTGGTGGAGGGTCACATATGTAATTAAAGAGGGTAAAGTTACTAAACTTCAATATTTCGATATGCTACATCTTACCTCATCATCCTCTTCATCATCATCCTGTTCACCTCCATCCTCATATTCATCATCATCATCGTCATCATCGTCGTCATCTTCATCTGATGATCCCAGGGCTAGTTTGGACTTCTTTGTTGGTTTGAGCCAGTCTTGGTTTTGGTCAGTGAAACCTTTCTTAGCTCCTCCTTTCCAGAAAATGAAAAAAAATAATTACTGATTACACATGACATCCCAATGTCTAACTACCCCTCCTGTAACTACATGCCATGATGTGGCAGCATTTGAGGATGAAAGGGTTAATGTCATTTAAAGAGAGATTATATTGGGAAATCACACACATGTCCATTCTCCCCCACCCCCCCCCCCCCAAAAAAAAAATCATCATCACTCCAGCAGTGGTCTTGACTCTTGACATAAATACCACTTTGCAGAACCAGGCTATAGCAAATATATTGTACTTGAAATTATTAGGCCTGTGCCGATATGGTTACTTTGACCATCGGCCAATGTCAATAAGATCTCAACCATATCGGCTGATGCCGATCCCGATAACCAATATAAAAAAGAAAATAAAAGAACATAAAAGAAAACACCTAAAATCTGCATATTCCTTCAAAGTGTTTTCATATCATTTCATCAAAATGTTTACTTTCCGACGGCCTATTTTCAGATCGGATTGCGCAATATGAAACAAAAAAATCCTTGAGTCTTTTCACCATAACGACGATGCTTATCATCCTCTGACACCAGTTGATGAAATAATGTATCTGGGCATGTTGGTTTTTTTTACTTGATAATTCTTCTCTTAAATCATAAAAATAATGTTTGGAAATCACTGTTCATGAGGACGGAAAACATTGTGATGTTCCTTTGATAAAAAAGTCTACAATTTTCATAACTCCTCACGATGACGCATATCATTCTTCAACAACGCTGATAAAATATTTTTACCAGATGCATGATTTATTTTTACTCGGTAATTCTGTTACTTAATCAGGTCTCCCGCTAAGAATATTCATTGAAATAATGAATCAAATTTACTTTTCATGAAGACGGAAGACTTACGTTGTTGTTTTTTTAATTATCATGATGCGTATCATAATTATCATTTGTATTGTACCGGACAAATTACATTTGACTGGATAATTCTGCTCTTTCATGATTTTCATCTAGTCATTCAGTTTGCTTTTTTTTTAAATAAGTAGACAAAGATATCACACAATGCCTCAGAAAGGGTAAAACAAAATTCTGATTTCTAAACGACGACATCTCAATCTTCTTATGTAATTAATGATGCTAATTTGCTGTCAACATTTTGGCCAATAACTGACTTTACAAAAGTTTCATTTGATAATTATACTACAGTAGATTTGTTTTACTTTCAGATAATGCCTATTTCTGTTCCAAAATATATAGCCAAGGAACGAAGCTGCCTTTGCGTCACACCAAGCAGCCAATCATATCACGAACACGACATCGCCCCCATCTAACCCCACTTTTCTTCATTAATATTCATTTGCTATGCGAAGGCATAGCAAATTTTCCCACGATTGACAGGCACATGCGCAGAACGTACCCTAGTTTACTCATTCAGTTGCAACGCGATGCTGGGCCGAACTTGCCGATATTGAACCAATCACAGCGCTGTTGTGTAGGGGATTTCCTGCACTTGAACCTTCGGCACATGCGCAGAACTTTCAATAATTGCTGTGCCTTGAGTTTGCTTGACCAACCTAAGTACGTGCAAGCAAGGAGGGCAGAGGGAACCGTTCCCAATGTAGCCTACCCTGGAATATTGTGGGCGATAACTGGCCCAGCACACCACGTTGTGCAATTACAACAGAAAGTCACTGGTACCGTATCTCATTTCTTAGCTTTAGATTACCCCTCTCCTACGAGCAAAATTTGAGATTATTAACTGTTCTCAGATATTGATGATCGAATAGGTCATTTTTGATTGTGAATAATGTCTCAAACTGGAATAAAAGGCACATTTGGATTGATAATAAGTACGGCTCTGACAATGACTTCTGCCATGGACTTAGACAATGTGTATAATGGGATGCGATGGGTATGATGGAACATGAAGGTGACTTTGTGTGTGTGTGTGTAGTACGAGCTTGATTATGTTGTTCATTTTCAGTGATGAATGACATAAAACGTTAAAAAAAAGGACCGTAAGAAATTAAGCCTGAGTCGAATCGATTGGTTAGCCGGTGTTCGATCGAAGACATCGAATCCCGAATTTGTTTTGGCAAATCTGGTGCATCGATTTGTAGTCCGCCAGATTTTTGACTACCGTAGCCACCATGAAAAGAGCAAATAAAAAAAGAAACTCTGTAACGTACAGCATATATACTAGCAGAGAACGTGAAGGCGACTTCAAACTGTTGGCTAACTTTCGCTAATTCGCTCACGGAGGACGTCGCGCTTTACCTGTGCTTTCTCTATGGAAAAATCGTTTTGTCGTTACGAACTGAAGTTTACGATAATATTCTAGCACTCTCTCTGCATTGTCAATTTGACAATTGTATAATTGAACATGATAAATACGGGCATGAGTACGAGTGTTCCTACTTAATTCGCAATAACTAATATCACACTCTCATCAAATTGGCAATTACTTCTGAATGATCTGAAGCTGAATGAAGTCGATAGTCGAGTCTATATTGAGCGACGAAAAATTTATTTCATATTTTTTTTTTTTTGCATCGAACAAAAATTTTCCATTCAGCTCTCCAAAGACAAAGTAAGATTATCAATTCTTTGAATTTGAATCATTGTCGGGTGTGTCGACAATGAGCATCGCTTCGTGCGACACTAGAGTGATATTTTGGCTAGCCATACGGACTAGAAACTTAAGATTTTGGCTCGTCCGCTGTGATTTTTACTAGCCATTGGCTAGCGGGCTATCGTTAATGTCGAGCAGCGAGAGCCCATACATATGCCCGCGATGCCAGCGGACCGGTCACCGGTGCATGGTGCATGCACTGCGTGCAACTGTGCAACTCTGTTTTCACCGCCCATCATTTATCGATGCACCGGTATTCGATCGAATCAAAGCCGTCGAATCCCGGATTATGAAATATTCGATATGACTCAGGCTTATAAGAAATACGGAAGTGACGATCAGACACAAGAAATTTCATCATTCATAGTGGAATTTATTTCTTATTTTATTTTGCGCTTCATATCGTTATCGGTTGATAACAAAAGGGAAGATCAGTCGATGCCGATAACGCAAAATAAAGCCGATATCGGCGGTCTCCGATAGCCAATAGCTATATCGGCACAGGCCTAGAAATTATTTCTCACCTTTCTTGTCTTTCTTTTTAGGCTCCATCTCCTCATCCTCATCATCATCCTCCTCATCTGAATACTCATCCTCATCATCTTCTGCATCTTCATCTTCATCAAAGTCGTCATCATCACTATCTTCTTCCTCTTCCAACTGTTGTTTAGTTTTCTTGGAATCTTTCTGAGCAATATTATTTGATTTACTACTAGTCCTCATTTTATCCTGGACACCTTTCAGCTGTTTGGAGCTTGCCTTTCTCACTATTTCTTCCTCTTCATCATCATCCTCCTCCTCCTCCTCATCTTCTTCATCACCTTCATCCTCATCTTCGTAATCATCATCTTCATCCTCATCATCCTCAAAATCGTCTTCCTCTTCTCTCACTTGCTGCTTCATCTTTCCTTTCGTCCTTGAGTTTATCTTCAAGTTCATCTGAAGGTCCTGGTCTTCTTCCACGTCGCTGATGTCGTCTTCGAAGTCACCTTCGCTGTCAGAATCCTCCATTTTGACCAATGGAGCCCTCTTGGGCCCCTGGGCCAATCTTTTCAGGCCACTCTGTTTGTCAGCTTTCTTTGCCGCTCTGTAAAATAAAAATGTTTTTGTAGAGCAAATGTAAGACGAGAACTGCGTTGACAGAAAGCATGTGTTTCACGATACATAATCCGGCAAACAATTCTCTACTGTTAAAAAGCATGCGCTTACTGAATTTCTAACTTCAACCCTATACCAGGGGAGCGTTTCATCAAGCGTTTCATCAGTGATTTTTACTGACAAATTTGCTCTCAGCCAATCGGATGCAAGGATTTCAGTAGCTTATAACAGTTGTCGGTAAAAATCGCTGACAAAACGCTTGATGAAACGCTCCCCAGGCACTATACATAACCCCATCACTACCCCTAAACCTAACCCATAACTCATTTGCAACCCTGTCCCTAAATCTACATCTTTGACCAACTATAGCCCAGAGCAATTGCCACCAAAGCATATTTATACATGTAAGCCGGGTCACCAAGGCATAAGCTTACTGGTAGTATTCACTTCCGTAAGACCATATCAAAAGTTCACAAATTATAAGTGATGACCAACTTTGAAATAAACCAGTTTCTACCCTGTGCAAGGAAGGAAGAGTAAGATGTCTGTTCAACCCTACTAAAGTTCAGCCTAATTTCTATCAAAATTGTGTCATATTCATGTATAACTGAAAAGCCAAATACACATGTCAAGGTTATGACCTATGTAAAAATTCACCACACCTTCCCAACCAAACATAGGACTTTGGCAGTCATTTACTACTTTGTTTCACATTTAAATAAAATACACTACCTTTTCCTTGCCCGCCTGTTGTTGGCCGTCTTAGATTTTCCTGAAAGTCAAGAGTAAGATGAATGAGAACATCAAGAATCACACAAACAGGGAAATTTTAAAGCGTAAATTTCTAATTTCAAATAATTTCATTTAGATTAGAGATTTGTTACTAAGGTTAAAGATAAAGTTCTGGTCATGCAATTACATTGTGAAAGAAAATGTCTCAAAGCAACTGGGAAAGGTTGATCATGTCTACACCAAAATTGGTCTATACTATGTGTTTTTGGAATCATCTGAATGAGAAATTGACCCAATCTCACTGAAAAGTACATGAACTGCACACAGAAATGGGTACATGGGACTGCACACAAATGTTGCATAAATGTTCGGCCCGAACACTTCAGCAATTTCTTGTCGTATTTCAAATATGAGGGCATTTGAAGAGTAATCCTTTTCAGGGGACATTTCTTTTATATTGCTCTTCCAAAGTGACGTGTCAAGAACGAGAAACTCAACCTTCTCTTTCAAGATCATCTTTATTTCTGATCCCAAAAAGAAACAGGAGTAAAAAGTAATAGAATATGCGATCATATTGCTTGACTTCAAGTATACTTGTGCCAGATATTTTGATGCTCCATCAATAAATTTTAGTGTATATATCTGACAGGAACATCAAGATTCTTCGAAATATCATCATTCATTAAAAAAATGGCTGCAATACATCATACCCTACATACTTTTCGCATATTTTCTGAACATTCTACTGCAAAAGAAATGATGAGATTAGTATCATCAAGGAGTACAGCCTCGTAACTCCTTTGTTTACACATGATAGTTAACCCCACAACAGGAATTACCCTGCTAAAACAACACAAAATAAATCAATAAATCAATAAATAATGAACACAAGTCATGAATTGTATATGTATGAAAATATAAATTAAATAAAATCATATCTCTCTATCAGTTTTTCTCTTTCCATCTCTCGCTATCAATTTCTCCTTCTCCTCTCTGTCTCTCTCTCTCTCTCTCTCTCTCAACTTACACTTTCTCCTCAATCAAGACAAAGACAAATAACAATGATACAATAGCCACGAATGGGTAAATCATAAGTTAAAAGCTTTAATTAATCAAAACATAAAGAATGCTACAATGCAAGCAAATCCTTTTATCTAACTAGTCTCGCTACCGAGCTAAAAGAGTTATCTTCCTCTCATAAAAATACTGTTGGGACATTCAGGGAACAAGACAAACTTCTCCAAATTTTTATTAGATGAATACCATATAACATATTTACATGTATTACATCTTCTTTTATTTAACATTGTTTTAAATCCACTTTACCGATTGCTCTATTGGATCACGCATAAATAGACTGTTTAGGTGGGATTTGCATACATTGACAACAACCAACCATGAAACAAATGAATGTTAATTCTAATTTATTAGCATGGAGTTATAATATCTAAAATTGAACTGAATGAAAAGAAAAACATTGAATGATGTTCAACTATCTGCATGTTAAAGTTACTTCATCCCTCTTGCAGCCCTAACTTTTGAAGTTGTGTGAGTACATGTATGTGATAAATTACAAAAGAATAATAATTGGAAAACTTGTGCAGATGTGAAAAGGATTATAATTTGCTTTTTAGTAGGTAAAGAACTTGTGACCTTGAAATTTCATAGACAGTACATTTGTATGGATGTCTACTAAACCTGTGCAAAGTTTAGCGGAATTTTGTTAAGTCTGCAAAAGGGATGAAGTACCTTTACATACTGTTAAAAAATAGACATAAAACCTTCATGAACAGTCAATGGCTGGATTTCTTATGACAAGGTATAGTTGTAAATCCATGTCAAACTATCAATGTCCATATATTTCATGGTATATATCTTTGATGGATCATGACCACTGGTGAAATTCATGAAAGTGACTGGTTTCACACTAACCTCCATACATGTGGAATACAAAGAAATCAATACATTCCATGAGTATTCCACTTTGACCTAATAAGCACAGCTTCACACTGACAGGATGCAGCACTGTCTAGTGTCCTTTGGCAAGACATTAATCTACACTTGCTACACTAGACCCAGGTGAGGTGAATGGGTACCTGGCAGGAATTAATTCCTTAAAATTCTTGGGCGCTGTAATGGCAGCAAGGCTAAACCCAGGGTAATAATAATGGAGCGCCAGGAGTGGTAATAGGCCTGATATGAGCGCTATATACAGTGTAAGAACCTATTATAAATATTATCATAGGCAAATGACACTTTAAACGGTACAGTGACCTCCAAACTTTTATTTACAAGTGTTATTACAAATAAAGATACATCAAATGATCCATTTTCTTTCAGCAATCTCTCCCAATCAACCTCCCCATAGAACAGTTAGTGAGAACCCCCATGCATCAATTAAAAGCATATCAATTTTTAACATTTTAAAGCAGGCATGTAACAAATTAGCAAACAGCAACTTTACAGAAGAAAACTGATGCAAATAAAAACTCTCATCTTAAGGAACAACAAAATAGATGATTCTAAAATAGTGTACATGTAAACTCCAAGGTCATTTTCTGTTCCATATAAAGTATCATGAACTGAAAAATGAAAGTACATTTAAATAGAATAAAGAGTTTCATTTTCCTTCATTTGGTCTCATCCAATGTACAAGAAGGGCTTTCAATTTAATTTTCGTCAAATCAATAACATGACGGACTATATCTTGGACTTGCTCAATAACGAGATGGTAATTAGTTACGAGTGAAATGCTCGGGTTAATTGAAGAACAATCATGGAACCACCAAGAAAAGATCTCACTGCTGTACTGTGTATTGATCGAGCTTACTTTCAAATAACACCCTGTGCAACTCAGCATTGAGAATGTGCATGTAGAGAGGGAGCCCCGTACACTCGCTGAGGTGCAGGCCATCTCTGGCCCACAGCACGGTGTCTTCTGAAGGGAAGGACGAGGTCAGGTCGAGCCATGTGACTCCTTCAGCTTCACAGACGATTGCAAACCCGCCATTGTAGAGATCAACATATTCTCCAGATGAGTCCAGGCGAGGAAGGATACTGGTTGCAACGAGCTGAGTTTGGAGGAGAAAAACAAAATCACAAATAGATTTGGTTTGCTAATAACAAGATTTTAAGGTGGAAAAAGAAGAATGGAGATTCCTGCTAAATGCATATAATATACAATGTATGCAACTGACCACTGAAATTTATAGCCTAAAAACCTAATAATAAAATTGAGTTTTGGTCATGCAATTACATTATGAAAGAAACTGTCTCAAAACAATTGGAAAAACGCTGATCATGTCAGAATTGGTGTATACTGTTGAGGTTTTGAAATCATCAAAATGATAAGAAATCTCACTGAAAAAGCACAATGAAAACTCAACACAAAACACAAAAGAACTCAACCTTTTCTTTAATACATAATAATAAGACATACACCATCACCATCAAAAAAGGGCTGCCTACACGTATGTTTCGCTTGTGCTACAGGTGAGATGAATATGACCCTATCACAACCAAAAATATGTGTGTGGAGGCGGAGCCCCGCCTCTAGATTGAAAAAGCATAATCCTTTATTACTTTTACTCCCTCACCTCAGCACTCGGGAATTCCTGCCCTGCAGATCGAATTAAGTCTCTGAACATTTCACAATCTCCAGACAGCGCCCTCTCTAGGTGACCTGGATGCTTCTTGTTATGAAGATTGTTTGTCCCAACTGCCAAAACGACTACATCCGGATCATGCTCGGGTACAAAGGTCAGAAGCTCCTGCTGAATGTGCCAGCAGGTTCCGCCTGATGTACAGTTGATGCCAAATTGCAGATGGCCCTCAGCGTGTAGCGATTTTCTTTGAACGATGGGTCTGAGCTGGGAATCACTGAATATCCACACCATCTTCAAAGACAAGAAATAATAATACCAAAATTGATATTCCATTCTTGCATAATTACAATATTATGTTATATCATCACAAACAGTGGAAAAATTCAAACAGAGTTTGAAGACGTTTCTATTTGGAAACCCCATGCACTCATTAAACTCACACTGTCACTGCCTGGTAACTTATACATAGCTCCATCGCCGACCCAGGGAAGACATCTCAAAGTGCTTTGTATCCAGTGGAAATGGTGCTGTATAAATTTTTACTTATTATTATATCGGGGCTAAAAAACAAAAGAATCCAAAGAAGTGGGACCAGTAAAATTACCTCGTTATAACAAGAGTTTGTTATAACAGTGTTCTTTATAACAAAGTTCCACTGTATATCAAGAAATGGTACTCTTCAAATATCAACATCTTTGAAAAATAAGGAAAAACAAAGAAAAATAACTGATCGTGTTTGAAAATAAAGACACCAAAAAAAAATAACTCATTTCTATAGTATAAAGTAAATCAAGAAATCTTCAAACATCAATATGATATACAATAAGGAAAACTGAAGAAAAAAAAGAATTTCAAGTTCTACTCACAAGCTTATTTTCCTTGTAGTCTTGTTGCCATGCTTTGTTCTGCTTGAAACTGACACCTCTTGGCCAGAAGTGAGCCCTCCCTCTTCGTCCTGTTCCTCTTGGTTCTTCCTTGATTTTATGCCTACTTGGTGTGCTACATGAATGGTCCTCACTTTCTCTCTCTTATTTCACAATTAGTGCAAAATACAGGAAGGGTGATAAACACGCTTCTCATCAGAAAATTGTTTACACATGGTCCAAATTGAAAGAAATACAACCATAGGAAGAGAGAGGACTAAAGCAAATTTGACGGTTAAAGGTATGCACTCGCACATTTTTTGGTCTAATTGAGTGAAATCTGGCCTTGTGGCATTCTAGAGAAGTGGTTTGGGAGGAACAAAAAATGATGGCAGGTTTGAAGTACGCATTGACACCTTCATTACCCTTGCTGATACCCTCATCTGGACAATTTACACTGGCCATTTTTTTTTCTAAAGTCTTTGCACTTGGTATTAGCCCCAAGGGTGTCACTTATGCACTGGAGATTTGTGATACCATGTATAATTTTCACTTTTGTTATTGTTATCATTTTGATAAGCAATACTGCTTCTTTCCTCTCGCGTGTAGCAAGATGTGCATGCGTCATCCAAACATACATGCAGCGCACACGGCGCCAACCGTGTAGGATTTAATTTTAGGGGGGGCGGTTGCAAAATTGATGATCAGCATGCGAAGCGTGCTCCCTAGGGCAGTGGGAGTTTCCCCCCTCCCATCTCTGACGTTTGACCCTATATAGCCGGGGCTATTTTGAAACTGCATAGCCCGGGGGGGGGGGCTAATTTGGCCCCACCCCCCCTCAGATCTCGGCCATTTATAGACCGATTGCGACCAAACTTGGCGTGTTCGTGTCTCATCATGTATTGTGCAAGAATGCATAGTCAAATTCATGATATACATTGTTTTTCTTATTTAATTATGCAAATATCAAAAAATTTTCAAGGAATTCTCATTTTTTTCAGTTTTCCCCCCATTTATGGAGAAAATGCATTCAAATTTGGCATTTTTGTAGCTTGTCATATAATCTAAAAGATAGCTAAGTGAATTTGACTATGTGTATTGAAATTTCAAATTCATAATTAGATTAATTATGCAATTAAGCTAATTTTAAAATTCTTGGAAACCGCCATTTCTTGTGACATTGGTCATGAATATGTGCTATATCTCCGCAACCGTACCCCCGATTTTCACAAATAGGGTCTTAAAATGTGCGCGAGACGTGAAAGAAAAAAGTCATGGAATTTCAGCACGAGATCGTTTCGCGTTAAAAAATTCGGCAAAAATGTCGAGGGGGGAACTAAATTAGCCCCCCCCCCCCCGGGCTATTGAGGGTTAATCAAATTTGAGAGAAAGATAACGGCTCGTAGCACATTTTTTAATGGCGGAAAGTTGGTTCGACGAAAGACAACAGCTATTTTTAGGCGGAAAGTCAATTTGACGCCCTGACTGCTTTTCAATTATTTGGACGCAATACTGCACTGTATGTAGGAGGGGTAGGTGCAGGGACAGGGCGTTTCCCGCTTTTCACTGACATTTTAGCAAACTCTTACCTTAAATGGCCATTAGCAAAAACTCCTGATATTTCAAGCAAAATCCAAAGGCAAAATCCAAAGACAAAATAATGTCCAAAACCAGACTTTTTTCGCCATCGCACATCGTTTTCATCCTGCAAACGTTTTAGACTAAACTCAGCCAATAAAATTTTGTCCACAAAGAAATTCGGGATTGCGCGCGCACATCGATCTCTACAGAAAAGCGCGCACATCAATCTCTACAGAAAAGCGCGCACATCGATCTCTACGGAAAATTGGAACTTTTACATGTGCTCGATAGGGAACAAATTTTTGCTGACCAAATTTTGGGGGAGAGAAGTCAACGCTCGTGGCGACCAAGAAATGTACACCATGATTTCGATACCCCGTTTCACCAGAACTGAAAGTAAATTACAGATTTCATTTTTGGAATTATCTTTTCCAACATCGTTGAGTTGAATTGATCTAGCCTGGAAAAGGGCCTGCTGATACACACAAAAGCTATTGAAGCCTATTCACTCATAAAAGCTAGTCTGGAGTACAAGGTTATCTTCAGATAAGCTTGTACATGTATAAGTGACTCTTAGACTAAAGTCAGCAATAAAATTTTTGTCCACGAAGTAACTCGAGATCGCAAGCGCACATCGATCTCTACGATCGCACACCCGGAAAATCAGGACTTTTCTGTGTAGACGATAGGGACCTGGGGGTCGTTTCATCAAACCGTCATAACTTGTCTCAACTTGTCCGCTAAGTGTTTCACAAAGCCGTCTTTGCCAAGACCAGCGACAACTTCGCTGACAAGTGACTTGTCGGTACTCCAGACCTGTCATATCTTTTTAGAACGCCATCACAAGCCAGCTTTTAGTTAGTCTATGGGCTGCGAAAAAATAAGAAATGTAAATTAAGAGAACATTTATTTCCTGATCTCCAAGCACTATCCTTCACCATTCTTTTATCAAATAGTGTTACTAATGTTCGTATTATAATATTGTACAGACGGACAATATGTTCTTATGGCTTCTTGACCCCCCAACAAGTAAATGAGATTAATATTAAAAATACCCACATCCGTTTACCATAGAATCAGCATCGAAAATGGAACAGTCTGTACATACCCATGTGAACGACGACCATTTATCATGTATGTATTTTCCCTATATTTTCCCTTTTCACGCAATGCTTTGATATGAATATTATTATATATATCTCTTGATGAATAAATATTAAAAGTTGGCTCATAAAATATCTTAATTTAATCATTTTCTCTAAAGTGAACACGATTTGGGTCTTCTTTCCATATTTAGTCAATTACGGTATCC
Organism: Heliocidaris erythrogramma; assembly: GCA_025617745.1. NCBI lineage: Eukaryota > Metazoa > Echinodermata > Echinoidea > Camarodonta > Echinometridae > Heliocidaris > Heliocidaris erythrogramma. The sequence goes on along the minus strand of CM046865.1, from coordinate 12,419,546 downwards.
TATTACCTGCAAATCTAAATTCGTACATCGCAAAAGCCTCCTCGAGTTTTCTCAATTTTATAAATTCTAAGATGCCATAAGTACCACATATTTTCATGTAAACGGGATGTTTGTATTACCAGCATTCATCTTCGCTGCCATTTTTGACATTTTGGAATAGTTTGGGAAAAACTGAGCCTCAAAATCTGTTTGGGTAATTGACGATAATTCCAATGGATTGTGATAAAGACTATGTTCTCAGGGTGCCAGGTAAAAATGCCAGAGGAAAAAATGCCAGAGGTAAAAATGCCAGAGGTAAAAATGCCAGAGGAAAAAATGCCAGAGGACAAAATGCCAGAGGTAAAAATGCCAGAGGTAAAAATGCCAGAGGTAAAAATGCCAGAGGCAAAAATGCCACAGATATAAATGCCAGAGGCAAAAATGCCAGAGGTAAAAATGCCAGAATATAGGTGAAAAATCAAGAGGTGAAATATAAAGAATGTCAAGAAGCAGACCTGACATCTGCTTGTATTTTACTTTTTAGACTATTTGGTTTGACCGCGTTTTTCTTGTCGAACTGTTGGACTCTGGACTCCAGATCGTAGACCCAGCTTTTTTTAATCGACGTATTCGGGATAATGAAATTTGGAACGAGAAGGAAGGAAGAACTGAATTTTAGGTTTAGAGAAGAGAAAGGAGGTATGCAAAAATGACATCACCCTAATGTGGGTAAATATGAACCTTTTCGAAATTATGAACCTTTGGATAAACGAACCTTCGGAATAATGCAACAAATGTTCGGAATTTTGAACCCCCAGGCATGGGAAATTAGTGTTTCGGAAATACGAACCTTCGGAAAAACGAGATGCCCCCGCATCATGATACTAACTGTATAATACCTGTACCTGTAGTAAAATAACCTGTACCAAATGATCTTGACTAGTTTGCTTTTCGCTATCTGTACTTGTACCTGCACTTTTTTTTTCTTTTTCAGTTCTCCCTTCTTCAACAAATGTACAGGTCGTCACACAAACATCGAGCATTACAGCCTCGTCAACATTAATACGGGGGGGGGGGGGGGCTCATGCACATTAAGTTATAAACAAGATGCAGATATATTCAAACTAAATTAAAAGTGAAAAAAAGGAATATAATTTTGAAGTGTTTAACGAAAAAAGGGCGTCAACTGAAAGCGAGTGGTAAACAATACATGCATGCTATATCCGGGCCGGGGGGGGGTACTAGCATTTTTTAGCTCTGGCATTTTTTCCTCTGGCATTTTTACCTCTGGCATTTTTACCTCTGGCATTTTTACCTCTGGCATTTTTTCCTCTGGCATTTTTTCCTCTGGCATTTTTACCACTGGCATTTTTACCTCTGGCATATTTACCACTGGCATTTTTACACCGAACCGTTCTCAGATCCTCAAATCACAACCTTCAGCTCAGCTACCCAATGACCCGAAATTTGTCAGGTGATAGGACTTTCACAGTTACTGCATCTAGGCTATGGAATAATCTCCCCTTGACCATTAGACAGTCAGCATCCATAAAGACCTTTAAAAAAGCTGTGAAATCATATTTATTTTAAATCCGCTATCAAACTTTGTAACAGGTACATTCATTACCTCCATAAAACCACCTGGTAGTTCCCACATGGACGACTGAAGAGTTTTCTGATTTGTGTTTATATAAAAATTATAATGTGTTCTATAATTTAAATATTTTGTAAACGCTCCGAGCCTTATGGGAAGGGCGTACTAAATGCTTATTGTATTGTATTGTATTGTATTGTATGTTTTTTCGCCGGTGATTATCGATATCATTGAGTTGTCGTTTATCATGTCTTCGTGAAACAGTTTGTCAGGTCCATGACATTTCCGTAGATCGCCGACAACAGTTATGACTGTCATGGAGTTGATTTGATGAAACGACCCCAAAATTTTTAATGACAAAATTCTTTTGGGGAGATGTCAGCCATGTCAGCGCCCACGGCGACCAGGGCAGCGTTTCATCAAACAGTCATAAGTTAAGTACAAGTCCACCGACATCCCATCATCGGGATCATGCCCATTGAAACATGTGTATTAAAAGTAATATGCGTTTCAATCATGTGTCAATGTTGATACACACAATGCACTTATACATGTACAAGCTTATTTGAATATTACTGCGGCAGCCGTAGTGTTCGGGCTGCGATCAGCAGTCCTTTGATTGCTTGGATGTCTCTTAATTACAAGGTCGTTTGTCAAAATGATAGCCATGAAACATGACATTAGTTGATTTTAGGCTACTTTAGGTACTTACAAAACTTTCCGATTGACTGTCGTCTTTCTTTTCAGTGAGGATGATACAAAAAAGGCATATTTATCTCCAAGAGCCTGTACTAAAAACTTCCGTAGGTCGGTGTTTTGCTTGCAATGCGCATGCGTCAGCAGCTCCAATATAATACAGACAAGAAGGGAGGATTATGAATATTCATTAGACGAGTGGGCTCGAGCGAGAGATCGGCGGATTACAGTGGATATATGAATATTCATTATTCCTGTGACGAAAACTATGGCGTCATTGTAATAAATATTCATAGGCGCATGCGCAAGTGCCTATTTTCGTTTCTGCTTCAACAACATGGCGAATGGGACTGGTTTCGAAAATTGAGAGTAAAAAGTGACATTCATCGATTCTACACATTTTTTAGGAAAAGCTGATTTGTGGAAGGTCTGTTTAGGTAAGTGGCATCGTATATATGATACTTTAATTCCAAAAAATAACTTATGTGGCCATATTTTCAATGGTCATTTGAACATTGGTAAATTGTGAGACCCACCGAATCGTACTGGTTTCACTCAGGACGCTGCCACTCATGGCTACATTACTGTAAAATAGTTGGTATTTTCTGTCGCATGTACTAAAGGTATGGGGGGAAAATAAGATAAATATTTTAAATACCTTGCTTTCAAATTCAGCCCTTAAAAATCTCACTCCTACATCAAATGGCCGTTAGGAAGAACTTTCCATATTTCCAGCAAAATCCAAAGTCAAGATCATGCCCACAACTGAAGAAATCCCCGCCGATTTGTTTCGCGATCGCGTGTTGTTTACATACCGCCAATGTCCTAGACTAAAATCGGCCAATAAAATTTTTGTCCACGAAGAAACTCGGGATCACAAGCGCACATCGTTCTCTACGATCGCGCACACAGAAAATCGGGACTTTTCCGTGTACGGGATAGGGACTGAATTTTTAACGAAAAAAAATTGGGGGGGGGGGGGAGATGTCAGCGCCCGCAGCGACCAGGAAATGTACACAATGACTCCGATAGCTCGTTTCGCGAGAATCGACAGTAAATTACGGATTTCATTTTTGGAATCATCTTTTCCAACATCGGTGAGTTGAATTTATTGTATTTCTTGGATATATTGGGGTCGGTTTTTGTAAATTAAATGCCGATTTTGAGTGAATGTTGGTGACTTTTGTGCAGTGGTGTTTGAAAAAGTTGAGCCGTATGACTGCCTAGATTCTACACACGAAGTATAGGAATGTAGCTATGAGTGGACGCTGCCACCTCGTGGCAGCATCCCGGGGCTAATCTGAAGATAAGGCTAAGCTTGTAGTTGTACTCCAGACTAGCTTTTACGGGTGAATAGGCTTCAAGTTCAATAGCTTTTGTGTGTATCAGCAGGCCCTTTTCCAGGCAAGATCATTCATACAGGAGAGGAAAATAATTATTTAAAATTTCACTTTAAAAAAAAAATTCAACTTCAACTTTTTCAATTCAATTTCAAGTGTGAATCCCTACATTTGTCATTTGTGGCAAAGTAAGACTAAGTATTTAAAGAGTTGAAGAGTCCCTGAATCAGGTAATCTAGCAAATTTAAGAAAATTAAATCTTGTTTAGAGCAATTTTGTTGTCTGCTTTTGACTGCTGCAACAGTGAATGTTGGACACAGTCCCACATAGGCAAGGGCCTATGGCTATGAGTGCACACAATCACATCAGCAAGCAATGACCATATTCACTCATAGGTACACGCCATTGCCGACTGTGTAGTAACGCAGCCAACACACATCCCATACCTAAACTGCATCACTGTGCATTTTTGGCTATATTTAATTGAAACTTATATATTGCAGTTTACTTAAATCCAAATATTTATGTTGAATAATAGATGATTAAAACTTACCAGGTTGTTTTGTGACCTTTGAAGAGGGTTTCCTGAAATTTCGGGTCCTTTTTGTCGATAACTGCTATCGAGACTGTCCCGTCAGCATCCAGTTTGTATTTTTCACGATTATGATGAAGGGAGCCCTCAGCGCTCGTAGTAGTACCGGCGCGATCGGTTCGTCGATCTCCTACGAAGACCTGGAAGGGCCAAACTGACGACGTAAAAAAATTAAAAATATTACGTACGTACGTAATATTTTTTATTTTTTTACGTCGTCAGTTTGGCCCTTCCAGGTCTTCGTAGAATAGCTTGTGTGCGTAACATTCTGCGTACGTATCTACGGTGCGTAACCATGTAGAGCGGCCTCACTAGTGCGCAACATATTGAGAGCAGTCGTCATCCGTATGGAGGTGTGGGTAACAACTACCAAAAAGAGGGCTGTAAATGTAAGTTTTTATAACTTTCTACATTTTGTATCTTAACGAACTGATAACTTAAAATCTAAAGAATGATACTTAAGTATCAGTTTGCCCACAAAAACATCAATTTCAAACAAAATTACATCTGTATCCCCAATACCCAGTATACACACATGTATATGATTCTAATGGTCAATATGACCATTGCTTGCTGATGTGGTCTCGATAGCAGTTATCGACAAATTTCAGGAAACCCTCTTCAAAGGTCACAAAACAACCTGGTAAGTTTTAATCATCTATTATTCAACATAAGTATTTGGATTTAAGTAAACTGCAATATATGAGTTTCAATTAAATATAGCCAAAAATGCACAGTGATGCAGTTTAGGTATGGGATGTGTGTTGGCTGCGTTACTACACAGTCGGCAATGGCGTGTACCTATGATTATGAGTGGTTCACCCCACTCATAGCTACATTCCTATACTTCGTGTGTATAATGTAGGCAGTCATACACCTCATCTTTTTAAAACACCACTGCACAAAAGTCACCAATATTCACTCAAAATCGGCATTTAATTTGCAAAAACCGACCCCAAAATATCCAAGAAATACAATAAATTCAACTCACCAATGTTGGAAAAGATATTTACAAAAATGAAATCCGCAATTTACTGTTGATTCTCGCGAAACGAGCTATCGGAGTCATTGTGTACATTTCCTGGTCGCCGCGGGCGCTGACATCTCCCCAAAAGAGTTTTGTCCTCAAAAATTCGGTCCCTATGGCGTACACGGAAAAGTTCCGATTTTCTGTGTGCGCGATCGTAAAGATCAATGTGCCCTTGCGATCCCGAGTTTCTTCGTGGACAAAAATTATATTGGCAGATTTTAGTCTAAGACATCGGCAGTTTGTAAACAACACGCGATCGCGAAACAAATCGGCGGGGATTTCTCCGGTTTTGGACAAGATTTTGACTTTGGATTTTGCTGTAAATATCAAAAGTTCTTCCTAACGGCCATTTGAGGTAGGAGTGAGATTTTTAAGGGCTGAATTTGAAAGTAAGTATTTAAAATATTTATCTTATTTTTCCCCCCATACCTTTAGTACATGCGACAGAAAATACCAACTATTTTACAGAAATGTACCCGGGAGTGGGTCACCCCATCATATAGGCTGTGAGAGCACAGTAGTGTTCACACCCAACATAAAATTGAACAAGTGGGACTGAGTAGTGACTGTATTTACCAGTTTCCGATCGTTTCAAATGGTGTGGTAAGGATGGTTCCTCCTGTTTACGGGCTTTACGTCCTGGTCCTTTACTCTTGCCCAGCTCTGATCTGTCCTTCTTCCTACCCATTATAAAATAGATTATCAAGCAATAAAGATGAAAAATCTATTCTCAATTTTATTTATGTGCACACGTGCTATATTACAAAAAATCTTGTTTTTTTTTTTTTCTTTTTTTTTTTTCTTTCTTTTTTCTTGTGTCTTCAAAGAGGCAAATCAAGAATGAAAAAGCGGCGATTCCGTAAATGTCACATTTTTGATTTATGTCCGGGATTTATGTACAGTATTTCTCTTTTAATATGATCTTTCTTTTTCTTCAAACATATTTTACAAACTGATTACAAAATAAACAAGTATTAATACATTATCAAGTAAAGAAATTACACTGTATAGTTAACGTAAATGAATCATAAAGAAGGATTCGGAGCGATCCGGGGAAGGGGGGGGGCACATCCCCGGAAATTCTGAATTTTGTACAGCAGAGCTTGTGACAATCCTTTACAAAAGATGAGAAATACTCTTTACAAAAAAAGGGAGAGGGGGATATTTAAAAAAAAACTTTTCGTTTTATTGAAAGTCAATAAATGTTCATTAATAAAACACATACCCAAACCGATAAAGCGGCCCATACCAGTCTGTCCGATATTGAGTGCCCCCCCCCCCCTCCAGACTCGTGATGTGCACCGTTGCCATACTCTTTATGTGTTGTTTTCAACTTAGGTTTTCGTCGATAGTTACTCCAAGAAACTTAGAATTAGTTTGGTTTTTTTTTAGATAAAGGTACTAGTACCTAGACCATCGACAAAAAAAATTGTTTTGTAAATCGGTTTGGGTCCGGGGGGGGGGGGTACTCAGATTATAATCGGACGGGGATGTGCGGCTGAGAACTCCAGACCCATACCCACATCCAAGGGTCCTTTTGCTGTAAATAGGCATCCATGTCTAAGGATTTTGGGGGGAAAATGGGACCCATGTCTAAGGATATTTTTAATGAAAAGGGGACCCATGTCTAAGGATTTTTTGGGGGAAAATGGGACCCATGTCTAAGGATCTTTTTAATGAAAAGGGGACCCATGTCTAAGGATCTTTCTTCAAAAAGTCACCCTTCCCAGCGGCACGTCCCCGTATACCCAATATACATGTACGTGAGTACCCCCCCCCCCCCCCCCGGGGTTTGGGTATGTGTTTTATTAAAATGTATGAAATTTGTCTTCTTTAAGTCATTCAACCCCAACGTCGGAGTGCGCGCTATGTTACTGGAGACTACAAGAGAACCAGTTGTGCGACTGACATAATCAACAAGTTGCAGTGGCCTACCCTATCGTAGCTGAATAGGCGGATGGCGAATAGGCTAGGGATGGTGCACACCCACACCCACAAGATAGCTAATGGATCTCCCTGCCATATAGAAACACTACTCTCCTTCAACAAATCACAATTTAATGGGGTCCGCTCGCTAGTCATACGGACCGCTATTCATAGTGGATAAAAGGCTCATTCATTCATAAGGGTCATTATTCATAATACGAGAAGAAGGTCGCTATTCATGATACGGAAAAAGAGGGTCGCTATTCATAATAGAAGAGGATCGATATTCATGATACGAAATAAGGGTCGCTATTCATAATACGAAATGAGGGTCGCTATACCTTCATACCGTTTTATGAATAGCGACCCTCTTATCCTATTATGAATAGGAACCCTCTTCTCTTATTATCAATAGCGACCCTCTTCGCCTATTATGAATAGCGACCCTCAATCCGTATTATGAATATCGACCCTCTTCACCTATTAATGAATAGCGAGTCAATCCGTATTATGAATAGTGACCCTCTTCTCCTATTAATGAATAGCGACCCTCTTCCCGTATGATGAATAGTGGTCGTTATAAATAAGTCATGATCCTCAATGTGAATTAGGAATAATACCCTAATCTCACATTTTGAATACCTGTCCTTAATATAGGCCTATGATCCTTATGACTTTATGAATAGTGACCCCCTTACGTTTTATGAATAGCGGACCTTCAAGTATAGGAACTTACACGTTATGAATAGCGTCCTCATGAATAGCGGTCATTATGACTAGCGGTCCTTATATAAGACTAGCGAGGTTGCCCCAATTTAACACTGTAGCCAAACTTGTTGAACCTAAATCTTGAACGCGGTGGCATCGGGATGGGTTAAAAACAAATAGCATGAATATAGTTAGTAGGTGAAATATATATTTTCAGACAATTTTTACCAACGAAAAATACCTAAAGACTATAAAAAGCAAATGGTAAAAAACAACATATAAGGCTAAGAATTTGGAACAAAAAAAGATTGCCAAAAAAAATAATAATACCCCCTCCCGGCCCTGTTTTCTTGAAGAGGGAAATAGCCTGAAGAGAGCACAAGTAATAGGTGAAAACATATTTCAGACTATTTTTAGCAACACAAATACCTAAAATATAAAAAGCAAATAATCAAGAAACATATTTTCAGGCTAAGGATTTGGAACAAAAACTAATAAAACAAACTCTATTTTCTTTCTATTTTCTTGAAGGCGGGTAATGACCCATTGGCAAGTGAATGAGGTTTGTTTTGTTGAGGGTTTTTTCTTCAAAATGGGTAAAAATGGACGGGGTCATCCCTATAGCTAGAAGGTCCGATAGTTAGCGGGTCCGATAGACCGACACCCAATAGATAGAAGGTTCGATAGACCGAATGTACGAGAGGGTCCATTAGACAGAAGGTTCTATAGACCGAATCGGCGGAGGGTACGATAGTCCGAAGGTTCTATAGATCGAATGACCAACGGGTCCGATAGTCAGAAGGTCCGATAGATAGAAGGATAGACCGAATGTACGAGAGGGTCCAATAGACAGAAGGTTCTATAGACCGATTCGGCAAAAGGGTCCGATAGTCCGAAGGTTCAGTAGGGGTCCGATAGTTAGAAGGTCCGATAGCCCGACAATAAATACGTAAAAAGGGTAAAATAGTGGATAAAATGGGAAAACAAATAAGTGGTTAAAATAAGTGGGGCGTTCCAACCAAAGAAAAAGCAAAAAAGGAAGAGGTTGAAAAGGAAAGACGAAAAGAAATGAAATGAAATGAGAAGAAAACAAAAATTCAAAAACTTCGCTCACTAGCATTATTAGGGTTATTTACCGATGCCCATTATATTTTCATTATTGAAATTAATTAGTTATTAATATAATCGCCATATTTATGTATATAAACCAATGCAAATTATATTAATAAGTAATATTCTTATGGAAGTTATTTAGTTTGCATCTTGAATCTCTAGCTAATGTTATGCTATTTTTCTAATCAAAGAATGTTAGCAACATATAGCTGAAAAGAATCGAGCGGCAAGTTGACCTAAAGGGGCTAAAGAGATGAATTTTCAGAAATAATGGCCTGTGACCAATAGTCTCTTCCCAATATGAGAACGGAAGATGCCGATAACATGTTACACAGATTATGAGAACGGAATAACAATACGCTAGAACCTATTCTCAGGATACAAAATTCTTCCTTTTTTTTTTCTCTCTCTCTCTCTCTCTCTCTCTCGTTCGCTCGCTTTGCTCGCTCATACAATCAAGAAATTAGGCCAAGATTGTTTCTTGCAGCAAAAACCTCTTACGTCCTGCAGCAACAAGAAGCCCGAATATCATAATATTCGGGCAGTGAGGTATCCGACTATTCTCGAATTCCCCCACCCCCCCCCAAAAAAAAAAAAAAATCGTATAATTTACCCGACAGAGTCCACAGACTAAAATTTGCCACAAGGTAGTAGTATAGGTGTAGTCGGTGAACATTCAAAAACGTATAAAAGCTGACATCATAGCTGGTAGGAAAATATCACCTGAAAACCCTTTAAAAAAAATGGAAACGCCCCCCTCCCAAGAAGGTGGTAGGGCCTAATTGAAACAATTTCATTTTTATCGGGCAGAATCTTTTGTTGTCAGAATCTTATCTTTTGTTACATTTAATGAAAATTCAGCTATAAAGTGTGCCCCCATAAGATTACTTTGTTTAAAAAAGGGGACGCCCTTTCCTCAGCTTGCTCCACTAGAAAAAATGCTTCGGGCATGATGGGCCTCGGGGCTTAAGTGTGCACCATATAATTAGATTTCCATGTGTCAAACAATGGTCAGCGTTCCCCATTGCCAATGCATCGGTTTAGTGGCAAAATTAACCGGGGAGGGGGCTGAGCTGCATGGGTGGACCACTCCCGCCCCACAGTGATGATGATGATGCTCTGATAAAAATACTTTTAACATGTTGAAAATGTATAAAACAAAACTTTAAAATAAGTTCCCCATTTTGGGGGGGGGGGTGGGCCTACAGACCTAGTCCATCGGTTTATTACAATACACATAGAAAAAGATAAGGCATTACCCTTTTCCTTTTATGAGATAAAACTATTAAAAACTTATTGTATTCACTTATTTTACCGTTTTTACGTTATTGTCGGTCTATCGGACCTTCTAACTATCGGACCTCTACTGAACCTTCGGACTATTGGACCCTTTTGCCGATTCGGTCTATAGAACCTTCTGTCTATCAGACCTTCTGACTATCGGACCCCGTTGGACATTCGATCTATAGAACCTTCGGACTATCGGACCCTCCGCCGATTCGGTCTATAGAACCGTCTGTCTATTGGACCCTCTCGTACATTCGGTCTATCGAACCTTATATCGTTTGGGTGTCGGTCTATCGGACCCGCTAACTATCGGACCTTCTAGCTATAGGGCTGTAACCAAAATGACATATAGAGAAGATGACTAAGAGCTTTGATTCATAGCTTTTGAAAAACTAGATGAAAATCTGGATATTAATTTGCATGAACTTTTTAAAAATTGTGTTGAGGTAAATATATAGCAAAATATGTAAAAATATGTGTATATGATATCAAATTTCCATTATTTCACCCTCAAATTTCAGAGCATTTCACTAGAGTAAACAAAAAAAAACTCACTTAATTCAGTTTGTGTAATAGGCAGTTAGGGTAAATGTTATTGAATTCATAAGTTATTCCGTGAGAACTATGGTCAAATTGCAGTCAGGGTCTTAAAGATACACTGATTAAATTGCACAAACAGATGGCAAGGGTTGTTCTGTTAACTAATATACTTACCCCAACAGTAGAAATGTTCACTAGACTCAAATGGATGAATATGGAGAAACGTTGGCAATTTCAGAAAGGTAAACTCATGTTCGACATTTTGAACGGTAATGCCCCTTCATACCTACAAGACCTGTTTACTTTGTCTGCAACCACACATCGCTACAGTACTAGAATTTCAGACACGCGAGGCTTAATCATTCCGAAAGTCAAAACCGTAAATGGCAAAAAGGCCTTTTCTTTTGAAGGTGCAACTATCTGGAATAACCTTCCTAGTGAAGTAAGAAATGCCCAAACCAAGCAGACTTTTTGCACCAGTTATCTGAAAAAGGTGTGAAATATTAATTTTATGCACAAGTGGAGCCTAACTAATAATTTGTAAATGTACCAATGACACCAGTCCTCAGTTGTTTTTCTATTAAACTGTACAGATGCGTGGAGAATGATTTACGAGGATACACTCATATTTTTTTCAAGTGGTACTCTCCCCTTTTACCTCTTGAGTGCTAGCCCTTCACTACCCATTGTAATGAGCAAATATATATTATGACATGATAAGGATAATAATAATTATATCGATGATGCTATTAATAATTATAATAAAACTAATGATAACAATAATAATGAAAATTATAATAATGATAATAATGATAATAATGATAATAATATTAATGATAATAACAATTATGATATTAATAATATAATGTAATACAATGTAATTTATGATATTCCTATAAGTTAATATTACTGGAAAGGAATAATTTTTCAAAAAACTGTTATATATGTCATGCTTTAGAACGTTTTTGAGAAAGTACAATTTATGATGCATTTACTTTATGTTCCAATACCAAATTACTTTGAAATTATTTATGAATTTATCTTTCCAAAAGTCATAAATCCTTTAAGGCAGATATTGAATGATTGTTTTTCTCTTCAAAAATTTTGGATGCATAATTTTTCTCTTGATCTAGACTTTCTGAGTTCACAATTATTGTTATTTATATCTTGTATACTCGAATCCGTTTGTGATCAAGTTTGATTTTTTTGTTTTTTTCAATCTTTTGGTTTGTGATGTTTGTTTTACACTGTTATATTTTGTTCATGTGCAGGGCCTTCGTGTAAAACAGTGTTAAACCACTGATGAAGCTACCCTGGGTAAAAAAAGACTAAATAGATAAATAAATAAATAAACTAAAGAATTACCTTTTACCAGGTGATAAAGTAATCAGTGCCCTCTTGCATTAAACGTTGCGTTTAAAGTAGAACTTTACTGATTTTAAATATTGGCTTAAAGGCCAAGTCCACCCTAACAAAAAGTTGATTTGAATAAATAGAGAAAAATCCAACAAGCATAACACTGAAAATTTCATCCAAATAGGATGTAAAATAAGAAAGTTATGGTATTTTAAAGTTTCGCTTAATTTCGCAAAACAGTGGTATGCATATCCTACTCAGTATGCAAATGAGGGAAACAGTGACGTCACCCACTCAATATTTCTTTTGTATTTTATTACATGAAATACGAAATATTTTAATTTTTCCTTGTTATAATGTGAAACAAGGTTTGATTCCTCGCTGAACATGTGCTATTGCCATTGTTGCAACCTATACACAATTCAATGAGAGTTAATTGTGAAATCTGCAGAAATTAAAATATTCTATATTTCACATAATAAAATACAAAAGAAATAGTGAGAAGGTGACGTCACTGGTTCCCTCATTTCCATACTAAGCAGGATTTGCATATAACTGTTTTGCGAAATTAAGTGAAATTTTAAATACCATAACTTTCTTATTTTACATCCTATTTTGATGAAATTTTCAGTGTATGCTTGTTGGATTTTTCTCTATTCATTCAAATCAACTTTTTGTTAGGGTGGACTTGGCCTTTAATACTTATTATTGCATAGATGGCATAAATTAAACAAGGTTATCAAAATTCAACGCTTGGAAACGTTTGAAGTAATGATTATTATCAATTAAAACGGTAAAATACAGCCCGATATAGCACATGAAGATCTCCTCGAACGCTGCTGAGATGTGTGACGTCACACCGTGGACCAGTCCTTATGTCCCATAAAATCTTACACATTTTTCAGTGCCTATTTGGTCATCTCCTCTTCACTTATTTCTCTTACTTGACTATAGCATCAGTCTTAATGTTAGTCTGTTGCCTCACTCTTAACTTCGTGTATGTTATTATTTTGACGAAAATTGCAGCGTTAAAAAAATAAAGGAATCAGTCACTTGTAATCAAAATAAGACGCCATTGTATTTTCAGCTGCTTGCACTGGGGCATGTTCGGCGTTTCAAGAGGGAACGAATACGATCCGTGCTATTATTCGGATGGCTTTTCAATTTGAAAGTGGGGTTTATTTCATTGATCATTGACCCTTATCCTGTATATTTACAATCAAACGGTTTTAGTTATCAGAATCAGTTTCACTTCCCTTTTAGAATGGTGTGAAATAAGGTCATGTTTAAATATAATTTGATAAATAATTGCATTGTAATTACGTTCATTCGTTATAGGACGTCGTCTGCTTAAGCAGGATCGGTCTCCGGTGTGACGTCATCAAAACATCGCTATATATTTCTGGCGAATCGCTCGGATATTCCAGATGCTGAGAAGAGCTTTTATTACCCACGCCGATAAAATCGGCAGGGTTATGTAAAGGGCTCCGTATATGTTTGCTTGTTTGTTTGTTTGTGTACAAGATAACTAGAGAACGGGTGAACGGATTTGCACCAAATTTTCATGGAATGTTGGGATAGTGACAGGAAAGAAAATTCTGTGTGACCTTGAAGTTTTGACCCCATAGTAAAGTATATAGGAACTTCAGTTCGGATAGTGACAGCAAAGAATCGATTAGATGTGGTGATGATCGGTTGACGCCTGCAAATGAAATGGAAAAAATATTTTAACTTTGCCACTAAACACCTGGGTGGAGATTTAATATTTTCATGTGACTATATACCAGGTTTATTAAAGGTGACAGCTCCACAATTTTATATGGACTTATTAGAAGATTGGGTGAATACAAAACATATAAGGAGTATAGACATTGGTGATGTGTTAATTTTCAATAATAAGTTTATTCGATATAAAGGAAGTTGTATATATATGATAAGAGGTTGTACGACAAAGGAATTTACAAATTAAAACATATTCTGGAAAACGATGGTAAACTAAAATGTGACAGACATTTTGTCCATTTAGGTGTGGAAGTGAATGACATTGAAAAGGTCAAGCACTTTTATGCCTGTTTACCCTTTTGCTGGAAAAATAATATGAGAATGGAAGAACAAAAATTATTCTGGAACTAATTCTACTTTGGGAAAGAAAACAACTAATATGTCTGATGTAAAATCAAAACAAATCTATGAGCAATTAATAAAGAAAGATGGATTTAAACCTTTGGTTTTTGAGAGAATTGGAAGTAACTATAATTTTTCCTGCAAGGAAATAGAAAACATATTTTTAAGACTAAGACAGTGTACACTTCATAGTCGACTAAGAGAGTTTCAGTTCAAACTTATACATAATATATTATATACAAACCATCACCTCTTCCGTTTTGGTCTTGTCTCAACTAACCTATGCTCATTTTGCGGAAGAGAAGAAGAAATATATAAACATTTATTCTATGCTTGTGAATTTGCACAATCGGTGTGGGAAATGTGCACGGGATTTTTAGATATTGAAATACATAAATGTAGTTGGGAGGAAATTATGTTTGGGAAGGAGGACAGAAATAAAGGAAAACATCAATTAATGAATCACGTTCTAATTCTTGTTAAATATCTGATTTATAGAAATAGAGAACTTAAAAAACCACCTTCATTTAATCAAATAAAGAATAGTATTATAGGGGATAAAGTAGAAGAAAGGAAATTGGCAGCAATGGGGGGACTCTCACTATCCATTTTTCTAAATGGGAAACCCTGAATATTAGACAGACAATTGGAACCCAGAGCCAGTCGTCCACCGGTAAGGGGGGATAATGGGGGAGGTCGGGTAGGGTAGGGTTTAATAAAAAGAAACCCTTTCTCTCAGGACAACTGTATAATTAAAGGAAGTTTAAGTTACTATATTGTCAAACAAAATTGTTGTATTATACAACTGGATATGTTTATCTCAAATAAGATTTATGTTGTTGTTTTTTTTCTCTGGAAATATGAATTTTTGTTTGCAACTTTGATGTATGGAAATTGATCATGTAAGGAAAAAAACCGCTCGCCAGAAATTTTGCCTCCATATCGCCAAGGATTTCAACAGCGCCAGGGCCTCGACAAGAGGCTACCCCCACCCCCGTAACAAGGGCCTGTGCATCATGGATTTTCTATGTTTGTTTTGAACTTAATTCAATTCTATCAAATTTATTCACATTGCTTCATACTGTAAAGCATATTGGTTGTTGTATGTAAACAACCATAGGACCATCTGCCAGGGCCTCGACAAGAGGCTACCCCCACCCCCGTAACAAGGGCCTGTGCATCCTGGATTTTCTATGTTTGTTTTGAACTTAATTCAATTCTATCAAATTTATTCACATTGCTTCATACTGTAAAGCATATTGGTTGTTGTATGTAAACAACCATAGGACCATCTGCTTTAAGTCCTTTATCTTGTATATAAATGACTTTCATAGATCATCAAATTTATTGACTTTTATTATGTATGCAGATGACACTAATCTATTTTTTCGCATAAAAGCCTAGAAACTATATGTAATGTGATTAATTCTGAACTGGATTCAGTTGCAAAATGGATTAAGGCTAACAAGTTATCACTAAATCTAGAAAAAAACAAATTACATGTTATTTAGTAATACTTTTAACGAACTACCTCATCCGATTCTCATAGATAATATACAAATACAGAAGGTAATTGAAACAAAATTTCTAGGCACTATTATAGATAATAAGCTGTCATGGAAGTGATATCCAGAAACATATGTATGATTGATAAACTCAAATGGTCTTTTCCGCCAAACATACTTCTATCACTATACTCCACACTAGTTTTACCATATCTAAATTATGGAATATTAGCCTGGGGAAACAGTGCGGCATGCCTGTTAGAGTTTTTTTTATTACAGAAAAGGGCTATGCGAATTATAAGTAATGTTAATTATCACCACCACAAAGATGGTCTTTTTCACTCTAATAATGTACTAAAAATTTATGATATTTACCGCCTTAATCATGCTGTACTTATGTTTCAGTATCAGGGGCGGATCTAGCTTTTTCCAAGGGGGGGGGGGGGGTGACCCGATGCGGAGCATTGTCCACAAGCCGCAAAGCGGCGATGTCCGCGAGCCGCGAGTCGATTTTTTTTTGTTGCTATTTTGAACCCCTTTTCTCTTACGGAATGCACTTTATTTTGCTTGTAATGATCAAAAACGTTTCTTCACTAAGCTGTGTTGTCAATTATATTGTATATTGTTGATTGCATAATACATATTGTTATATACATGTACTTTGAGAAATGAAAATGTAATGAAATAAAATCTAAAGTCTGTAAAAATCTGAAATCCTCTCCGAGGGACTTGGGGTTAATGCCTTACCAAAGGACATGAGTGCATCCTCGTTTCAAACCCGCATCCTTCAGTTACGAGGCCACTGTTCAACCACTGAGCTATCTCACCTTTCTCTGAGGATTATAGACATGATAGTGGCAACACCTACTATACAGCAACCCCCCCCCCCCCCCCCGCCACCCGCACACAGGCTATGCCATTTATGAATTACTTTGACGAAAATTGTCAGTACTATGTGCTTGTACCGAGGCAAGATGGGTCGAATGGCGCAACGTGGCGCAACGTGCTCATTTGGTGATGAGCACTCTCTCTTTGCGTGCTCCCCAGGTGGGTGAGTGCAGGGATGGGGAATTTTCCCCATAGAGTTGTTAGGGGTATGTAACTCTATGGTTTTCCCCCTCCCGCGCGAAGTACGAAAGCTCTGACGTTTTATAGCAACTCTGAGATAAAGATAATGGCTCGTCGCAATACTGCGTTGTATGTAACAGGGGTGGGGGCATGGGGGTGGGGGTCCCCTTCCCGCGCAAAGCTCTGACTTTTGTAGCAAATTTGAGAGAACGATAAAGAAAGATAAAGGCTGGTAGCAAACTATTCTTTTTTCTCATAGTGACTCTCTTCTCTGATTATGAATAGCGACCCTCTTCTTTGATTATGAATAGCACCCTCTTCTCTGATTATGAATAGCAACCCTCTTCTTTGATTATAAATAGCGACCCTCTTCTTTGATTATGAATAGCGACCCTCTTCTGTGATTATGAATAGCGACCCTCTTCTGTGATTATGAATAGCGATCCTCTTCTGTGATTATGAATAGCGACCCTCTTCTCTGATTATGAATAGCGACCCTCTTCTCTGATTATGAATAGCGATCCTCTTCTGTGATTATGAATAGCGACCCTCTTCTCTGATTATGAATAGCGACCCTCTTCTTTGATTATGAATAGCGACCCTCTTCTCTGATTATGAATAGCGACCCTCTTCTCCGATTATGAATAGCGACCCTCTTCTTCGATTATGAATATTAGCGACCCTCTTTTTTATTATGAATAGCGACCCTCTTCTCCGATTATGAATAGCGACCCTTATGAATATTGACCTTTATGAATAACGACCCTCTTTTCCTATTATGAATAGCGACCCTCTTCTCCGATTATGAGTAGCGACCCTTATGATTAACGACCCTGATATAGTATTATGAATAGTGACCCTGTATCTGTATTATGTATAGCGACCCTTATGACTTATTATGAATAGCGGCCCTTATGAGTAATGACCCTTTTCTTCGATTATGAATAGCAACCCTCTTCTCCTATTATGAATAGCAATCCTTATGAATAATGCTCCTTATGAGTTTATGAATAGTGACCCCTTTTCGCTTTATGAATAGCGACCCTACAGGTATAGGAAATTACACGTTATGATTAGCGGTCCTTATGAGCCACTGGTCCTTATGACTAGCGAGGTTATCCCGAAATTTACTGTTTAGAATATTATCATAATTGTAGTATGTGTTATATAGGATGATTGTCATTTGTAACCATGATTGTAATTTGTTTCAAGAGAGAAAAAGAATAAAAACTGATTATAATAAAAAAAAAAAAATAATCTGTGTAACCTTGTAGTTTTGACCCCATAGTTAGTATAGTATTGCAACT
The DNA here is from genome assembly GCA_025617745.1 of Heliocidaris erythrogramma. Classification (NCBI taxonomy): domain Eukaryota; kingdom Metazoa; phylum Echinodermata; class Echinoidea; order Camarodonta; family Echinometridae; genus Heliocidaris; species Heliocidaris erythrogramma. Next base: position 12,401,381 of record CM046865.1, on the reverse strand, counting down.
ACTCTGTAGCGCCGCTAAGGCGTGGGTCTGCCGCCGTTGACGGCCTTTCTAGTTTATGTTATTTTTATAGTCATCAGATACGCAGTGGACGTAAAACTTATACGATTGCCATCTGTAAGCTTCCCAGTCTCTAGTGATACATTATTTGCCATATTTGTGATTTTCTTTGAATAGCCACTTTAAACGCAACTCAGAAAATTAAACGCAACTTAGTATTCAACCAATCAGGATCGTGTATTTGGGACCTGCGTTTAATTTTTTGAGTTGCGATTAAACGCAACTTTTTATGCAAGAAGTCCCAGGTCATCCAGGGATCTCTGTGTAGAGAAAGAGCACGGAATAAAACAAATTTCAAAAACTGGATAGAATCTAGACTAGTCGATCTATAGTCCACGCTCAGCTAACCCAGCATTGACAGCTTTGTTGTTTGCTCAGTTCAGCCTGACAATCACAGGCTAATGATCAGTACAAGTAGCCTACTACTAGTACTAGTGTGCAACTATAACGGTTTTCGGTGTGCGTCCCATTTTGCAATTTTGAGTGAAACTTAATGTAAAAAATCTGCATAAATCTCGTCATTATACGTTTATAAATGGCTGGAAACAGTGGGAACATAAGAGAGGTGAGTAGTGTGCATTTGGGTGTGCGTCCCATTTTGCAATCTTGAGTGAAACTTAATGTAAAAAATCTGCATAAATCTCGTCATTATACTTTATAAATGGCTGGAAACAGTGGGAACATAAGAGAGGTGAGTAGATTATGATGATATCGACTTTGAGGGCAATCCAGCCTTGCTAATAAGTTGATTTGTGTGAAAGCAGAAAAATAAGAAAAATGGGATAGTGAAAGTTTGAAAGGAATCGTTCAAACTTTCATCATCCTTGGCCATTTTTTCGTAATAATCAACATAACATTTTTACATATTTTTAAATTATTTTTTAAAGTAGAATTTGCATCACTTTTTGTTTTTTGATCACTTGACCCGTGCATGGAATAGAATTTCATCAGGTTGACACCTTCCTGGAGAAAAGGTATTACTACTGCGACGTTGGCGTTTTCGTTTTGCTCCCACACCTCAAATCAAGAAAAATTAAGAAATGTGGTTGTCTTTTTTACCGGAAGTCGTCGGATTGATTCCCGTCATTTGGCGCGGAGTATTGTTAAGCGGAAGGTAAGTTGGCGCGTGTTCGCATTTTGCGGAAATTCTACTATATTGTATGCACTCGGGCTCAGCACAGACACAGTACATACTATTATTACTACATGTACATTGACATTCATATATACTACGATACATGTACATGATAAATATGCAGCACAGTCAGGCTCAGCTCAGCCGCCCATACTCGTGTCTTATGACAGGCTAGGCTACTGGCGTATGCATGAATGATGTGTGTTTCTAAATATTAATTGAAGTTTGATGACAACTGTAACATCTGACATCAAATCCAATCGCTAATCACGGCCATCGTTTTCATGATCCAGATCAGATCACGCGACTGAATAACTCACAAAAAGTTAACGTTTCATGAGACTTTACTTGGGTCTCTCAAATCAAAGTGTTACATAGAACGTGGCCATTATACTGAACGTCGTTTACTATATACGTTGATATAGTCTTAGATTCAGACTTTAATTAATACATGTATGTTTCTACTTGAAGATACTACATTTCTCCTTTTCTTCAAAAATCCTGGTTTCCTTCTTGATGTAAGTAACAGTGTATAATGTATTCTAATAACATATTCTGTCAAAATTAAATCCAGTATTTATCCCGTTCTTTCAAGATTTAGTGCCGTCTGTACTGAAAAATATACATATTTCCCTTTTGGCTTCAACTATGTTTAAGTTATTACTATTTTTTTTTAATCCAACTTTTTCCCCAAAATTACATAAGGTGTGTTTGTATGCAAGCCACGTTAACATTCATTTCATCGAGATATTTACTAAAACTTAACTACCGCAGAAAGTCTTTCTTTTGTTTTCCTGCTTCAAATGTTTGTTTTCTTTCTCAAAAGTTAATAACGTAATCGTCCAAGTAGGATGGTGGCTTCCTCGTCCTTGTTGGTCTCGACATAGGCGTCTCAGTTCCACTTCTTCGGCTACTGGGTGAGGCTATGTCATGGTCAAAGTGGTTCATCTGTGGTTGTGCGGTTTCAGTTGGTGTAGCGCTGTCATTGTCCTCCTCCGGTCTTACATTCTGGAGTAGCGTTTCTCTCCAGTCGTCTTGACCTGGCGTTCTGTCCTCATCTCTGTTGTTGACGATCATGGTTGCGAGTTTGAACTGACTTGAGTCTCGGTAGATCTCTCTTCCATCACTGACTCTGCGAGCAGCAATTGAATATCCATCGATTCTGTAGATCACATAGAAAGCAGGTTCATATGCTGTCGTCCACTTGTTCTTTTTCGTCTGCCTCAGCAAGACAAAATCTCCAATACCAGATTGTGTTGCTTTGTATTTCTGTTCTCTCGTAACTTTTTGTTTCTTGCTTTGTAGTCACTGTCGTCTGTTGATTTCGTCATCTTTCGTGCTGACTTCATCTCGTGGCTTCAAATGGTCATGTTTTGATCTAACTGACCTTCCCATCAGTGCTTCATATGGTGGAGTATGGGAAGCTGGGTAAGGTGTCGATCTGTATCCCATCAACATCTCTTGGATAGCGATCTCGCGATCCTGTTTCTGAAGATGTGCGATCTGTTCAGTCTTGTTTAATTAGCACTTTCATGAAACTCTCTGCTTCTCCATTGGCTCTGGGGTGGTCAGGCGTGACCTTGTGATGTTCGAACCCCTCTTCATGTGTAAATTCTTTGAAATCTGCTGAGTTAAATGGTGGTCCATTATCACTTTCCACCCTCCTTGGTATGCAATGTGTTGCAAAGATTTTCTTCATCTTTACCTTGATTTCTTGGAACGATGTGGATCTCGTGACCTCTACCTCCGGATACCGGGTCCTTTTGTCAATTATGACAAGGTTGTAATGACCATCAGGATACGGTCCACCAAAGTCAACTGAGACTCCCATGGCTTCTCTGGGATTGGGGTAGATTTGACCGGCTCTTGTCTGTATTCCTTGGTCGTTACTTGGCATTCATAGCACTGGCTTAGCAATTCCTCAGTCAGTCTGTTCATCTCTGGGAACCAGTATTTGCTTCGAAGTAACTGCTTGGTTTTTGTCATGCCGAAGTGTTCCATTTTGTGAGCTTTCTGGATTACCTTTCTTTGTAGATTGTTTGGGATCACTATGCATTCCAGTCTGAAGATAACACCTTGAGCAATGTAGAGTTGGTGACGTATTGGGTAGAATGGTTTAATGTCTTCGTCTTTCTTGAAGTCATCCCAATCATCACTCATGAGTCTTTCTTTCACTTTCTTCAGCTGTCGATCTTTCTTCGTTTCCTCACGGATTCTGTCAATGATGAGTGCATGCTCTTTTTCAATGATCTGCTTGATGATTTTCTCTGTATCATCTGAGCCTGTTTCTGGAAGTGGGTGCCTGGAAAGAAAATCCAGTGGATCAGCTTCATCTCTTCCTGGCTCATAGACTAGTTCATAGTCTACGTCTTGCATTTCCATCACCCATTTTTCGATTCTTGGTGGAAGCTTTGCTGTAGGCTTGTTAAACATGGGGATCAGTGGTTTGTGGGCTGTTACTATCTTGAATCGTGGTGCTCCTAGAAGATTCTGAATATGTTCTTTGCCCACTTGATTGCAAGAGCATCTTTCTCTGTTTGACTGTATCTCTTTTCAGCCTTTGTCATTGATCGACTGATGAAATGAACTGGTTGCACTTCTCTATCAGTGCGCTGGAATAACCCTGCTGATAGTCCATCATGGTAGCTTGCTTCAGTTCGAAGGATTATCTCCCTGGATGGATCAAAGTAGGCTATTACGTCATTGCTTGTGATGATGTCTTTCAGCTCTTCAAATGATTTATGTTCTTCTTGTACCCATGTGAACCTCGCGCCCTTTTCTGTCAGTTTTCACAATGGGGCTGTGACACTTGCGTAGCGAGGAATGAATTTTGATAGATATCCAATCATGCCAAGGAAGCTCCTCACTTCTCCCTTTGATTCTGGTGGTGAGCTCTCTCTGACTGCTCTGACCTTCTCCTTTGTGGGTTTCAGTCCATTCTTGGTGAAGAGATAGCCATAAAACTCAATCTGTTCAACAGCAAACTCACATTTCTCTTCATTGAAGGTGATGTTGAAGTCTGACGCTCTCTTGAAGACTTGTTCAAGTGTTGCATTGTGCTCTTCTAGCGTCCTACCTCCTATCAGAATGTCATCTCTCTGACTAAGGCAGTATGGAATGTCATCAAAGATACGGCCAATAGTTTCATCAAATAAATCTTGTTATGACTTGGCTCCAAAGACTAATCTCTTGGGACGCAGGTTTCCCCATGGCGTGCTGAATGTTGCCACTTATCTCGATCCTGGTGCAAGTATAAGCTGGTTGTACCCGTTCTTCATATCAAGCTTTGAAAAGATCGTACATTCGTGGAATTTGTATGTAAAATCTTCAACCACAGGCGTTTGTGTGATTCTACTCCTTTCCATTTGCTTGTTTACCACTCTTAGGTCAATACTTGCTCTGATCATGCGTGACTCAAGTTTGTCTTTAGGTGTCTCATTGTATCTGGGTTTCGGCTGTACTACCAATGGAGAACACCATGTGACAGGTTCATCCTCAGGGATAGGCTCAAAAATGTCTTCATCCACACAGTGATCAAGCCATTCCTTCAGGGGTTTCTGAAGGTGATATGGTACATGACGTGGTTTCTGTGCAACTGGTGCTGCTCCCTCCTTCATATGGAAGTGTGCATAGATGTCCTTGTCATTTTGCTTGTCATAGATCCTTCCTACACTTTGGAAAACATGTCTGCCCCTTGATAATAGGAATTGTGTTATGTGTTCATTCGATATCTCTAGCCTATTTACCAACGTGCCACTGAAAGAAGCTATTGACATCTGTGCTTCTTATCTCTATCATGGCGACTTAGACTCACCAACTGTTCCTGAGCCCGTATTCATTGATCTCATGAACTTGGCCACTCGCGCCGTTGAGTTTAGTTTCAATGGTACGATGTATTCACAGATAGATGGTGTGGCTATGGGATCCCTATTAGGCCCCGCGCTCGCTAACATTTTTGTTGGCTTTCATGAAATGCGCCTGCTACAGAACGCCACCGATCTTAACATAGTCCCACATGTGTATTGTCGGTGTGTTGATGATACGTTTGCAACTTTTGATAACCGCGCAGCGTGTGAGGTTTTCCTTACACAACTGAACCGGCTCCATCCCGCGCTAAAATTCACATGTGAAATTGAATTGTCCAATGCGCTCCCATTTCTCGACGTTCTCGTGGAGAGAAGTGATGGGAAATTTATCACTTCCGTCTACCGCAAGCCCACATTCACCGGGCAATACACGAGATGGGACTCGTACAGTGCAACTTCATACAAGATTGGGCTCATTAGAAACTTAGTGTGCCGCGCCCTTAGGATTTGCTCTGCGTGCAAATTAGCTCCCGAAATCGCGAAAATCAAAACTATTCTCCTTGACAATGGTTACCCTCAGCATGTTATATCTCGCACCATAACACGGACGCTGGAGGCACAATCCAAATCTGACACCAGATTTGGACATGCCAAATGCCCCGTATATCTCAAACTACCCTGGAGGGGTAAGGTATCTGACAAATACGCCAGTCAGATCAAACACGCAGTGTCACGTTGCTATTACGCGGTTTCGACACGCATTGTGTTTTCTACACACAGGATGCTACCGTCAACTAGCAAGGATGTACTACCCACCCCCCACTTGAGTAATGTTATTTACCAATTTCAGTGCCGGTGCAATGCCAGGTACGTGGGCCGTACTTCTCAGCGGTTGGCTGATCGCATTAAACAACACATCCCCTAGACTATTCGGAACCGTACAACCAATCAGCGCACGCAGCCCGTCCGTGCCTGCAAATCTGAAATGCACGCTAACAGACCAAAGATAGCCAAATGCGATTCAGCGATTGGTCTCCACTTGCTGAACAATCCAGCTTGCGCACAAAGCTGTACTGACGATCAATTCTCAATTATGTCCCGGGCCAGAAGCTCAGCGCATTTACGCTTTCTGGAAGCCGCTTACATTCAATCCCATGAACCTCTTCTGTGCAGACAAAAGGAGTTCGTCAAAGCTTTACGATTGTTCTGAAATTACGGCGTCTAGGTTGCGTCCGGGTTCACCGAGTATAATATAGTTGATTTCAAGTAATTTGTAATATACCTGCGTGATCACCTGATGAATGCAGGTCGAAAAGCTTCGTTATCATGTCTCTTTTTCGTGCCTTATTGTTGATTCTATACAACAGAAGGAAATAACAGGGACAAAATCTTCATCTTTCGAAGACCCTTCATTACGTAGGCACTAAGCTGGATGTCCGTCAAACTGTTACGTAGCTAACGTTCCATCTCTGTTACATGTAACAGAGATGGAACATGTAATTAAGTTGATGTACCAGGCCCGGACCCCCCCCCCCCCCCTTCTTGGGCTGAGGTCCGCTTTTTCATGAAAAAAAAAACACACACACACACACCTTTACTTGGACCCGCCTATGACAAAAAGGTCCACTTTTGCCAAAAACGACCCACCTCTTTAGAAACCCTGGCTACGGGCCAGTGTGCAACCCTGAAAATTTAAAACATTACTTTTTGTGAGGGCCTCATTAAGGTAATTGAATAATGATTCTTAGATCCTGAAATATTATCACTGGAAAAATTGAGAAAAAATGATGGATAATTCCATTTTTATAATGATTTTGGAGTACAGTGTTGGCCACATAACATGTCCGTCTAAACGTTACGTGTGTAACACTTTTTTTTTTACTTTGTTTTCCAGTCATGTTAGGTATTTGAAAGTGTTTGATGATATGACAGTGATTATTCAAATACCTTGAATTGATCTGGCCTTCACAAAAGCCATGCTTTAAATTTTCATGTTATACATGCAACAGGGACGGAGCGTTAGCCACGTAACATTTTGACGGATACCTGGTTTAGTATCTACACATTGAAGGGTCTTCAAAACATGTGGATATTTTTCCTGTTTTTACACTCTGTTATGTAGATTAAAGTAGCTATTCAAAGAAAATCACAAATATGGCAAATAATGTATCACTAGAAACTGGGACGCTTACAGATGGCAATCGCATACATTTTACGTCAACTGCGTATCTGATGATTATAAAAAATAATATAAATAAAAGCTCTTCTCATCATCTGGAATATCCGAGGATTTGCCAGAAATTAAGCAATGTTTTGATGACGTCACACTAGGGACCGATCCTGCTTAAGCAGAGGACGTCCTAAAACGAATGAACGTAATTGCAATGCAATTATTTTTCAAATTATAAAGAGTTTGGTATATTTAAACGTGACCTCATTTCACACCATTCTAAAAGGGAAGTGAAACTGATTCTGATAACTAAAACCGTTTGATTGTAAATACAGGATAAGGGTCAATGATCAATGAAATAAACCCCACTTTCAATTGAAAAGCCCTCCGAATAATAGCACGGATCATATGGTATTCGTTCCCTCTTGAAAGGCCGAACATGCCCCGGTGCAAGCAGCTGAAAATACAATGGCGTCTTAGTTTGTTTACAAGTTTATTTTTTTAACGCTGGATTTTTCATCAAAATAATACCATACACGACGTTAAGAGTGAGGCAACAGACTAACATTAAGCTTGAGGCTAGTCACGTAAGAGAAATAAGAGGAGATGACAAAATAGGCACTGAAAAATGTGTAAGATGTTATATGGGACATCGTCTGCTTAGACAGGACTGGTCCCTGGTGTGACGTCACACATCTCAGCAGCGTTCCAGCTCTTCAGGTGCTATATCGGGGCTGTATTTTACCGTTTTATAATCGATAATAATCATTACTTCAAATGTTTCCAAGCGTTGAATTTTGATAACCTTGTTTAATTTATGCCATCTACGCAATAATAAGTATTAAGCCAATGTTTAAAATCAATAAAGTTCTACTTTAAATACTTTCATTCACTATAAATAGGTATCAGTGATTTGACCATTTACTGTGGAAAGGCACCAATGCATTTGTCGTGCTGCCTGAGCTGCAGCTGCTGCACGGCTATTTAAGGAGAGGGCCGTTTTCTGATTTTTGTATTGATAAAAGTTGATACAAATATACATGTAGCACTTCCTTAAAATATAAGATATGGTAGTCAATTTATTATGATAAAAGTTATTTCCATGGTAAGTCTTGATCACTGAGCAATTACATGTCAATCTGTTGATTTTATGAGAGTGTGTGAAGAATTAAATTTACAGAATTTTAATATAGGTCTTGTTTCAAGAATTCATGTGAATGACACTGAGGAAAGAAAGACGAAAGATTTACGTTTCATTAATCATGATAAAATCATAATTAATGTAAATTACAAAAAAATCATGCTTATAATTTCAGTTTGTGATATCGATCTACACAATATAGACTTATGGGGTGTTGCAAGAAAGTTGCAATCAATTGCAAATTGTAAAGCAAATTAGAACAAGCATTCTGAATTGTTCAGGGTCTGCCCATTCAAGAACATGCGCTTGCAACAATGATTTTGATTGGTCAGTACCGATCAGTTGCAACTTTCTTGCAACACCCCATTAGACAGTCTAACCGAAAGTCGTGTACAAATGCGCAAAAATCGCACATTTTATTTCCAGTGCTCGAAATGGACTCTCTCCCTGCACCCAGTCAGCTTTATCGCATGATCATCTTTAAAGTTATGTTCCTCAATAAATATTAATGCTGTGCTGATTAGACTTTCTGCAAAAATAAATGAATAGTTTACCAACACAGGGATATTTTGTTTAAGTCGGAATTATAGAAATAAGTTGTTTAAAATAACTGATGAAATAGTCATACAAAACCCTTTTTTCACACGATTTCAAGTTGTTAAAAGACATATCAAAAGTATATGAGCCGCCATCAAGACACATATGTATGGAAGCGCTGGAATCTCATCTTTTTCATCGTTACATTCAAAATATCCATAAATTCATGTCAGAGTCAGGATCGAGCAATATTCAGGCACAGATTATCGTTGTCAAGACCATGGTCAAGACCATAGAATCTTAGCCCTGTGATTGGCAAGCGAGGCATCGATCTGTAACCAAGTGCGCGTTGAATGAAACAATGCGCAACCTGTTGCTTCATACTTGCCCAAACATATTTGCCCTTGCTCACAATTATAAAACTGTGGTAGTTTTGCCAAGATTTATATTTCATTTCATTTCCATTTTTTGTCATAAAATGAACACCATTTTTTTTTACCAATTTCGTCTTTTATTTTGAACACAATAAAAGCATGGCACAAATCTCTGATCCCTCTTCTTTTATTTGATGTATATAGGTAGTCTATTCAATACTTTGCATATGAGATGTTCCTGGCTGTTCTTGCTCATTATGTATTCATAGTCAGGCAGAACTGGAAATAAAATAGCACGCTTTTAGGGGACCTGCGGATTGGCTGTAGACTAGAGCTTCACAACTCAGCTACACGGAGGTACAGTAGCTGAACAGCATACACTCAAATGATCACGTGGGACTGAAGTAATAAATTGCGAACTCATGTTCAAGTTCAAGTTCAAGTTTATTTAACCAATTCATTAAACATAGACATTTTAAAATAAAATATATGTAATAAGAATAATGAATGGTTTGGGACCCCAAAAGAAGCACAGCTTGTAAAAAGGGGCCCCGGATGACGTTAACATATTAACAATAAGTATATAGTAACATATTTACAAAGGACAGATACACACCAACACACACACACACACACGCAGTCTTGTATTGCTTTATTTCCGAGGACAATTATTGTTCCTCTATTCTTCCTCCGTCCTCGGACAGTCGACGGAATAAGGCACAAATTCATTGTTCGACGTTCGAGAACTATCGTCCGGCTTCCGAGGACCATTGTTCTCTGTCCGAAAATGTTCTCGGACATACGGCTAAACACGCTCTCTCTCTCATCACACAATCACTCATGCGCATAGCTCACATCAAATTGCTGAAAGATACTTCATGCGGCTTGACTGTACACATTTGCTGCAGCTTCCCTGATGAATTATTGTTTATATAAATTTCCTTCAAGATAAATGCGACATGTATGTTTGAATGTGGGCAGTGATGAGGCTGACCTTATTCTCAATGGTAGATTATTCCATTTCCTATTACAGACATATGCAAATGATTTTAGTGCAGTTTGAGTTCTTACAAAGGGTTGATGAATGAGATTACTTTTGCGCGTATTATGAACATGAACGGTAGAATTTGAGACAAAAGCATCCTTCATAAAAGATGTTTGATCACCATGTGTCTTAAACATAAAAATCAAACAATTCAAAATAACTAGTTTCTCAAAGGGCAAAATATGAAGTTGAATAAATAATGGTAAACTTGGATTTCTAAAATTTGAATTTGTGATATACCTTACAGCTTTTTTCTGAAGAACGACCAACTTATTTATATGAATCTTATAAGTATTTCCCCAAGCTACATGTACATTACAATACATTAAATGAGGCATAACAATGGCATTATATAGAGAAATTAGAGTTTCTTTTGGTAAATAGAGACGGAACTTGGATAAGACACCAACGCTACGAGAAACTTTAGTACAAACATAACTGAGGTGGTCTTTCCACGATAAGTGATCGACTATGACTCCTAAAAATCGTACATTATGGCTTCTACCAATCTGGTTACCACCTATTACCAATGGAACAATATCATCTGGGATTCTTTTACCTCTTGATCTAAATACAACATATTGAGATTTACTAGTATTCAATAACAGTTTATTACAACAAAACCATTCAAATATATTACCAATTTCATCATTTACAGAGTTTATTAAGGGTAACAATTTCTTGTGGTGAGCAAGTGAGCAGGTGTCATCTGCAAAAAGTGAATAAGTAAACAGGCTAGATGAATTGATAATGTCATTGATATAAATAAGGAACAATAAAGGGCCTAGGACTGAGCCTTGAGGAACACCACATTTTACTTGCCTCGACTGTGATTTAACTCCATTTACCACTACATATTGCTGTCTATTTTGCAAGTAATCTTTAAACCAAGCTAAAGCTACCCCACGTATACCATAATGCTCGAGCTTACACAAGAGTATTGAATGGTCGATAGTGTCGAAAGCCTTTGACAAATCTAAAAATATACCAATACAATACCTGCCACTATCAATAGCATTAATAACAGTATTCACTAAATCCAATACACCCATGCTCGTGGAACACTTTTTCCGAAAACCAAATTTTCTACACATTTGCTATCATTCTTTTTAAATACAGGGATTACCTTTGCTAATTTCAATTTTTGTGGAACAATTCCTTGCGAGAGAGACTTATTAAAAATATCACACAACGGATCAGCAATATACTGTATACAACTCTTTACAACCTTTGGAGATACATCATCTGACCCACATGACTTTGATGGGTTTAGGACAGTAGCAAATTTCATAACTTCATGAGCAGATGTTGGACTAAAATACAATGATGAGGAGTGACTTTGCACGGATAAATATTCACTAAATGAGCTTTTGGCAGCAGGCATATCACTACTTATCTTGGAGGGCAGGTCAATAAAATATTTATTAAAATATTCAGCTTTATGCAAATTGGACTGTAATGTAATGTCATTATGGTACATTTCACTTGGAATTGATGGTTTCTTCCCTCTCCCTAATAATTCATTTATGTGACACCATGTCTTTTTAATATCATATTGTGTTGACCGAAAAACATCATCATAATACCTCTTTTTGCTCTGCCGGACAATACAAGTCAACAGATTTTTATGATCAACATACTTTTTTTTTGTTTGCATCACTTCGGTTTTTAATAAATTTATAATAAAACCTATGCTTCTGGTAGATTGATTTCAAGACACCTGGAGTAATCCATGGTTTTCTGCATTTTTTCTTTAACTTCATCTCAACCAGAGGAAAAGTTGAATTATATATTGCCATAAACTGTTCATAAGAGTCTTTAGCATCATACATATTATACAAACAAGACCAATTAATGTCAGATAGCTTTTGCTTAAAAATATTAATCTTATCTTCATTAATAACACGCCGAAATATTTTACCCTTGCCGTTAACAACTGTAAAAGCATCACCTTTATTGATGCTAAAAATGGGCATATGGTCAGAGAAATCTGAGCAAAAAATTCCAGAATAAAAATGATCTTTAACGCAATTTGTAAATATATTATCAATTAAGGTTGCAGTTGAACAGGTGACACGAGTTGGTTTATTAATCAAAGAAAATAGACCATATGAATTCACAAAATCAACAAAATCTTTAACTTTATCATCTACATTAATATTCAATAAATTTATGTTAAAATCACCCATAATATATAATTTTTTATTTTCTTCAATCATAATTTCCATTGTATCATCAAATCTATCAATAAACGATCTTATATCATTACCAGGTGCTCTGTACACACATCCAATAACATATTTAGTGTTAGTAATATTCACTTCTATGAACAAAGATTCATAATAAATGTTTGTATCAGATAAATCAGTTCGTAACCGGTAATCAATTCCCTCCGTTATTTAATATGCAACCCCACCACCATTTTTATTTAACCGACATGACTGAATAAGAGAATACGCACCCGGGAATTTCAAACATAGCTACATCTGTTGAAGGTTTGAACCAGGTTTCGGTTATACCAATCACGGTAAAGTTGTATTTAGTATTGGATAAAAACACAACAAAATCTTCAAAGTTTTTATAGAGGCTTCTGGAATTAACATGCAAAAGTGACAGTAATTTGTTTTTTTTCATTATAGTGGAAATCAGTGCAATTGATATAACTACAGTCATTAACTACAACATCAAAAATATCACCAAAATTATCATCCATTAGAAAAAAATAGACAAAAACACAGTAGATACCCGACAGTGCTGTAAACAAGACTAATGTGAGATAGATGAATTACTAGATCAATTAAGGAGCATTGAGATAGCTTCTTCGAACATTCAAGCCCACATGCACAAGCACACCATGAAAACAAATCACACTCAAATCACACTCAATTTTGCTTCAAAAGAAAGCTTTGCCACTTGATTGAAATACTAATGAAATTCTAATTCCATCATCTTCGAAAAATTGTCTAAAATGTCTATTGCCATGAAAGGACTTTCACGGAAGAAATAGCCTTCCGTCCTCGAAAGTTCGTTCAACTCTCCACCCTCGGAAGGCGCTCCTTCAAACTGGCGACCAATAAGCCAGCTTCTGCTTCTTCCTCTTTCTTTGTATGGTATCGGCAATCAGTCAAATTTGACTATTGTTGCCAATGACATTATACATGTAATTCAAATTCAGTATTTCTGACGCCTTCTCTCTTTTTTACATTTACATTTGAATCAAGTAAACTGTTAATACTGTATATACATCTGTATTTAAAACTTAATAAGAAAATAACAAAACACCACATGCTTCAGTTCAGTTCCAACTAGCGCTTGCCTAGCCCTTTCATAAATGCAATCTTACCGATACGGAGCGGTACTTTGCGCCGTTTTTTCGGACATTCCTAGGTAACTCATGCATAGACATAGGGGCGCTGTTGTACCTGTGCTTACTGATGGGTTGAACATGTATTTTGGATAATTATCAGTTAATGTGATGAAAACAATTGTAATCTAAGTTAGTAGAAAAGGGGACTTCTAAATGCACATAATTGTGTGCATCATTTTACATTAAGACATAACTTTTAGAAAATACATTTAGCATTGAAACTCAGACCTATAAATACACAATACTAGTATCCCTCACTATGAACACGATGACAAAAGAGAGCGGACAAAATACACAGCCCCCCCCCCCCCCATCCCCACCGCATCCCCCAAAATTGCTCAGGCAGACAAAAGAACACCCCCTCACCGCAATTATGTAAAATAAGCAGAACAGGTGAATATGCATATGACACCTGTTCCACATATATTCACATTGCAGCAACGAAGCAACTATTCCTTTGTACTTAATCCTCGTCGTAATCGTTAGAATTTCATTAATAATTGGTTCATTGTTTTGGTTTTGTATGAATAAAAGAGCACTAAGTGAATCACTAAATATAACCACACCCGTGTAAATGTCCATAATTATCTTCTACCCATTCGAGGGCTAGAAGAATAGCAATCAATTCAGCCCTGTAAGACGAAGTGAAATTAGTTAATCTTTTCCCTCGATGTATTGAAAAGTATGGTACATAAAAGGCAGATGAACTTACTCCTTTAGGTGATTTGGATCCGTCAGTGTATATGTGCAATTGACTTATCCATTTGGTGTGTATTAATTCAAGGCTCTGTTGTTGTAATTGTATGGGATGGTCTGTTTTCTTTAATTGTAAGGTTAATTCAGTAGATATAATTGGACAGAATAACCATGGGGGGAAACAGAAGGACTAAGTTTTTCGATAATTTCTTTTTCCCATCTTACACTGTAACCTGTATCCAAAAGGTTTACAAACACATTTGCCTTTTAGGTATTCAAATTGCCAGCATGGTTCTATATTACTTACCACCCAGCAAACACAAAACGTTTTCAGAACGTTTGCAAAACGTTTTTATTAGGTCCGCTACGTCTCCGTCTTTAATAAACGTTTACAAAACGTTTTTATTAGGGCTGCTACGTCTTCGTCTTTAATAAACGTTTAAAAAACGTTTACAGAACGTCGAAGTTTTGACTTAATATAACAATTGCCGCAAATTCACAGCTAGTTTTTTGATGACGTCCAAAAACGTTCACAAAACGTTTTTATTAGGTTTGCTACGTCTTCGTCTTTAATAAACGTTTACAAAACGTTTTTACTAGGTCCGCTACGTCTACGTCTCCGTCTTTAATAAACGTTTTCTAAACGTTCTTAAAAGGTTTTCTGAATGTTCTTAAAAGGTTTTCTGAACGTGCTTAAAAGGTTTTCTGAACGTTCTTTAAAGGTTTTCTAAACGTTCATAAAAGGTTTTCTCAACGTTCTTAAAAGGTTTTCTAAACGTTCTTTAAAGGTTTTCAAAACGTTCATAAAAGGTTTTCTGAACGTGCTTTAAAGGTTTTCTAAACGTTCATAAAAGGTTTTCTCAACGTGCTTAAAAGGTTTTCTAAACGTTCATAAAAGGTTTTCTCAACGTTCTTAAAAGGTTTTCTGAACGTTCTTTAAAGGTTTTCTAAACGTTCATAAAAGGTTTTCTCAACGTGCTTAAAAGGTTTTCTGAACGTTCTTTAAAGGTTTTCTAAACGTTCATAAAAGGTTTTCTCAACGTTCTTAAAAGGTTTTCTTAACGTTCTTAAAAGGTTTTCTGAGCGTTTTCAAAACGTCTAAAGGTTTTCTGCAGGTCCTTCGACTGGGAAACAAATGCATAAAAGGCTTTTTTATAACGTTTTAAAAACGTTTTAAAAACGTCCAATAAAACGTTTTCTGGACGTCCAAAACCTTCCACAAAAAAACGTCCAAAAAACGTTTTTACGAAACGTCCAAAGAACCAACTTGGAACGTTTTTAGAACGTTCAGAAAACGTCCGATTGTTAATTGGGCAGTAGGTCCGCTACGTCTTCGTCTTTAATAAACGTTTACAAAACGTTTTTACTAGGTCCGCTACGTCTACGTCTCCGTCTTTAATAAACGTTTTCTAAACGTTCTTAAAAGGTTTTCTGAATGTTCTTAAAAGGTTTTCTGAACGTGCTTAAAAGGTTTTCTGAACGTTCTTTAAAGGTTTTCTAAACGTTCATAAAAGGTTTTCTCAACGTTCTTAAAAGGTTTTCTAAACGTTCTTTAAAGGTTTTCAAAACGTTCATAAAAGGTTTTCTGAACGTGCTTAAAAGGTTTTCTAAACGTTCATAAAAGGTTTTCTCAACGTGCTTAAAAGGTTTTCTAAACGTTCATAAAAGGTTTTCTCAACGTTCTTAAAAGGTTTTCTGAACGTTCTTTAAAGGTTTTCTAAACGTTCATAAAAGGTTTTCTCAACGTTCTTAAAAGGTTTTCTTAACGTTCTTAAAAGGTTTTCTAAACGTTCTTTAAAGGTTTTCAAAACGTTCATAAAAGGTTTTCTGAACGTGCTTTAAAGGTTTTCTAAACGTTCATAAAAGGTTTTCTCAACGTGCTTAAAAGGTTTTCTAAACGTTCATAAAAGGTTTTCTCAACGTTCTTAAAAGGTTTTCTGAACGTTCTTTAAAGGTTTTCTAAACGTTCATAAAAGGTTTTCTCAACGTGCTTAAAAGGTTTTCTGAACGTTCTTTAAAGGTTTTCTAAACGTTCATAAAAGGTTTTCTCAACGTTCTTAAAAGGTTTTCTTAACGTTCTTAAAAGGTTTTCTGAGCGTTTTCAAAACGTCTAAAGGTTTTCTGCAGGTCCTTCGACTGGGAAACAAATGCATAAAAGGCTTTTTTATAACGTTTTAAAAACGTTTTAAAAACGTCCAATAAAACGTTTTCTGGACGTCCAAAACCTTCCACAAAAAACGTCCAAAAAACGTTTTTACGAAACGTCCAAAGAACCAACTTGGAACGTTTTTAGAACGTTCAGAAAACGTCCGATTGTTAATTGAGCAGTGGGTGATTAAAATTTCTCTCAATACTTTGTCTGTACTTGCTAAGATAACAATTTGTCTTCTTAGGTCTAGAGGTAGTTCCCCATTTCAACCTGTAAATAACTCAAAGAGGTTAACGGGAGACACCCCGCACATATCCTAAGAGCTTGATATTGCACAGAATCTAAGATCTTTTTGGTAGTCTCAGCTGCACTATCATATGCTTGGCACCCGTAGTCCAGAAGAGATCTGATAAGTGCTCGATAAACAATTAGAAGGGATTTTGATGAGCTTCCCAATTTTGTTCCTGTCAAACTACGTAATATGTTTACATCTTGTAGCTACATTTTCTATATGAGAGTGCCAGGTCAATTTGCTATCAAATAAAATTCCTAAAAACGGTGAGACGGTTTATATGTTAAAATATTCCCTTCCAAGTTCAATACTGGTTGAGGAATGTTTGAACTTTTCGTGAATAATACAGGTACAGTTTTCTCATTCGAGAGTTTTAAAACCCCATTCTCTGAACCAAGAGGATAATCTATCCAAATAAGATTGGATTTTCAATCCAATTACATCAACATGTTTACTAGACGTCCATATTGCACAGTCGTCTGTGTACATAGATATTGTTACGTCTGGGTCTGTTGGAATGTCCCTCATCATCACATTATAGAGGAGGGGGCTCAAAACACTACCTTGAGGTAAACCGTTATGCATTTTGTATGTGCTTGATTCTGTATCTAAGATTCTTACTTGAAAGTACGTTCTGTTAGGTATTCACGCAAATAATTGTACATCCTTCCTTGTATACCACAATGAAATAGTTTAAATAAAATTCCTTCGACCCACAGGCTATCGTAGGCCTTTTCAACATCCAAAAAGACTACCAACGTATGCTCACAACAATTAATACTCTTTTGAATGTCATTCTCCAGGAGAACAATATTGTCAGTGGAACTACGCCCTTTTCTAAACCCACTCAAGAAATTAGGCAATAAATTATTCTTTTCTATGTACCATTGTAATCTGTCATACGCTCAATAATTTTTGCAAAACATGACATGAGAGATATCGGTCTGTAAGAAGTTACATTTTTAGAGTCCTTACCAGTTTTAAGAATTGGAACCAATATGGAATATTTCCAGTTTCCCACAGTTCATTAATAATTTGTAACATAGTGTTTATAGCTCTCGGACACACTGTATTTCCATAGACAATATATGGAATATTGTCCTTTCCTGGCACCGTGGTGCGTTTGGAGGTTTTAACAGCCTTTTCGAGTTCATACATCGAACAATTTTCGTTAATCACATGGTCTCTTAAGAAAGGACAATTTTCCGTTCTTGTCAGGATTGTTTTAAGGGTTGATTCTTTATTTCTAAGTCCCAAGGATTGGAAAAATTTACCCAGGGCTTCTGTTTTCTCTTGGGTTGATATAATGTCCTGTCCGTTTTCAACCAATATAGACATATTTTTAGATTCCTTTGTTGATACTCCATTTAAGCGTTTTATACAAGCCCAAATTTTTGACTCCGGCATATACCTGTCAAGTCTTTTGCAAAAAGCCTGCCAGTATTCCCTTTCCGCTAGACGGAGGACTCGCTGAGCTTCCGCTTTCTTCTTCTTGAACTCATCTATTGCTTTGTTACCTGTTTTATCGTTTAAGACAACCAGATTATATTTATTTAAAAAGTGTTCCACTGCGTGGCCATTACTGTCCACTTTCTCGCTTCCGCACAATGGACTATGTGCATTAAATTCCCCTGTGATTATTATATTATCTCTTTCATTTACAAACTTTAATAATTCTTTTAAAATAAATTCATTTAATTTCTTACATGGATTGTAAAAATTGATTATAGATATTTTTTCGTTGCCTGCATAAACAGTAACTTGTTGTACTTTGGATTGGATTGTCAAAAGGGCCTTCATAAGGTACCCCTTGATGTATATAAATGGCACATCCCCCTCTGCGTTGTTCATCTCTATTTCTTGAGACACAAGTATATTCGGGGATGATAAAAGAACTATGGTCATTAAACCAAGTTTCCTGGATACATAGTAAATCATATTTTTCAATTTGATTCAGGTGATAAGAAATTTCTTGGCCGTGCCCTAATAGCCCCTGGGCGTTCCATTGGAGTATGGAAAAAAGGGTCATTATGGTAAGGTTAGAGGCCATCTTCTTGTATTATTCGACATTTTTGTTGAAATCGCTCAAAAGCTGGCGTAACGATGACCTTAATTGCTTCGGGGTTTCCCTGTAAATGACTGGATAAGTTAAAATATAAATTCCAAAATTTGTTCGTCATTAGCTAAAGAAAGGATATGAAATTTGGGTCTCTTGTTTGTTACTACTTTGTTTCTGATTGGTTGGGTTGGGATATTAGTCGCCTGAGGAAGATCTGGGACTGGGAGATCCCTTGAGGTGGTAGGTTCTGTATTTTGATCAGATGCCATATCGACTTCAGTGTGTTGGGGTGTTTTCCTTGAGTACTTTGACTAGGTATTTGGCTAATATTTTGTATCTCAGATTTTGGGTTGGGTTGTTTTGCTCTAGAATCTTCAATTACCGGTTTTTTACTTTGCTGTGTCATCCAAATTTGAGACGCTTCTGCATATGTCATTTTTTGAGTGATTTTAATCTCCCTAACTTGTTTTGCCCTAATTGCTTGTTCGCAACCTTGAAACGCACCAGAGTGGTCCCCTCCACAATTAGGACATTTATAGGTGATTCTTTATTTGAGCATTCTGCAAAAGTGTGGTGCTCACCGCATCTAACGCATCTCATTTTTGATTTGCATATGTCGGCCGTGTGCCCATATCGTTGACACTTAAAGCAGCTCTTGATTTGGGGGACATATATATACAGCTTAACCGGGAAGATCTCAAAACATAGATGTATATTGTCAGGAAAGTCTTTCCTATATTGAATGTCAGTATAACGCTTCTCATAGGTATGTAGGTCGATTGACCGTCACCAACTTCCTCTACCTGGCCAAAATTCCTCTTGTCTTTTTTCATGATTCTCCTAACTGCTGTAACATTCTGGAATTTTAGTTCTTGCAGTAACTCTTCTTCTGTAATATCAAGAGGGACTCCGTATATGACTCCCTTGATCTCTATCCTACTTTCAGTAACCTTAATTAACAGGTATGTTGTCTATTAATTGGATCTGTAATATCGCCCTCTTTTGTTTGACATTCGTACATTTTACCAATAGTCCTGAACTATAATAGGTTTTACCAATTCTACCGGTTGATTGTTACACGATTCTCTAATAACCTTCGAAATTTTCAGTGGGTTAAGGTTTTTCAAATTCTTCTTCCTGTCTATGGGTGCTATAAATAGCTTATAATCAGTAGTCCTAGACCTATCCAGTGCTTGTATGGGAGTACGATAAACAGTAGCGTTGTCAGAGTCTGAACTTGAAGCCGAATCATTTTGATTAAGATTTTTCTATCTGATATTCTAAGCTTTCTTGTCTATTCCTTTTTTCAGGCTGATGGTAAGTACCTTTTTTGAGGACGGATTTTTGTTTTACTACCCACTGATGTTCTTCCCCATCAGGTTCTGAGGCAGAACCCGGAGCCATGACTGGCTGTACTGGGCTGGCGGGAAATTTGAATTACAGGTGTGCTAGTAGGGACCGTGCAAACTAAAAGTTGAGTGCTGGGTGCTTAAAAGCCCACAGGATGTATTCTTACTCAAATAATGTTCCAATTTGGTCTGCAATTGATGCTTCCTAGAATCAAAAGGAAAATCCAGACTTGTAGAAACTGTAAAATTCTGGTAATTTCAAGTTAGATCCGAGGATGGAGTATTCTGCAACGGTATGGGACCCATCTACCCAAGAGAACATTAGAAAGGTGGAAATGGTTCAACGTCGATATGCCCGCTTTGTCCTGGGTGACTATCGGCGCACAAGCAGCGTAGCCACCATGCTGAAACATCTTCACTGGATAAGTCTACAAGAGAGGAGGGCGCAACAGAAAGTGTACATGGTCTACAGCATTCTTCATGGTTTGGTTGATCTCCCTGTCACCAACTTCATCCCAGTTGCTGGCCCACAGACCCGCGGGAACCCACATAAGTTCAGGGTTCCCTTTGCTAGAACTCACCTGTACCAAACAACGTTCTACCCAGACGCTATCAGACTGTGGAATTCCCTGCCACCTGCTGTTGTCAACTGCACCTCCTTGGAGCTCTTCAAGCAGAAGGTGCAACATGTGAAGCTCCGTTGAGCTTCAGGACTGTTTTTTAGCTGCACATAGTTTGATTGTAGAGCAATTTTTACTTGCACTGTACACTCGGCACTCGACAAGCACAAGGTACGATAATACGCCAGCGGCGGTCTGTACCAGACTGGAAGAAGAAGAAGAAGAAGGATTTCAGGAGCAGCTGTGTAACCCAGCGTGTGACCAATAAGGGAGTTTATAGTGTCGTCAAAATCTCCAATCAAAAAGGAAAAAGAAAATTTTCCGGATCTCGGTTGGCAATAACGTCAATGGGAATGAAAGACTATATTAGAAGTCTTTTAAAACTATAGTATGACATTTTAACTAAACAATGACCTATATGAGATGAAAGCTGAATAGTTGCTCTCTACTCTTATATAGGTCACATGCCGAAACTTTTTTCTGGGTCTTACTGTTTTAAATTGAAATCAGGGCTCAAAACAGCATACCGGAGGTCTTATCCGCACAATATAGCGGAAATGTGCAGAATTTGTTTTAATTTTGAAGCCTTTTAAAACTATCGTATGACATTTTAACTAATAATCATGACCTATATAAGATGAAAACTGATGTTGCTCTTTACTCTCATATAGGTCACATGCCGAAACTTTTTGTCTGGGTCTTACTGTTTTAAATTGAAATCAGGACTCAAACAGCATACCGGGGGTGTTATCCCCACATTGCACACGGAAATGGACGAAATTCGTTTTTATCTTTCAATGCTTCTTAATATATTATATGACATTTTAACTAAATAATGACATATGAGATTAAAGCTGAATAGTTGCTCTCTACTCTCATATAGGTCACATACCGAAACTTTTTTTCTGGGTCTTACTGTTTTAAATTGAAATCAGGGCTCAAAACAGCATACCGGAGGTCTTATCCGCACAATATAGCGGAAAAGTACAGAATTTGTTTTAATTTTGAAGCCTTTTAAAACTATCGTATGACATTTTAACTAAATCATGACCTATTTAAGATGAAAGCTGATGTTGCTCTTTTCTCTCATATAGGTCACATGCCGAAACTTTTTGTCTGGGAATTATACTGTTTTAAATTGCAGTCAGAGCTCAAAACAGCATACCGGAGGTCTTATCCGGGCAATATAGCGGGAATGCGCAGAATTTGTTTTAATTTTGAAGCCTTTTAAAACTATCGTATGACATTTTAACTAAATCATGACCTATTTAAGATGAAAGCTGATGTTGCTCTTTACTCTCATATAGGTCACATGCCGAAACTTTTTGTCTGGGTCTTACTGTTTAAAATTGAAATCAGGGCTCAAAACAGCATACCGGAGGTCTTATCCGCGCAATATAGCGGAAATGTACAGAATTCGTTTTAATTTTGATGCCTTTTAAAATTATCGTATGACATTTTAACTAAATCATGACCTATATGATAATTATGAAAGCTGAATAGTTGCTCTTTACTCTCATATAGGTCACATGCCGAATCTTTCTGTTTGGGTCTTATTGTTTTAAAGTGAAATCAGGGCTCAGAACGTCAGAACGGGGTCTTATCCGCATACTACACACAGAAATGGACGAAATTCGTTTTTATCTTTGAATGCTTTTTAAAGTATCGTATGTCATTTTTAGTAAATAATGACTTATATGAGATTAAAGCTGACAGGTTGCTCATTACTCTCATATAGGTTACATGCCGGAACTTTTTGTTTGGGTCTTACTGTTTTAAAGTGAAATCAGGGCTCAAAACGTCATACCGGGGGTCTTATCCGCATACTACACACGGAAATGGACGAAATTCGTTTTTATCTTGTTTACAGACAAAAGTTTCAAAATCTTAAATACTTCATCAAATGCTACTTTCGTGTTGTGGTCATATGCTGTACCCGTGAATTCCTTACAGTTTTCTATGAAATGCTGAACTTGGGGGATGCTGATTACTGACTGAATTACAGAGTTAAACCAACAATTATTTAGAAAAATTTTCATTCCGATCAAGTGCCTAAACCTTCCTTCAGTTTTCTCAACATGTCTCAATGGATTTCTCTTTGGCGCCCTTTGAAATACACCCACCTTCTTCTTCTCATTTTTTTTGTTTGTTGTTCCATTCCTCCTTTATTGTAACGGTGGAGCTTGATTTGACCGACATACAGTACTTGCGGACGTATTACGTGTCTCGTATACCGGCTCACCCACACACTTTGGAGAATAAGGCGGACTTAGACTGGCATTGACAATTGTATTCGATTTATTTATTTTTCTGTTTGCCTTTTTATTTCTACTAAAAAGCCTTGTCGACTGATCATTATGACTTCTTTGAATTCCCTTTAAGTTTTTCGCAAGAATACTTATGAATTCATCCACTTGATTTATTTTCTTTGTCCCTAGCTGGATATATTTGACCACCCCCATTCTTTGTTCAGCATGACCTGTCGTCTTTGGTAATTTGGAAGTCTCTATTTTGAAATCTTTGTAAGATTTTTCATCCTGGTTTGATATGTATCTTGTTAGATCGCCAAGTAATATACTTGACCACAAAATGCACGTTGGCAGGAGGTTTTTGACTTAACTTCATGGACAGTTCTTCATTGTAATCTGGGTTGGATATAAATGCTTCTGCAACATGCATTTCTTGATCTGAAATCATATATGTTACCTTTCTTGTCTGGTCATTGAAAAAGACTTTAAAGGGGGAAGGTATTACATCGAGATATTCGGCCTCTGTAGATATAAACGATATGCAGTCATCATCAGTGACTCCTTCTTGTGAACAATCTTCATGAATATTCTCTTCACCAACCCTCTGCCTGTAATCAAAGCTCTTATCATCAAGACTGTCTATTGCATCATGTACTTGTCTGGCATGATATATAAACAAGCTATGTTTATATTTGGATAACAACACTGCAGCCAAACTGTTAAAAATATGAACAAATTCCTCCCAATAAATTGCGTTCAACAGCAGATTTATTCCATACATGGGAAAACGTACTCTATTACTATTTGCTTTACACATGCTGACAACATTCTTCATGAAATGAGTGGTGCATGCATGTGGTATGGTGAGGTTTTGAAATCACTGGAATGCCCTCTCCTATTAACTATTCTCCAAGCCCTATTCAAAAACCCAGACAGATTGTCGCAGTTAAAGATTTTGATCGTTCCCAGTGAGAAATACCCAGGCTCTGTCACTACAAATTAACTTTGGAGTACACAAATTTGAGTGACCAAATATCCTT
The DNA here is from genome assembly GCA_025617745.1 of Heliocidaris erythrogramma. NCBI lineage: Eukaryota > Metazoa > Echinodermata > Echinoidea > Camarodonta > Echinometridae > Heliocidaris > Heliocidaris erythrogramma. The sequence continues at coordinate 12,377,295 of CM046865.1, read as the reverse complement.
TTCTCTGCAGCTCTAAATACATTAATCCAATCCACTACAATTTGTTCTGTATGCTCCTCACTAATCATCCAAGCCAAAGGAAGAGTATGTCCCTTCCCACCCTTAGGACCAATGCATAGTTCATAGTATAACAAACGCTTCTTATTCAAGGATGAACGTACGCAACTACCAGTTGCATCCCAAAATAATACTTCGGTTTTGTGATCTTTTGTGAAATGTACGAACACCTTCCTCCGTAAAACAAATTAAGGTCCGGTCCCACTGGCCGATGGACACAAAACCTATGCAAAAAGGACACAGCGGACGAGCAAAATTTTGGGGGTGGCTCCATCCGTTTTCATCCGCTCCAGAAATGGACAAAATTTGCGAAAACAGAACGGAAAAGAACGGACGTGGGTAGTATGTAGCGGGGATGTTAAACGGATGTTCATCGGAAGCCTAGCGGATAAAAGCGGATGGAAGTGGATAACAGCTGAATATACGAGATACATCCCAGATACAAACGCTTTGTCCGTCCTGAATACTTTCTATACGAGATGCATACGCTTACATCCTTTCTATTTCTGTGCTACTAACGATGTATAGACGTTCCCTCTTTCCGTTTTCAGCTGCAGCGGATGTGAGTTGCGAGGATGCCCAGAGGATGCAGAGAGGATACAGCGGACGTTTAACGGATGATAACGGACATAGAGAACGTTTGTTGCTCGTTGTGTCGCAGATTTACATCGTACACGGCGGAAAGCTCATCCGTTCTAAAAGTTTTGTGCAGATGAAATCACAGTGGACGGATGCTCGATGGATAGAGCGTATGAAACACGTATGCAATGAGTACACAGCGGATGCATAGCGTTTTTCCAACGAAAGATTTTTGTACGTTTTAAATCCTCTTTGCATCCGTAAGTGGAGTGGGACCGGGCCTTTAACATAAAAAGGTTTCGCGGATGTTTTTTGAATAACGCCAGATACTCTACCGGGATTCTCTGCGGCAAGGCGACCTTTTAACTTCATAAGACTGTGAAGCTCTTCTCTATCTTCCTAATCTCACTGGATATTTTTTGTAGGACGTGCAGTTTACACCCAGTTGAATCCCTATTCCCAGAAAGGCACAGGGTCTCATCCACTGAACTATATTTATCAATATACAGTTTCATTGGCATACATCCTAAAGTAAATTGCTTTCTGAGTTCCCGTCTTTCCTTTCCCGTTATATTTCGACTGTTCATTTCGGGTTTTTTGTGATTGACACTGCCAGTATATGTAGCTGTAGCTCGAAACGAATGCAACACGGAAACTGCCACCATCACATCACAGCCCTCAAATTTACATTTAGCATTAGTTCTGAATATCGTTTTTCGCCTTCGATGACAAGCGACTGACGCGTTATGATGATTGAAAATGAAAACACAATATGGATTACTCTTTCTTAATTCTTGCTCAGATAATGATAATGTGCTGCCATTCATTGCGTGCAAACTGACGACTTTTTTGAGTTGCACATAAATTATGCCATTCGTCTTCTGGAAAAATTAAAAAGATGTTTCTTTAGGTAATTGATATGAAAACGATACATCTTCGAAAGAGGCATCTGCCGAAGGTTCATCGTTTGGAATCGCAATTTCAGGATGAGTGATATCATTGTTATCTATCTTAGAATAGCAATCTACGACATGACCATCTGAGTTTGTAATTTCGATCGCATGGTTCATCGTATCGCTGTCATCGAAAGGAGTGTTTAAACCTTGAAATATGTGATGAGACTTTTCAGAAGTAAACATGCTTTCGGATTGAGGATCGGATTTATTTGAAAGAAAAGAACGTGAGAAAACATCATTGTTTTTCGACACACATGAGTCGGTATTATCTTCAATATCTTCAGTAACCACAGTATCAGATATGGCAGAAGGAGGAAACTGAGGACTCTGACTGTTAGAGACATTTTTATACATGTCTGGTTCAGTTTCCCCAACAAGACTTTCATCACTCACGCTTATAGAATCTGTTTCCAAGGGGTATCCCTGTTTCGCATCAACAGGGGAAAGCCTAAATTATATCATCTTATAGGAAATGTTTTCTTTTAGCTTACCTTCACATCAAAGTGTCGAGTAATATTTTTTATGTCACTTTTATCATCTCTATCACCCATGTTACACTTTCATTTTCGATTGGAACTTTTGAAGACACCATACCGCCAAATCCTATTGTTTTTTTTTTTTTGTTTTTTTTTTTGTTTTTTTTTTTGTTTTTTTTTGTGTTTTTTGTTGTTTTTGGGGGGGGGGGGTTCCGCGCTAGCAGACGCCGGAAGTCTTATTGGTCGCTAAAAGTAGCCCAATCTCGGAGGGAACTAGTCAGATGCACGCATTCGCGTCAGACTGGAATCTCGTAACATTCGTCAAAAATTAACTCTGCAATGCAACGAGTTATTCGTTCACCTGACCCGTGCCAAGAATCAATCCAAATAATATTATTTTCTTCCCAAAGATGAAATTTTCCTCTTTCACGTCATTCCTCTTTCATTTTGCTCTACGATTATTAACTGAATCCATTTCGCCCCCGAATCAAAGTGAAAAATATGCAGATTTTTAAGTTGTATAATCTTATTAATCATATTTTACATATCATATCCTTTCAAGTGATCGTTTTCCATTGAAAGAGCAACTCTTAAGCTTTCCAAAGATATATAATTCATGTAATTTGCCAATTCTGTCATTTATGGTCTCACACTTAGTCACAGCTCATTACGAATTCATGTCCGCGAGGTCTATGCATACGCGTACGATAAATATACGACGGCTTTTCTGTGTGTTGCTTCCTGAATGTTGTTACTATATTAAACTGTTTGTTGCATTATTCTCTTTCCTTTCCTTCTACTGGTTTTTCCGATTCTACTCCACCTTGTCTGCCATGACCACCGCACTTACCATCACATTAATCATGGTTAATATATTACAGTGGAATGCACAATCCATGCAGGCTCATGTATAATTAATAATGTTTCTACAGAAGAGAAACCAGGGCCAAATTGCATAAAACGTACCATTAACGGTAACTTTGCCATCAGTGGTAACTCCCATGGAAACCATGATTTTGATTGGCTGTTGAGTCACTGGCGGATCCAGGTTGGGGGAGGGCACTTCCGGCCCGTGCCCCCCCCCCCCCCTTTGAAAGAAAAGTATGCATTTTCACCATAGACGATCCACCATTTTGTCGATTGTGCCCCCCCCCCCCCTTTTAGAATGATGACTTTTTTTTTGTTGCTTGTCAGAGAATTCTGGAGGGAAACTGGTCCCCCATAAGCCCCCCCCCCCCCCCCCCCCCCCCCGCACTGAGCGAATTTTTGCCATCAGTGGTAACTCCCATGGAAACCATGATTTTGATTGGCTGTTGAGTCACTGGCGGATCCAGGTTGGGGGGAGGGCACTTCCGGCCCGTGCCCCCCCCCCCCCCCCTTTGAAAGAAAAGTATGCATTTTCACCATAGACGATCCACCATTTTGTCGATTGTGCCCCCCCCCCCCTTTTAGAATGATGACTTTTTTTTTGTTGCTTGTCAGAGAATTCTGGAGGGAAACTGGTCCCCCATAAGCCCCCCCCCCCCCCCCCCCCCCCCGCACTGAGCGAATTTTGGAGGTCTGGCGAATTTTGGTGTCAAAAGAAAACCACCCCGCAAAAAGAATATTATTGCCATGCTGGCAATACGAAACATTTACAGGGAGAAAAAGGTGAAGGTCCTTTTGTAAAGAGAACAAGGGGAAACCAATAGATAATAATATCGAAAAACAAGATGACTGTGTTACAAGAAGACCCTTTTGACAATATAAAACACCAAATGTATCCATGGTTATTAAAGAACACATAAGCAAGAGATTTTCATTCCCAACAGAATCAAGAACATATGCCAATGATATAATTACAAAGAAATGGACACATTTTTTGAAAATCTACACATGTAGTTACAAGATACAGGTTTAGCATTTTACATTCCGAAACTCAATATAACTTGTAAAGTTATATCATGACTCATGAGGGCTGAACTAGCAGCGATCCTAATGGTTCTAGAATAGGTAGAGGAGCACCACTCTGTAGCTGTAGTAATTTTATCTGATTCCAACTCAGCTTTAGAAGCCATTAGAAATGAAAAACAGTACGATAGTCGAAATAACTGAAAAACTATCGGTAAATAAATCTATTTGCAATAGAAGTAAATTTCGAATGGGTTCCAGCACATTGTGGCCTAGCAGGCAACGAAGAGGCCGACTCATTAGCCAAGCAGGCAGCGTTAAAAAGAAATAAAAAGCAATATAGACATACTAGCGGGCGCTGGCTGTGTTTATGATTAAACACCGTGCCGTATATTTGTCACAATAATCAAGTGAATAAAAAAAAGTCTGTTTACCAAGAAGTGTTTAAAACATGTGAGTATGAGTTATTTATCCAAAGCTTGCCTGAGTTCTAAAGTAAATACATTTTCATCTTGATGAAGACTAAATGATATGGATATAATTATGTTCGAGTAGAATATCCACTGGCGTAGACAGGGGGCACAGGGGGGCCATGGCCTCCCCTATTCAGCCACTAAAAAAAAAGCGAGAGCGAAAAAGCGGGGGAAGTGAGAGAAAAAAGGCTTTAAAAGGTGCTACAAGCCGTGATCTTTCTCTCAAATTTGCTAAAACGTCAGAACTTTCGCGCTTCGCGTGGGAAGGGGGAAACTCCCCCTCCCTGCACTAACCCCTGCTACATACACTAAAACAGTACAATATTGCGTCCAAATAACTGAAAAGCAGCCAGGCCGTCGCACTATAACTTTCCGCCTAAAACAATTGTTTGCTACGAGCCATTTATCTTTCTTCAATTTGCTAAACGTCAAAGCTTTCGCGCTTCACGCGGGAAGGGGGAAACTCACCTTTTCTGCATCCATCCCTATTACAGTGCAGTATTATGCCCTACGTCCAAATAACTGAAAAGCAGTCCGGACGTTAAAATAACTTTCTACCTAAAAAAGGGTGCTACACTGTTAAAACATGTATTAAAAAACTACGGATTAAAAAAATGTTGATTAAAAATCGCTCAACATTGGTTATAAAATGAATGTTGGTTAAAAATGACTTTTAATCTTGCGTGGGTTAAAAATATTGTTGATTAAAATTATTGTTTTTATTCTTGTTGGTTACTTTGTAACCAACATTGATTAAAAACAGTGTTCTCTGCTTTCCCGCCAAACTGATAGTGCTAACTGTCAAGACACTTTATCTTTTTGTTGGTTAAAAGTTTGATCAAAGTTGATTAAAATACTAATCGCGTGACCGAACAGCGCATGCGCATATGGATTTGGAACAAATTCGCTGCGCTGCGCACAAATCTATCACAGAAATTGTTTGCGATAAAAATGGAAGGCATTGTCATTCAAGTCGCTGAATGAGTGGGGACTTTCAAAGAGTTTGTCGGCGTGTTTGAAGGTGAGAAACTATTATTCATATATGTGATTGTTGTCCAGCTTAATCTTGGGAAGAAATAGATCTACAGTGTGCTCTTTCTTTCTAATTTAAACGGCTTGGGAGCAAGTTCGACCTGCTCGATCTGGACTAGACCTGGCTAAGCCAGGCCCACCGGTAGATTTACTGACTGCGCCTATGGTAGCGAGGAGGCGACGCCGGCGGTATGGCGGTGTGTTCAACTTCGCGCATGTCCATATTTCGCGGACAGGGCAATATGACAAACACTGAAACTAGAACAGTTTTTTGAGAAAAAGATATAAGCACCAATGTAGGCGTAGGCGTAGTCTACCGGTGGGCCTGGCTTAGTCAAGTCTAGTCCAGGTCTGAGAAGGTCGAACTTACCAAACCGCTGAAAGTAGATCACTGAGTAGATCTATTTCGTTATAAGGCTAGCTAGACAACAATTACAGATATGAAAAGAGTTTCTCCGGGGAGTTTCTCATCAAATAAATCTAACCAACAAATGGTTAAACATTTAACCAACAATATGTTTTAGTTTAATCAACACCAATTTAACCAACGTTGAGCAAAATACGATTAACCAACAAATGATTAAAACTTTTAATCGACCACAGGTTAAACTTTAATCAACAGGCCGTTGATTAAAGTTTTAACCTACAAATGTGTGGTTCACCTGGTAACCCTCGGTTGATTAAAATTTTAACCAACAAGATTAAAAATTTTAATCAACGTTCTAACAGTGTATGGGCCGTTATCTTTCTCTCAAATTTGCTGTAAAACGTCAGAGCTTTCGCGCTTCGCGCGGGAAGGGGAAACTCACCCTCCCTGTTACATACTAATCAAATATACCTTGCACTGAGAGGCTCCAGTTGAAATTATGGATTCTCTGAGCCTGAGGTGACTGGTATAGCACTATTTTCTGAGGGGCGCAGCCCCGAAGAAAATAGTAACTATGCCAGTCACCGAAGAATCCATAATTCAACTGGTGCCTCGAAAAGCGTGCATGGTATATTTGATTTATATCCTACCAGAGTAAGCTTAGATAGATAAACAATAATAAAACTAAAGAATCTAGACCTAGTCCTAGACCTAGTCTAGACTCTATATGAAATGTATACAAATTACAATTCACCATTTTTGCCCAAAAACTCCAAACAAAAGATGCCTGGCCATTGTCATGGCTTGTATTTTATTGTCTATAGTCTACTGTAGATTTAGATCTACATGGCACAAATCCAACGATGAAACCATTTAAACAATGTAAACTTGAAACCTGAACTTTTCCCCAAGTCAAAAGAAAGGCTAATAGACCCCTTCTCGTAAGGTGTGTGTAGATTTACATGGCACTCAAAATCCATCGCTAGCGCTGTACAGTGGTCGACTCGACTAGTGGAGATCAACGTAACGTGCATGTAGGGTCATCTGCACCCTGCACTTCACTACGCGCATACACACATACCGGTACGTACATGACGTACATTGAACCATTGAACATGAGCTAGCGGCTCTCTCAGCCATTCTCTCAGCGCTCACGCAGAAACATTATCGCGATATATTGTCGCGATATCGATAGCTTCGAAATATCCAGAAAAACAAAAAAGTGACGTCATAATATTTTTATATCGAAAAATATACGGAGGTCTGACGTCACGCGATATCCATTTTTTCTTCATGGTGAAAGTATTTTGTGTCACGTGAGACATTCCTGGCCAATCTTTGCATGAGAATTTTATGATGTAGGATATAAAGTGCAATATTGCGTCCAAGCAATTGAAAAGCAGTCGGGGGTCGAACTATAACTTTCCGCCTAAAAAATTGTTTGCTACATGCTGTTTATCTTTCTCTTAAATTTGCTAAAACGTCGGAGCTTTCGCGCTTCGCGCGGGAAGGGGGAAACTCCCTCCTCCCTGCATCCATCCATGTTACAGTGCAGTATTCCGTCCAAATAACTGAAAAGCAGTCCGGACGACGAAATAACTTTCCGCCTAAAAAAGGTGTTACGAGCCGTTATCTTTCTCTCAAATTTGCTGTAAAACGTCAGAGCTTTCGCGCTGGGCGCTGTGGCGTGCGCCTGTAATCCAGCTAATAGTGGAAGTTATAAACTGATTCAGTGGACCCAGGTTCGAGACTGAGTCACGTCTTTCGGATGGGTGACGTTAAAGGTCGGTCCCCAGACGTAAATAATCATATCTGATTGATATGATACACGTCTGTAAAACCCAATTACACAAACACACACATTTCGCGTGGGAGGGGAAAACTCCCCTCCCTGCACCCACCCCATGGGGAGCACGCTCATCACCAATTCTGCACTCTTCGCGTGCTCACAACCGCCCCCATAAAAATGAAATCCTGGTTATGCCTTTTGTATCCTTCACGTCTGCCCCCCCCCCCCCCTTATTGAAAAATCTTGGCTACACCTGTGAGAATATCCATGCATAGAGCTAGAGGGATCGATTTGATCTTGCCATGTTTCAGTGGTTTAATACTCAGAGAAATTGAGGCCATGAAAACATGTAAAGGATGCAAAAATGAGGAAAAAAGGAATTTGTTGTCATTTTCTTTTCAGGGGGATTATGGCCTCCTTATTTTTTTATGGGTCTTGAAGGACCGACGGATTGACTTTTTCCTACTATACCCTCCTGTCACCCCCAGCGCGAGGGAGTAATATCATATACGTATCCATATCATAGTGGAAATATTTTCGAAGGAAATTTTGGTTGGTTTGGTTGTGGGGGGAGGGGCTCCTTCTTTACACGGTGGCAATCGATACTCCTAAGTGACGTGATCTCCTACACCTCCCCTCCCCCGGATGATGTCTACAGATCGGTTTAGTCTGTCATAAGGGAATGAATAATATATTTGAAGTGATATACAATAAGATGCATGTTTCCAACGGTATGAAGACCATTTTCCCCATTCATGTCAATTTAGTTGTTGATAATAGGAATGACTTATACGACCGCCACCCAAGTGTGCGGTTACGTAAACCCAAAACCCTAACCCTAAACTCTAAACCCTAACCCCAACCCTAACCCTATATATTGTTTTCATTTCGGGAGGCTGTCGTAAAAGGAAGTTTACCCTAATATATGCTTCCATGATATAAGTAAAAAGTAGAAATAAATTAAGTTGAAATAAAGAGTCCTAAAATATGAGGTGGCAGAAATACCCTCCTTTTTTATTTTTATTTATTTAACAGTTACATGTTCCTCCTTCACCTTGTCTCATCGAACATCAACCCCCACATGAAAGAAATTTTAGCACAGAAAGAATTAAGTTCAACTAAGAAACAGTCCCCCCCCCAAAAAAAAAAAAAACAAACAAAAACAAAAACAAAAACAAAAACAATTTAGAAAGTAATGGCATGCTTACATAATTCAGACTCACTGGAGCCAATTTTCACAAATAAGAGGCAGAAAAGTTTACGGGCACCTGAATCGATCCAAATCGATCGCGACGACCGCCCCCCCTCTCATTGAGACCTGTATATACATTATCCGAGTAAATCACTTGCTGAATTAAAAAGCAGATTGAAGTATATAGGGGCAGATTTTGATACCATAAACAGGGAAACCCGTCTCTGCCCTATTCACAGCAAAAACTGTGGTGTTAACTGGGGTACATAGATGACCACACCAGTCATTTTACACCGGTGTTAAATCTGTGGTGTCAAATCAACACCCAGTGGTGTTATTACAACACCTTTGGTTGTTATTTAACACTCTGGGGTGTAATTGTAACACCCAAGGGTGTGGTCCTCTATTAACACCAACTGGTGTCAGCTTTAACCCCCCAGTTTTTGCAACGGCGCTTTTATATCTTGCTTGGTATTTTACATCCTATTTAGGCCTACATCATCATCATTGACTTCTTTTGAGACAAAAAGGAACCGTAAAAGAAATTTAACCTAATTTGGAACACATTACCGAACTATCCCCCCCCCCCCCCCCCCCCCTCCTTCCGCGGATCTTCTTCTTATCAGTCTCTGAATTTGATACCTTTTTTCTTGATTGTTGCTTTTTTTTTTGATACCCTAAACGCGTAACCCGGGTTATGCGCCTATTGCTAAAAAGGTACACTTTTTATCTGTTTCACGTGGATGATGTACCGTACCGGCCTCAATGAGACATCCCCCCCCCCCCCCCCCCCCCCCTCCGGCGACCGCCGTGAAACCATAGAGTTAAATACACACCATAGAGTTATGTAACTCTATGATACACACTAAACTGTGTGTATGTAACCATGAAGCTACAAATGATGTAACTCTCTGCGTGAAACATACTACCTCTACATGTGCAAGTTCGCTGTAGCTGTGCGAACGAATAACACTTGTGTTGCGTCGTATACATTGGCAATACACCAATTCTCGCTACCTCAAATATGCAATTTTCGACGTAGAGGGCAGTATTATGCATGGAAATGCAGTGCCGTATATAGAGAGAGTCTGGCCAACTCGGTTTCAGTTGGGTAGCAACATGGCGTATATTCCTTTGTTAATGTATGTAAGCTTGCAACAAAGGAATATGCGCCATGTTGTTACCCAACTGGAGCCGAGTTGGCCAGACTCTATCTATATACGGCACTGTGGAAATGTAGTGTCCCTGTATTAAAGAGTTGCGACATGGACGTCCCACTTTTCTGGAAACAAAATGGCGTTCGAATTCTTTCTATTGAGAACACCCAGGTGCTCATCGGAATTGAATAGAAATGTTACGTAATAGTGGAAACAAAATGGCGTTCAAATCCCCAGTTGTCGTAACTCTCTAATACAGGGACACTATGGAAATGGTCCGCATCTTCGTCAACTTCACTTCCGGTCCGTATTGAAATACTACGGCTTATGAATAAATTGAGTGCTAAAATGCTTAATTTTTGGATCGCATGACATAAACCACTCAAATTTTGAAAATGCAACCAATTGTCTCAATAAATCATTTTCAAACATGTTAATTTATACTCAAACTCGAGGATTTTTGTAATACCTCTGTACACTTGTCGACCCAATCGGGATATTGTCAGCACTGCGCATGCGTGGTTTGCATGACAAACGCCATCTGTTGGCGAAATTGCGTATTTGGGGTAGCGAGAATTGTTATGTAATTTCAATACAAGCCCCCTCCAACTCCCGTTCCCACACTCCCAAATTTTATGATGTTATTTTAATCCTTCGAATACACCAATAATTGTTTATAATCTCTCTTTGTCCTTTAGACAACTTCTTGATTAATGTATACTTTGTAAGGTACCAGCAGAATTCAGCCCCCTCTTCATGTGAACTCTACATTTTGTCCACATGATAGACTGCATGCCCCTATACTTGTTGAGATATAAATGGAGCACCCCAGATACTTAAGAAGGAGAGTCAGGACTGACCATCACAGAGAGCAGACATGCTCAACTCCTGCTAGAGATATTTCTAAGATAATATAATTTATGTAGTATGCTGCTGATTATATATATATATATATATATATACAAATTATGTATAACAATGCGCCCTCCCGGCTATTACCATAATGGCTTTATGGCAACACAAGGACTTAGGACCCTTGTTGTGCGGTTACACATTGTGGCGAAGAATTGCATAGTGGAGTCACCAAAGTGCTCAAACTGCGAGCAGTGAGCATTGCATATAACGCAAATAGTGAACGTCTCACATAGAGACTCTCCACAACTAACTTTGTGTACGAGTGAACGGGGCTTACGCAATCCTGACTTTCCCCACGGCCGCCCGGTTGCGTATCCCTTTAAGGTTTCTCTCCTTCACAGGTAAAGGGTATTGGTTGGGCATGAAGCTACAAACCAGCTTCATGGGTTGGCAGAATTATTACTCGCTCTGGAAATTCAATGTTTAGAAATGAATTTATGAAATATGGACGGCACGTTAGCCCTAAAAAAGTGCTTCCCAACCCTCTAAGAACCATTCTCCGCCCGTGGGTAGCAAAAGGTGGGGACCGAAAGAGCCAGGGGAGGCGCCTATTCGAACCAAAAACAAGGCCCCAAATCCTTAACGTAATATATTTATAGATTTGTCAATAAAAATAGACAAGAATTTTGTCTGTTTTATAAAATAGCATGGCAAAAGTTATGGGATACTCCCGAGAAAGGCAGATATCTCTACAACATTCAGCGATATGTTAAACACTCATGTATGATAACATTTTACACCAACTTCGTCTTGGCAAGTATAGGCTTAATTATTATAATTACCAAAAAAAAAAGACGATTCTGGTCTTTGTGACAATTGTGATATTTCTGAAACCATCGAACATTTTATGTTAGCATGCCCTAAATATGAAAGTCCGAGGAGCCGTAATTATCGCAGGCTCAACATGACAAATCCTAACCTAAAAAAACTCCTTGGAAAATAAGAAAACTGCTCAAGCATTGTAGCCTTTATAAAAGGCACTGGAATATTATAAAGAACTATAAGGAGAAAATAAAAATAAAAATGAAATAGAAAATTATGTATATATGTAGGAGTTCGTCCAAGCTTTGCGATTGTTCTGAAATTACGGCGTCTGGGTTGCGTCCGGGTTCATCGAGTATAATATAGTTGATTTCAAGTAATTTGTTATATACCTGCGTGATAACCTGATGAGCGCAGGTCGAAAAGCTTCGTTATCATGTCTCTTTTTCGTGCCATATTGAAATATATGTATTTCTTTAGAAATTTCAGTTTTTTCTTTAACATTACGAATGTTTCCAACAAATTATAGTCATTGTGTGTGTGGGCGTGTTTAGCCGTATGTCCGAGGACATTTTCGGACAAAAAAAAACAAAAAACCATGACAACAATGGTCCTCGGAAGCCGGACAATAGTCCTCGAACGTCGAACAATGAATTTGTGCTTTATTCCGTCGACTGTCCGAGGACGGAGGAACAATAGAGGAACAATACTTGTCCTCGGAAATAAAGCAATACAAGACTGTGTGTGTACGTGTGTATACATCTAAACACACACACACACACATACATACATACCAATAAATTAACAAACAGAAAAATATTAGAGAGAGAGAAAAAAAAGAAAAAGAAAACGAAAAAAAAAGAAGAAGAAAAAAGTGAGCAGATGATCTAATGCGCATATAAAAAGTCTTGATGTTGCAATTTAAATATATGGCAGCCGACAGACTGTAATTATAACAAGATATAAGACACATTATACATCAGTGACTCCTAAGTTAACACTAAAACCCCTACCAAAATGTTTTTGTCTTTACCCAGTTCTAATATCAAATAACTAACAAATAAGGAGAACAAGCACAGACTAATCCTCCCTAAACTTGCACTACGCCAATAACAAAGGCCAAGGAAAGTCTTATCTCACACACCGGACAATTGGGTATCAGAATCATATAACGAGGGAGCATGAACAGATCAGATAAGAGGGCAATGTCGCCCTCTTATGCCTAGTTCATATTTGGCTTGCGATGTGTCTACGGAGCCCGTAAATCGTAGACACTTTTATCGCACGGCGTCCGCGGTAAATGTGAACTAGGCATTACAACTAGCCTGGCGTAAATCATCGAAATAGATGGATATCGCCAACAAAATGTCGCTTTTTGCGGAGCATTTGTCACCAGAGCAATTGCTGCAGGAGCATTGTCGGGTTATGATTATGGCTTATAATTATGGTTGTTTTGGTAAGTTGCCCCCGCATCGAATTTACTTTTCTCTTTGTATTCTTAATTTCATTATGCCTTTGCTGTAGGATGGAAAAGGAATGGAGAGAGATAATAAATTAATTCAGAAGGCCCATGAAACATTCGATTCCTTGTTGGAATATGAGGACAGAGAAAAACTGACTCGAAGATACGACACCATAGCTTCAGATTTCGACAAGGTAGACATTGATCTGATTTTGTCCTTATACGTTTGTTACATCTTCCTTTTCATGGAACTATCTACCCCGCTCTCTCATAGTTCCCTCTCCCTTATCTTATTCTCACCACTGTCTCCCTTCTCTCATTCCATGCATTCCATATATATATATACTGTATATATATATATATATATGCAATGCGTTCCAGAAAAAAAACGAAACGGAGATTTATCGATGTTTAATCATATCTTAATCACAATTATGATTAATAAATGTCACATATTTGTAAAGCTTGGATCCTCTTCTTTCATTTGATGCTACTACTGGTCGGACGCATAATTACCCTTTTGTGTTAGGCAAACAACATTTTTTTACAGTGTATGCATTATTGCTCTTTGTAATTATATTTTAAAATGTTGTATTGTCACTGATGGCTGTTATTGTTGATGATGAAATCATTAGTAATCTAATAAAAATGAAAACAAAAAATAAAATCCGCCCCGCGATTTGATGCTGTAGAAGATATGAACAGAATGGCGTCACCATTGCCGCCCGACGGATTTGAAGACAGGATACTGACAACAAAATGGTCTAATCTTCACTGGTAAATAAAAGTCACGTAAGGGCCATGAGAGGAAAAAAATATTCAAGCAAGTAAATGTTTGACAATAAAAGCGAACTGTTTCTCTTTAATTAAGCAAGTAAATGCTAGTCATCGGGAAGCATTTGCTTGTGCGAGAATGAAGCCGTTGCTTTCCGTTGCTAAAATTGGTTTTAATTGTTCTGGGGTTTTTTAATCGCCATAATATATATCTTCTAAATAGTTTTCAGCAGCAGTTGGGAGGATGGGTCATATTCGAGCAGCATCGACAGTGATCAAGTCAGAACCCAACACGAAGTCCAGGATCCTCGATGTTGCCTGCGGAACCGGGTTAGCTGGGGAATACGTAAGTCATAGGTCAACCAAGAGCAACATTTAGGCGCGGTTCCATAGGGGCGTTGGCAGGATGGACCCCCCCCCCTTTTTTTTTCTTTTGCCAGACATTCTTATATGTGTCCCCCTCACGTATGAAGAGACTGCAGCCCATACGCACATATGGTATTATGGTGAATAAAAGCGCACCCTTTTTTCAAAAAGCTTCTGACAGGGCTTGTTAATTCCCCCGGTAAAAATATGTTTATTTGTATATTTTTCTTTTTTTAGATATATATATATTGAGAGTTAAAGTTAAAGATGTATCACATCTCTATGAAGGATGTTAATTCTTTTTTCTATGACATAAAGAAAATGCCAATCCAAAGTTGTATGTGTGGCAGAATTACTACGAACAGAGACTTTGTAAATAATGATAAAATGTCCTACGTCGATCTGATCTAAATTCGTGTTATACAGGCAATAAAAAGAATGGAGAACAAAAGGGAGACCAAAAGGGAGACATCTTCTTTTAAGATGAAAATCTGATCAGTTGACTTGAAATTTGACGCTTTTCATAAACATTTTGATATGCTGTAAAAGTTTGGTAATTATTTTGAATTAGCGAATGTTGAATAACGCCTTTAAAAATGCAGTGCTATATTTAAAACAGTTAACCTGTTGAGCTATTAAACACTGTTCTTTATTATGACTGGTCACTGTACATGTGACGTATATGCAAAATTATGGTCAATTGTATTTTTATAAAGTGAATCTGCTTTTGACTTGAGAAGTATGAGCGATCTAGGTAAACGGGGAAAATGGACGTTTATAATTTTTCGGCCCATTTAATAGTCTATCATCAACAGACTATAAAGAGTCCTCATATCTCAACAAGTAAATTAGCTTAAATTATGTAATATTCCAAGGAGTGTAAACAATAGATTTTCTCAAATTTTCAAATTTGCTGATAAGACATACATGTATACTCTGAAAAATATGTTTAAAGGAGTGAATGTGTCCCTCCCCCATAATGCCCCTGTCCTTCCGGTAACGCCCCTATATACACTATAAGGCATAAGGTGAATTTGTGACTCTCTTTAAGTTTTTATTGTATTTCATCAGTTGCACAAGGCGGGCTACCACAATCTATACGGAGTGGACATGTCTAAAAAGTCGCTTCAAATTGCTGAGGATAAACGTGTTTACACGGAGCTAATACACGCTGCATTTGGACCTGATACTCCCCTCAGCTACGAAAACGGTCAGCATAATTACTGAATGATCATACATGTATCTTTATTTGCTTTAGATTTCTATTATTATTTTCTTCCTCTTTTTTGACATTTGCCCATTAATGCACCCTACACCCCACACAATTTCACCACTCTCACTCACACTCTCTCAATAGTCCAGGGGCGTCGATCCTGGGGAAAAGGGGGCAAACATATCATTTTGCCCCCCCCCCCTCCTAAATCCGGAGGTGTAAACTAAAATAAGGAAATTCTCTAATTTTCCCGGCTTCATGTAACTGTGTAGCCGCCTTGCCCCCCCCCCCCCCCATCCGAAAAACGGATCGTCGCCCATGTCTCTCTCTGTCTCTGTCTGTCTCTCTCTCTCCCTCTCCCTCTCACTATTCCCATTCTCTTACTACTCACGCACACACACACTCTCTCTCTCTCTCTCAACCTCTCCTCTCAAATGCTCCATCCACATATTACTTAGACGACGTTTATCGTATAACATTTAATGTTTTAAATGACCCAGTCAAGATTGTGTTGGAAATGAAAATAAAATTGAATTGAATTGAATTGAAAAAGATTGTTTTCTGTCTCCATGGAAGTATACCCATATGAATAGGTTAGTGATATCGTTAGGCAAATCCAACGTATGTCCCATATGTTGCCAAGTATCATGGAATTGTATCATAGAATTCTGAACATTAATTGAAATAAAAATATCATTTTGTTTGATATTTTGCTTTATCCAAGCTCTAGTAGGTCTATCAGTCTGATACAGTCATCAAAGTAATTATACTGAAATCTTAAATGGGGTCAGTAAATTATGAGACAAAACAGATTTCCCATTTACAAGTTTGTATAATATCATAAATCACCATATCCTTTCTAAATAAGAAAACATAACTTATATGTGAGTACGATTTCAAATAAAAAAATTGTATATAGACAGCATTTTTCGACTTTTCTTTTCACAGGTTACTTTGACGTAGCCGTGGCGTCAGAATGCTTTTTGCCGAAGCATTTAAACGAAACTCATCTCCCCGAAATGTTGCGACTCGTTAAGCAAGGTGAATAATAAAGAAAGGAATACTAGTACAGGAATATTTGTTAGATTAAATCTATAACTTTTTTATTTTCCATACTTCGATTGCCCTTTCAACATTATAAGGGGTCCACACACATTAAAGAAAACAGTTACAAACCAATGTTTACAAAACGAGAACAAAGAGGAAAGCATATATATGCGAGATTAAACTAGCTGATATGTGATAAACCTACAGCTAAATTTATTTTGTGTAAAGTTCATAAAAAAACATGTTTCAAGTCAAAGTCCTATCATTATTCTTTACCTCTTTTGACATACTAGGTGGGCATTTGGTCTTCACCCTTCGGAAGTCAGTCTTCGACAACGAAGAAGGAGGTATGAAGTTGAAGAGCCGTCTTCTTGACCTGGTCCAGGCAAATCTTCTTCAGAAGATCTCCCATGATGACCATGTTTTAAAGGAAGAAGGCAACCATATGGGCGTTACTGTGTGCTACAGGATTTTGAATTAAAAACAGGGGCGGTGCCAGTGTATTTTGGGGTTTCTGGGGGGCACGTGACATGTTAAACTGTCATCAGGTGTAGAAAAGGAAACCGGCACTATTATGTCCATGAAACCCAAACAATTTATTTTGATTTGTAAGCTTAATGTGTATTACGGGACAGCCAAAGCTCAAGTTTTGACTATATTTCGTTTGAATAAATACAGGAACAAAATATATGCATAATTGTTTCTTTGCTGTTATTGAAAAATGTATAGGTTATCTGTTACTAATTTAAATCTTAACAAAGCATCTTTCATGTAAAGAATTCTATTCAATATCTTGATTTTAAACCACCTCATGTTTATATCAACAGTTGAATGGTAGGGCATTTGGTAATAAGAACTCCATATGATATTTCCAGCTCCATTTTGTAAAACTTTTACATACCTTTATATTATGTTTCAAGAACGAATGATAAATATGTGAACAAGCTTTTTTCAATTTCAGTATTAAAAACAATGCACCAGGGATAATAAATGTAGCTCCTATGATCTTGGGTATGAATTTTTTTTAAACCAAATCGAATAGCGTTACACAAGCCATAATATTGAAAGTTTACTTGTACATTGTATTTACGTTGAAAATCAAAATATGAGAGAAATGAGCCATCTGTTTCTAAAACATAGTTAACAAATCGTACCCCTTAGTACACCAAGACTTGAAATAAAGTACATTATTTATTGACTTGTATTGTAGGATTTTTCCACAGGGGTTGACATGCAATATCATCTACAATGGATTGAGTAAGATCTGAAAAGGCTACTAATACCTCTTTCCAAAAAGGGTTGCGCATTGAAATGGCTAAATCTCTGTAATTTTCAGCCCCCACGAATAACTGAAGAGATGTATATTAAAGATGGAGGCAAGAATGATTGGAACATATGTAATGTAATATTTTTATTACATGGACTACAAATAAATCTTCACCATGATATTTTGAGTGATTTAGAATGCATAAAAATGTCAGTCATTTTTATCCCTGCACCATCACAGTATAATTAGCACATTTGTTTCCTACTTATTTTATCCGGTTTACCATGTCATATGAATTCGTACAAACAACATCGGTTAACATCATTCATAATTTCTAATTTTGGTTCTGGAAAAGATAAAAGCAAGTAATTCATTTGGGGTACCAATAAGGAATTTACTATAGCTACTCTCCCTAAAGGAGTCAATGTTCTTTTTAGCCATATCGCCATCTGACGTTTTATCTCTTTAAACTTTTCTTGATAATTGTGATTAACCATTTCTAATAATTTAACGGAAAAATCTATACCCAGGTACCTAAAGTATCCTTCAGATATCCAGTTTAGTTTGTACTCGTGTAAAATCTCTTTTTTGAAAGCTCTGTTCTTCCCAATCCATATCACTTGAGTTTTAGTTATGTTAATTTTGAGGTTAGACATATTAGCAATTTCATAAAGTATTGTAAGGGCACATTGTAAATCCTGTGTCGAACCGTTGAGTGTTAAAATGGTATCATCTTCATATTGCAACAGTTTAAGCGTTTTCCCATTGATATGCAATCCAATCCTGCAATCCAATCCTGAGTGTCGCATTAGGATACCAAGTATCTCACTGACTAACAAAAACAGGTATGGGGACAAAGGATCTCCCTGGCGACACCTCGTCCTATTTCAAATCTATCTGTAGAGTGTCCGTTAACTAATACACAAGAGGATGCATTTGCATAAAATAACTTGATCAATTTCTTTACAGATGGTCCGAAGTGAAAGAAATCCAGGACCTTAAAAAGAAATCAAATAATGGGTTGGAATATCATGCTCCTGGTGTCGCGTGGGTCAAGTCATCGAGGGGCACATTGGGGGTATTTAAACAGTTCCGATATTTATGTGACACGATCGCAAAGGCTTCCGACAACATTCAGTAGCCTGGTGCATCAGCTGTGGAATTATGCAAACATAACACCGCTACAGTTTGTGCGATTACATAATGCACATCATGATATAATTCTGCAGGGTATTGAAATTGCCCTTTGCTTTAATTTCTCGAAAGTCTTAAGAGCGAGTTTGTGGGATATTTTCAGAAAATATGGCCCTTACCTGGAGTAAATTTTGGGCACATTCGAGCTGGAAAGAGAAATCCTTTGCGAGGGGGGGGGGGGCATTTTGCCCCTCCTGCCTCCTGTACTGATTTACATTGTTACTATATATAAGCCGCACCGATTCTTTGAAGTTAGATATAATTCTTTCTGTACCAAACAGTGGCACTTATCAGAAGAGCAAAGGGGGCTTTATCATGCACTGAACATACTACATTGACTATGCGTAATAAATAAATGAATTTCTTAATGAAGACATTGAAATGAGAATATTGGTGTATGTGATATACAGTATACAAGTATTTCTGGTTACATGTCGTTTTTCCGAAGGTTCGTATTTCCGAAGGTTCATAGTTCCGATAGGTTCGTTATTCCGAAGGTTCGTAATTCTGAAGGCTCGTAACTCCGAAGGTCCGTAATTCTGAAGGTTCGTTTTTCCGAAAATGAAAGAGGGTTCATAATTCCGAAGTAACGTATTTCCGAAAATGAAATAGGGTTCGTAATTCCGAGAATGAAATAATGTATCTAAAAGGGAGGGAGGGGGACCAAAATGACTGAGCAGCCCTCCCCACCCCTCTCTATATCAAGGGTCCAAAGAGAGAGAGAGAGAGAGAGAGAGATGAAAGAGAAAAGAAAACTATTACAGAATAAGAACCAGTGAATTATCTGGCGGCCGCCGGATAATTCTATTTTTCCTTATGTTATTCTTTGTTTTTCCTTCTGTCTTCTTCTCATACTATCTTTCATCATGTTATTCTTTGTTTTTATCTTTCTTTCATTTTCTCTTTATTAGTAGTATTATACTTTTTGATAGTGTTTATAGCTACATTCAAACGACACTTATATTATTTCTTGTGGTTGTTACCGGTATATAAAGTTTCTCAGACATGAACATACATGTATACAGCTAAACATAAACAGAATTCTGATAATTCCTTTTAATAACATGAAGAATTTAATTCTGAAGTGGTTTATAATGGCTGATGTGTATGATTATCTACCGTAGATGACCTATATTACTCTCCTTCAGGGGATCCAGGATTTTGTGAAAGAGGGGGCATATTGCCAGAAAAGTACACAATTATGGAGGCAAATTTTATTGATTGTCTACTTAATGTATGCCAGTTAGCTTTCAAAGGGGGACATGAGCTGGTTTTCCCCTCTATGTATATAAATCCACCATTGCTCTCCTTGATGTTATCCATAAGTCACTGCATCCAGACCAACAAGAAATCTATGATCATGTAAAAAGATTTTTATTGTTCCTCCTATTCATACAAAGACATATGGTGAATGTTCATTTGCTTATGCTGCCCCAATTTAATGGAAAAACCTCCTCGAATCTCTTAGAAACATTAATACAATATATACGTCTAAGTCTGCCCTTAAAACACACTTATTTCAAATGTTACACAGATAAAAGGATGCCATTATTCATTTGCCCAATGCACCCCACACCACACACTTTCACCGCTCTCACTCACACTTTCTCAGTAGTCCAGGGGCTACGATCCTGGGGGAGAGGGGGCAAACATATCGTTTTGCCCTCCCCCATAAATCCGGAGGTGTAAAATAAAAAATCGCGCGATCCGACACCCTCAACGTTAAAACAAGAAAGGACTGTTCTTGTTTTAGCGTTTAGGGTGTCGGATCGCGCGATATAAATACGGAGACAGTCCAGGCAGTGGACTGAGCAAGTGAGCGTGGACTATCGAGAATCTCGCCTGCTGTTCGATCCACCGAGTCAACTGACCTGTCTCTGGGGCCGGGAAGGTTGACAGAGTTTTAATAAATGATTCCCCATAACATACGGTTATTTCTGTCAAGCATAGATCAGCTTAGTCTATAGATTCTGTCCGTTTTTTATATCTTCTTTGTTCCCCTCGCTGCTCTTGCTCTACTAGTCCAGATTCTGGCCGTTTCTTCTTTTTTTAAGTAGAAATTCATTCATTTTCTTCATTTATAGATCATCAGAAAGCTTAAAACCCCAAGAATAAAATGATTCCATTTTCAAACATTGACACAAAAGTGGAAAGGTGAAATAAGCACAGTGATGATAGTACTTTTGGAAAGAAGCAATGGGGAAGAACTGCCGATGAAAATGGTCTGTCGAGTATGACGTATGCGGGTGGACGTACTGATCTTCCTGCACATTCATTAACATGCGCGCAGTAGGCTAGTTCTCCTCAAGATACGACAAAATATGACAAAATACATTGCTCGTAAACTTCGCATTTACACTGTTTTATGCGTTTTTTTACTACTTCTACAATTGAGCTTGTATACAATAAAGCCTCGTTTCGGGCATATAGGCCTAATTAATATCACGATCATAGCGAATAATGATAATAATAATAATAAATAATAATAATAATAATTTCTGATGCCTATCTATGCTTGAAAATAGAATCATTTTATTATTGGGGTTTTAAGCTTTCTGATGATATATAAATGTACTATATGAAGAAAATGAATGAATTTCTACTTTAATGTGATATGGATACTAGGATCAGGATAGATCAGGATACATGTATTACGCGCTCGTTACAAAATTGATTAATTTTGTGCCTACAGCTTGACGCAAAAAAAGCCGAAAACAGGGTGAATTTCTCATTATGGAGGTGAGCGTTTAACTCAGTATGGGTACTTCATCTTCATTTACATATCAATTGGAAATTTATTCAGAATATTCAAAATGTCCAAGCGCAGGAAACGTACGTACGTATGTGGTATTTTTTTTTTTTACGATGTCATGATTTGCCCTTCTGGAGCTTCGTAGTCACGTCACCGGAGTCTACATCATCTATAATCATAATACAGTGAATGAGAAAGAGGGTGGAGAGTCAGGGGGTAGAGCCTCTGGGACAGAGCCAAAGAGATAAGGAGATGGGAGAGAGAGAGAGGGGACAGGCTGAGGGGCAAGACATTGGGTTTTTACAGACGTGTATCAATCCCGGGTATCAATCAGATATGATTATTTATGTCTGGGGAGTGGGGACCGACCTTTAACGTCACCATCCGAAAGACGTGACTCGGTCTCGAACCTGGGTCCCCTGAATCAGTTTGTAACTTCCACTGTTAGCTGGATTACAACGCCCAGTTGTGGCGTCACCACAAAGCCGCCATCTCGGTAGTCTAGTTCTGGACGTTTTTAATTATTTTGTCCGTAAACCATGAAGCTATACAAACCCCGTGTGTGTGCACCCAACGTAGAACGGTGCGAAGTTCACCGACTCACTCTCCCCACAAATTACCTTCCCCTTCGGGTTTGTATAGCTTCATGGTTTGACGGACAAAATAATTAAATAACCCGAAAGGGGAAGATGAATTTGTGAGGAGAGTGAATCAGTGGACTTCGCACCGTTCTACGCTGGGTGCACACCCTCGGGGTTTGTATAGCTTCATGGTTTTACGGACAAAATAATTAAAAACGTCCAGAACTAGACTGCCATCTCGGGTGTGGTAGCTGTACGGTCACTTGACACTTGCCAATGAGGCCAAAAAAAAAAAAATTGTATTGGCGTAACCCGCCCGACCCTAAAAATGTCGCTGACCTTAGGGTTTTTTGTTGTTTTTTTGGCTATCGATATCGCGTATCGTGCTGCCTTTGCGATCGCGATCGAAAAACCCGGAAGTGTTGCGGACAGAACTAGCTAGCTGCGTGTATTATGTACTATATACTGTCGTATATTGTACATGTGTATGTACTGTTCCCCAACATGGCGTCGTACGCCATAAAGATCACGGGCATGCTCGGGCCAAAAAAAACTGGTTAGCGTGCTCAGGAAATGTGACAAAGATGCCAGCCTAGGAGAAATAATACAAGAAATAGCGGTATATTTGTTAACAGCACCCAAAAGCTATATTTAACTGTCATCTTGTGTATTCTCCTGGAGATGATGCCTGAGATATCTCAGGCTGGGGTCTACAGGAAACCCGTTAAATATAGCAAAATGAACCGTCTTCAGAGGGTTCTATGTTTGAATGTATGTGTGTACACGTATGGGTGTGTGTATTGGCGCTTGCATGAAAGTGGTATGTATGCAGATGGGGGGGGGGGGGGGGGGGGATCCCTACCTACCTACCCTATTTTTCAGTGACCCGTTACGCCAATACAACAATTCTTTTGGGGGGGGGCCTGATTTATCGCATGCTCGGGGTCGGTTGTTTTACAGGAGCTTGCTGTTGATCTTGTATTGGTCACTTGTCGGTCCTGTCTGATTGTTGATAACCACATTCTGGTGTTGACTGATATCTTGTCAGTGACTAGGTTAAGCATGGACCTACTAGTACTAGTAGGTCCGTGGGTTACAAGGTATGAGCATGGCCATGGAGCTCTCTTCCATGCACCTCTCTGGATGGTACCAGCGAAGAACAAGTTTTCTTCTTCTGTTCTTCTTCTTCTTCTTCTTCCTCTCTCTCTCTCTCTCTCGCGCGCGCTCTCTTCCTTTCTCTCTCTCTCTCTCTCTTCCTTTCTCTCTTTCTTTCTCTCTCTTCCTGACCATGGAACCTTCTCAGATGAGAGTTTTTCTTACTAATCTGCCAGCAAGAAGAGGGTCATCAGGCACATCTTGAAGGAAGCTTCATCCTCCTTCGATGGTAGCCAGTCTGACCTCTTGGACTTCTTCAGCGAGGTCTACTCCGAGCGCGAAGTCGATGGTGAAGCCGTAGAAGATCTGGCGGCTTCTCTCTTCAGTGACGTCACCCAAGGCGCTGAAGCGGCAACCAGCTTGTCTCGCCGAATGACAGCCAAGGAGATCGGCTCCAGGTTGGCCAGAATGTCCAACTCCGCTCCTGGAAAGGATCGCCTGGAGTACCGCCACATTCGCCGTGCAGATGGAGCCTTCAGGATCTCAGAGGCCATCTTCAACCGGTGCCTGGAAGAGAGACGGATACCAGCGTCTTGGAAGGAAGCCACCACCATCCTCCTCCACAAGGCTGGCCCAACGTCGGACCCTTCCAACTTCCGCCCCATTGCCCTGCAGTCCTGTCTCTATAAGCTGTTCATGGCCGTCCTTGCAGACCGGCTGACCAAGTGGGCCTGTGACCATGACTAAGTCCAGAGCAGAAGGGCCTGATTTATCGCATGCTCGGGGTCGGTTGTTTTACAGGAGCTTGCTGTTGATCTTGTATTGGTCACTTGTCGGTCCTGTCTGATTGTTGATAACCACATTCTGGTGTTGACTGATATCTTGTCAGTGACTAGCCCAGGTAACAGGCCCATGTGGGGCCCATATGGGCATCATCCGGGCCATCTGGGCCATCTGGGCAAAAGGGAACCCATATAAATCCCATATGTATCCCTTGTGGGACCCATATGGGTTAACCCATTTTGAGATCTACTTGGGCCAGCCCATATGGGAACCATATGGGAAAAGACTGGGAAAAACCATATGGGGATGACATGTAAATGCCCATATGGGTATCATATAGGAATAAGCTGGGAAAACCCATCTGGGAAACATCTGTAAATGCCCATATGGGTACCATACGGAAATAAGCTGGGCAAACCCATCTGTGAAACATATTCAAATGGGCATATGGGTATCATATGGGAATAAGCTGGGCAAAACCATCTGGGAAACATATGTAAATGCCCATATGGATATCATGTGGGAATAAGCTGGGCAAACCCAAATGGGAAACATATATATTTTCCCAAATGGGTATCATATGGGAATAAAATGGGCAAACCGATATGGGAATGACATGTAAATGCCCATATGGGTATTACATGGGAATAAACTGGGCAAACCAATATGGGAAAGACATGCAAATGTCCACATAGGAATCATACGGGAATATGCTGGGCAAACTCAAATGGGAAAGACATGTAAATGCCCATATGGGTATCACATGGGAGTAAGCTGGGCAAACCCATCTGGGAAACATATATATTTGCCCAAATGGGTATCATATGGGAATAAGCTGGGCAAACCCACCTGGGAAACATATATATTTGCCCAAATGGGTATCATAATGGGAATAAAATGGGCAAACCGATATGGGAATGACATGTAAATGCCCATATGGGTATTACATGGGAATAAACTGGGCAAACCAATATGGGAAAGACATGCAAATGCCCACATGGGAATCATAAGGGAATATGCTGGGCAAACTCAAATGGGAAAGACATGTAAATGCCCATATGGGTATAACATGGGAATAAACTGGGCAAACCCATCTGGGAAACACATATATTTGCCCAAATGGGTACCATATGGGAATAAGCTGGGCAAACCCACCTGGGAAACATATATATTTGCCAAAATGGGTATCATATGGGAATAAAATGGGCAAACCGATATGGGAATGACATGTAAATGCACATATGGGTATTACATTGAAATAAACTGGGCAAACCGATATGGGAATGACATGCAAATGCCCATATGGGTATTACATGAGAATAAACTGGGCAAACCAATATGAGAAAGACATGCAAATGTCCACATGGGAATCATAAGGGAATATGCTGGGCAAACTCAAATGGGAAAGACATGTAAATGCCCATATGGGTATAACATGGGAATAAACTGGGCAAACCCATCTGGGAAACATATATATTTGCCCAAATGGGTACCATATGGGAATAAGCTGGGCAAACCCACCTGGCAAACATATATATTTGCCCAAATGGGTATCATATGGGAATAAAATGGGCAAACCGATATGGGAATGACATGTAAATGCACATATGGGTATTACATGGAAATAAACTGGGCAAACCGATATGGGAATGACATGCAAATGCCCATATGGGTAATTTATGAGAGTAAGCTAAGCAAACCCGTCTGGGATATATATGTCAATACCCATATGGGTAATAAATGGGAGTAAGCTGGCCAAACCCATATGGGAAAAACATATGAATGCCCACATGGATATCACATGGGAATAAGCTGGGCAACCCCATTTAGGGAAACAACTGTAAATACCCATATGGGTATCATATGGGAATATGCTGGGCAAACCGATATGGAAATGACATGTAAATGCGCATATGGGAAATGGGAGTAAGCTGGCCAAACCCATATGGGAAAAACATATGAATGTCCACATGGGTATAACGTGGGAATTAGCTGGGCAAACCCAAATGGGATATATATGTCAATACCCATATTGGTAATAAATGGAAGTAAGCTGGCCAAACCCATATGGGAAAGACATATGAATGCTCACATGAATATCACATGAATATGCTGGGCAAACCCATCTGGGAAACATATCTAAATGCCCATATGGGTATCATGTGGGAATAAGCAGGGCAAACCCCTCGGGAAAGACATATGAATGCCCATAAGGATATCACATGGGGAATAAGCTAGGCAACCCCATCTGGGGAAACAAAAGTCAATGCCCATATGGGTTTCATATGGGAGTAAGCTGGGCAAGTCCATATGAGTATGATATTCCAAAATCCAAATGGGTGTCATTTTGAAATGACCTGGGCAAACCCATATGTTAAAATATGTAAACCCCAATGTGGGTATCATTATTGGAATGATCTGGGCGAACACATGTGGGTAAGATGTGTATATCATAAACTGGGTAAACCCATATTCTTGAGGGGTACATACTTCTGACAAAAAAAATTATCAGCATACTATTAAAGATCTGCATTGTACACATTTGCAAACTGAATTCATATTTAGTTGTCATTATACTGGCCCTAACTTATCAAACGGTAATAGAGTACCGAAGTGTGACGTCATACCGCCCAAGTTGTCAAGGTTGCTGGTTCTAAACAATTTTGTGCTGAACAATGGCGTGGTGATCACACCGGCACCAAACACTGAATTTGCCCTGCTCCAGCCCGTTGCTTGAATGATTTCGCGATGAACCTCAAGCACGGGCTTTGTTGTTTAGAACTAGTAACCTGGACGACGAGCGAATATGACGTCAGCACTTCGGCACTCTATTAATCTATGCAGACCTAAAGAATGTGAGAAGTGCTTAAGAGAAAATGAAAGCACCTCCCAACCCCCATGTGCTTTTGACCCCTAGTACAAATGGTTGAGTCCACTTTTCAAACCTGCGCCACCTTTTGAGGAAACAGCATTCCATTTCTACTACTTACGAAGGAAGCACTACACATCCGCCTCCCTACTCTTTGAAGGTAAGCTGCTTTTTATATCTTATCATTTCTTTCTAAATTCCATTTTCTATTTGATATTGTTTATTAATTTAAAAGTACATATATAGCCTGAGATGTACCATCCAGTGACATTTTCTGGTCCATGACTGTCTTTTGTGGGATTATTATGAGTGAATTGATAGAGAAATGTTAATTCAGTTGAGATACCAGCACTATGAACACGATGAACAATTGCTTTGGTAGACAAAAGAACATCCCTTCATTACTATTATGAAAAATAAGCAGAACATGTGAATATGCATGTGACACCTGTTCTACATATTTTTACATAATAGCAATGAAGGGATGTTCTTTTGTCTACCAGGGCAATTGTGGAAGGTACAATGAGGAGCTGTATATTTTGTCCGCTTCTTTGTTCGCCATGTTCATAGTGCAGTTTACCTTAGCTTAATACTCCCATTGTTTAAGTGGCAAGGCCCAAGAGGAAAGAAGTATGCCTGAGTCATATCGTTCACCCACCGCGTGATAGTTTACATTCCCTACTGGTCTGTTTATAACCACGGGGTTGTGTGGTAACTCCTTGGTTTAACTAGTGATCTGGCTTTCCATGTATATGGGCTAAGAAATCAAAATCATTTCACTAGGCAAGTGTGTATCGAGCACATAATTATGCAACTTCAATTTCAAGACAAGATGAATGTCATAGTTCATTATGTCATAATAATGTTATTGTTCGCTTCATGTGAGGAACATCTGCCATAAATGAATAAGTGATGTGTCATTACTACCATTCTCAAAATATACAGATGATCTTGATATCTTTATAAAGTTGCCTTTCTTGCACTCTATTTCTCTCCCCTCCCCTTATTTCTGTATCAGTATTGTACCTTTATTCCATACTCCATTTTATTTTCTGCTATATTTCTTGTCACTTCCCTTTGCATGGGTCAATAGGTATTATCCATATTTCTATATGTTTTCTTTTTTTCCTTTTTCTTTTCTTTATTTTTTTTTTGGGGGGGGGTGGGACCCGACTCTCTTTGATTTTTTTATTTTATGGAAACGGCATGATGTCTCGTATATGTGGTATATAGAGAGAGTGAGAGAGAGAAGGGGAGGGGCAGGAGAGAGAAAAAACGAGCTAACATTTAGATTTGCGTTTTAAAAAAAATCTGCATTGGTAATAAAAAATTGTAGCATATTTGCAAATTTCACTACAAAAGTTTAATATTGTAAATATGCTAGTGTAATATTTTTGTGAAATTTGTTACATGTACATATATCTCACTCTGTCGTTTCAGATCCAGCAAATAGACGAGAAAAACAACAACGGTACGAGGAAACAGCATAAGCAGTAACGTAACAACTAAAAAAAGAAATTAACGTATATTCTAGATGGACAAAATGAAGAAGACTGGCACGTGTTAAGATTATATCATGATTATATCCAAACTGGATGAAGCTGTTAAGGTGGCACCATAAGTAGTACCTGCAGGAAAACTGAAGAAATGTTTACTATGAATACTATGAAGGCAGGGAAAACTCGTTTCAACATGCCCTGGTCGTGTATGCATCTCATCTATGGGGGAATGCACAATCAACTGATGAACGAAAACCGCAGCTTCATTAGATGTTGACCAGTAATTTGGATAATTATGAGGAAGTGCCAGATGGAAACAACTATTGTTTAACCTTATCGTTTGGATAGCATGATGTGATTGTAATAACAAATACTGCATATTAATCATCTTTAATGTATGCATGGTGAAGAAGGCCTGAGATTACAACTGGAGGAGAAAGTCTATTGTATATATATCAATTCATTCTACTTCTGACCGCCGTTCTGTTATTTGATGAATTCGCCAACTGGGCCTTTGGGTATTAAAATATTACTTACTCAGCTCTTTGTGATAAGATACATGCATTTCTGAAAGAACATTCTAAACTCATGGGGCTTGACACTGAACTCCACTAGCCTGCACGTTATGAAGGAACTAATGGCGAAAAATGGATAGTGTGAAATTGTTTCGGGGTATCGCCTTAACCATGACACATGTAGTGGCAAGCTATAATCCGGAGTCGACCCTTCCGAACAGATGCATATTTTTTTCAATAGTGAGAAGGAGCCGTGATATAAACTACCTAACCAATACAATATTCCATTATTTATTATTTTCACAATGTGTTTTTCTTTTAAGTTTGTTTTAAGTGTGTTGCCAAGGCTGTTCTTTAGAAATTGTACTTACAGTATCTAAACACACTTCCAATACCATGTGATGTGTCACAAAATGAATTGTATGAGAAATGATTCCATCAAAATCCCATTATCATTTTTAATGGTAGACTCCTAAGCTCATTTCACTTCAATAATGTATGTCGTTGCATATCCCCAAGCTTAAAATGAAAAATCTCCAGTTCTTTTTGTAAGATGAACATTATGGTGGTTAATTGATTGATAATTTATTTAACCTGACAGCTAAGAAAGCAAGTTAGCGTATGTTTGTAAGCAAGCAACCGGGGAAAGAAATCTTTTAGTCCTATTTGAGGGACTTGGATTAATTCCTTACCAACTTCACAGTATTAATTTTTAATATTAAAAAGGTTTACTTTGAAATATGATTACTTACTATTTAATGGGTAAAACTATGTAGAAATAAGTGAATACATAATTGCATGAATTGGATTTATGGGGTACTTCATGGAAATCTAATTACTGCTATGGAGTAAATTTCATGGGCATGTACGAATAAGTGAAAATATATTTGCAGATCAATATAAAATACATGCATGTCGTTGCCTATTCCCAACTTAAAAGTAAAATTTTTGTTTGATGAAAATATCATATATACATGCATATTTATAATAAAAAATGTTTATATACTTTGATAATCTAATAACTACTCTGGAGTAAATTTATTGGGTATGTAGCAATAAGTGAATACATGTCAGCGTGAATGAGTTTGGTGGGGGTACTTCATATATAGGAATGCTCAGAAATTTGTTGACCGCGCAAACAGGTCTGTTTTCAAGACAAAATTCCATAGGCAATAATCATTATTTGTGACATACATGTATGTACACAGGTTGCATGGCAGGTCACCGGCAACTTATATTTCAAGTACCCCCCCCCCCCCCCCCCATTTTTCATTTTAATGTTGTTGTTTTTTGTACTGGCATAGCTGTGGTGAGAGGCTGATGATGATTGCATGATCAAGTAGTCTTTGTGTCCCATGACTTTCCTTAAAACCGATTTAGGAGTTGTCCCCTTGTATCGAATGAATAGACCAAAATAGGCATATTGTAAATCTCAGTTGCTAAATTATTTCGGGCCCATGAGGGGGCCCATGGGGGAACACAATATATGGGATCAATCATACTGTTCCCATATATTACCCAGATGGACCCCAGATTAAACCCATATGGGCCATCGGGTATGGCCCATATGGGTCCCCAATGGGCCTTGTGTTCAAAATACTATGGGGCCCCATATGGGATAGCCTAGTATTTGCCAACATATTGCCCACATTTATACCCAGATTGGCCCCAGGCTGAACCCATATTAGCCACCTGGGATGGCCCATATGGGACCCACATGGGCCTTGGGTGCAAAATCTTATGGGGCCCGTATGGGCATTCCCATGTGGGACCCATATGGGAACCCACAGATAATACCCATATAGGATAGCCCATATTTTACCCACATATTGCCCACATTTATACCCAGATGGGCCCCAGGCCGAACCCATATTGGAGATCTGGGATGGCCCATATGGGACCCACATGGGTCTTGGGTGCAAAATCTTATGGGGCCCATATGGGCATTCCCGTGTGCGACCCATAAGGGATAGCCCATATTTAACCCACATATTGCCCACATTTATAACCAGATGGGCCCCAGGCCGAACCCATATTGGCGATCTGGGAAGGCCCATATGGGACCCACATGGGCCTTGGGTGCAAAATCTTATGGGGCCCTTGTGGGCATTCCCATGTGGGACCCATATGGGAACCCACAGATAATACCCAGTTTTCAGTTTCAGTTTCAGTTTTTATTTTTTTTCATTTCCAACGAAAAAGAAATATACAATTCACATACATCATTAAATCAACAAAGTAGGATACACGCAATACAACACATAAATATAACAGTATTGCAGATTAGATAAGATGTACCAAACTATTGCAGTATGAAATATAATTTTATGAATGTTTGGTTGGAAATGGAGAGGTCCACTGTGAAGCTAAGCTTGTAAATTGTGGACCCCTCAGGTGAAAGTATTCAATAATAGTAATTTACATAACAAAAGAAAACGAGAATAATGGCCAACAGAGAGGGGAAAGCATAAACATATCATACAAAATGTGTGAAAGTAACAAGGGAGAAGTAAAAGGAAAGACAGAAAGAGGAGAGAAATTGATTGCATGTGGGACTGAGGAATGACGAATGAAAGATGAATAGATGTAACTGATCAAAACAAAGGTAGCGCGCAACATCGATTCGTGTGAAAAGGGAAATAGTTATGAGGATGTTCCTGGTTGACGAGTGGTGACGAGTTCTTTGTATAATAATAATAAATAATAATAATCATTTAATAATAATAATAATAATGATGCATATATACATAGACACACATACACATTTAAATGCTGCATATATAGAGGTAATCTAAATGCTACTAACAACTGACAAAGCGAGTTAGGTTTTGTAAGGAGCCAATAAAAATTTCTTTAGATTTCTCTTAAAGATTGAGAGTGAAGAGGATTTTTCCAAATCATGGTGCAAAGTATTCCAAAGTTTAGGACCTTCAAAAATAAATGTTTTTTGTGCAGAAAATGTTCTCAAAAATGGTAAATGAAATTCATCCGACTGTCTGGTGGGATATTTGTGAATTGTACGATTTTTTAGAAACATATCGTGAAACGCAGATGGTAGAGTACCACAATTGTATTTATACATAAATTCACCAAGATGAAATAAGTACAGATCTTTAATTTTTAGGATGTTATGTTCAAGGAAAAGAGAATCCGTATGGGCACGTATAGGAGCATTACAAATTATACGAATGACTTTCTTTTGTAGTAGTAAAACTCTTTCCAGCAGTGTTTGATGACTGTTTCCCCAAACCAAAAGACCATAGTTTAAATATGGTAAAATAAGAGATGAGTAAAGCATAAGTAAAGATGCTTGAGGAAGGTGTGATTTAAGTCTGTTAATGATACCGATATTGCGAGAGATAATTTTACAAATATTTTCGATGTGGATTTTCCAGGAAAGTTTACTGTCAATCAAAACACCTAAAAATTTGGTTTGAGAGACTTGCTCAAGAGGGATATTGTCAAAAACAATATCAGTAGGTAATGATGCTAAGGAGTTACTAAACAATATATAATTCGTCTTCAGAAGATTCAATGATAATTTATTAGCCCTTATCCATTCTAATATGTTACGCAGCTCTCTATTGATTACATCGACAAGAACATTTGGATCACTGTGAGAAAAAAATAAATTGGTGTCATCTGCAAATAAGATGAATGACAAGGAATCGGATGATTTATGAAAATCATTTATATAAAGTATAAACAATAATGGGCCTAACAGGCTTCCTTGAGGGACGCCACAAGAAATATCTTTAAAATCTGATGCTTGCTCGTTTAAGGAAACAAATTGTTTTCTGTTAGAAAGGTAGCTCCTGAACCACTCCAAGGCCTTTCCACGGACACCAATATGAGCAAGTTTATAAAGTAAAATATCATGATTTATCGTATCAAAGGCCTTGGAGAAGTCCAGGAATATACCTACTGTGTGAGAAGACGAGTCAATTGAATGGGCAACTTTCTCAACAAAAGACATCAAAGCATGAACAGTACTATGTTTCTCCCTAAAACCAAACTGGAAATTAGAGAGGATATCATTTTTTTTAAGGAAAGAACTCATTCGAGTAAACACTATCTTTTCCAAAATTTTGGAAAAAGAAGATAGTAACGAGATTGGCCGATAATTACCTACTTCAAGTTTGTCACCTTTTTTGAATAAGGGAATAATTTTTGCTAGTTTCATGGAATTGGGAAATTTACCATGCGTCAATGATAAATTAAAAATATGGACCAAAGGATCTACAATAACAGGAATAATGGCTTTCAACATTACGTTATTAATTCCATCAAAACCGGAACTTTTTTTATTCTGTAAGTTGGATACAATATTAATGACTTCTTGCCTATTCGTAGGAAAAAGAAAAATAGAATTTGGATTAGCAGGGCCTAAAAAATCACTATAATTTTTGTTTGATGGGGAATATTTTTAGAAAGATTGCTGCCGATTGACGAAAAGTAAGTATTAAAGATATTCGCTATATCTTTGGAATCTTCGATAATTTCATGGTTATACATGATTTGGTTTATTTCAGATCTTTTATCTGTCAAATTCATCGCTTGTTTAATAATTTTCCAGGTATTTTGCATATCGTGTTTGAACATTTCCAAACGATTTACGAAGTATTTTCTTTTTTCAAGGCGAATGATTTGAGTCAATGTGTTTCTGTAGGATGTATACTTTTCCTTTGATTTTTCAGTACCTTTTATTTTATATTTATAAAAGAGATTATTCTTCCGATTAATTAAGCGTAGTATGGATTTAGAAATCCATGGGAGCTTAGGTGTTTTCTTATAGTTGGTTTTGATTTTTTGTTTCGGCATATTAATATCCAATTGATCGGTCAATATTAAGGAAAAAGTTTCATATGAACTGTTAATGTCTTCATTAGTATATATACACGACCAATCAAAGTTTTCAAGATTAATGGCAAGACGTGCTAGGCTTTCGGCATTAACTTTACGTCTATATATTGAAGAATTATTTCTGTTAATAGATTGACCTAGTGGATAAAACATTGCAATAGGATAATGATCAGTTATGTCAGATAAAATAATATAAGAATCAGGATGTGGAATAACGTTCGAAAAAATATTATCAATTAAAGTAGCAGATGCATTAGCAACACGCGTTGGCTTAAAAACGAGCGGCAAGCAAGAAGCAGATAAAATTAATTCAAGAAAGTCTTGAGAAATATTGTTATGTTCATGGTTCAATAAATCTATATTAAAATCTCCCATCAAGAAGAAGTCTTTATTGTCAAAATTGACGTCTCTTAACAAATTGGAAAAATATTGTAAGAATTCTTGAGCATTTGAGTTGGGATAGCCCATATTTTACCCACATATTTCCCACATTTATACCCAGATGGGCCCCAGGACGAACCCATATTGGCCATCTGGGATGGCCCATATGGGACCCACATGGGTCTTGGGTGCAAAATCTTATGGGGCCCATATGGGCATTCCCATGTGGGACCCATATGCAAACCCATATGGGGCCTACATGATCCCCATATGGGCTTGCTACCTGGGAGGTTAAGCATGGACCTACTACTACTAGTAGGTCCGTGGGTTACAAAGTATGAGCATGGCCATGGAGCTCTCTTCCATGCACCTCCCTGGATGGTACCAGCGAAGAACACGTTTTCTTCTTCTGTTCTTCTTCTTCTTCTTCTTCCTCTCTCTCTCTCTCTCGCGCGCGCTCTCTTCCTTTCTCTCTCTCTCTGTCTTCCTTTCTCTCTTTCTTTCTCTCTCTTCCTGACCATGGAACCTTCTCAGATGAGAGTTTTTCTTACTAATCTGCTAGTACCTGTATCACAATATGATAAGCATGTAAGCAGTTTTTAAAGAATAAATCTAATGCAGGGAAATGTAAATTTTCCCTGTCTAGACGGCTATATTGCATCAGCGACGATCGTAGCATAGAAACTCAGGACCAAAGCAATGAAGCACGATCGGTGCGATGCATATGCATCGTTTCCAATTACCATACGAATAATATGAATAATATATGAGCGGCTTGCTATGCGTTGTCGAAGGCCGCGAAAGACACATGGTATGAAAATGCATACCGGTACGCATTGAGCATACATTTGGGGATATTGATAATACTTGTAAAAACTGGATTCAAAATTCAAAATTTAATAAGATATTATAGAAAATACTTTTTTATGCTTATATTATTTTCTTCACTTAATAGGAAGTCCCAGAATATAACAATGAAAGATCACAACGGCTGCACTAAAAGACTAACTTTCCTTACAACGCGTCGGCGCTCCACACTACACATTTAGCGCAATACCGTATTGGAGGCATTCAGGTCTTTTATATTTCTTCATATATTTCTCGAAACAGCGGATAAATTGAAAGAGTATTTGATTTCTAATTAAGCTAAACTTATGGAAGCAAAAATTTGCCAAACAACAAGTCACGTTCATATTCTGACAATTTTCTTCGTTTTCACTCCACATGGGCGTAAAAAGAGTCAACTGACCGCTTTTCTGTTTTTGTTCCAACTAGGAATAAACACATATATCATTTTAAACTATTGCATGATTTCCATTAATCGGTATCGCTTCTCGGCCGTATGGCTAAGATCACGTGTAGTATCTGTTCTTTTCAGCTTAATGTACTGCCATGGCATTGGTCACTGAGTCGAGTCGCGGTCACGTTCCCGAGCCCGATCGTGTTTCCCGCCAAATCGGAGGAGAGGAAGTTCCCACCAACCAAGCCAGCCAAATTCCCGCCAACGAAACCGGGTCCGGCGAGGTAAGCGGCCATGCGGTTCCCGCCAACGGAGGAGACAGCGGAGTTCGCGACAAGATCTTCGCGTCTGAGGCGTGCGAGAATTCGTTTCCCACAGCAGCTGGGCTCCGCCGGCACGTGGCGAGGTTACATCGTTCCACGTGTGATGTGACTGGGGGATTAAGCGATGCACCATCCGCGAAGTGTGAAGTGTTCTGCTACCCACTACCACCGCGCTTTGGCTGCTCTGTGTGTAACGAGCTATTTTCAACTAGCAGACCCTGAAGCGTCACCAAGCACGTTTACACCGCACGGTTGGCTTTACTTATGTTTTTAGTTCCATCTGCAGCTCGGAGTTTCATACAGCCCGGAAAGCAGCGAACCACTACCAGTCCCACAAGAAGGATGGCTCCCTTTCTCAGCCAGCTCCCTCCGCCACCTTGGAAACCTCCACCCCTGCCGTGGCTGAAGTCCGCCCGTCCCCCACCCAGTCTGCAGTTACTCGCCCCGGTCGTCTCTCCTGGGCTGAAATGGTGGAGTATGGGTCATCTGATCACCCTTCCCTGACCCAAGCTTCATCACAGCTGAGTCCTGACCATCTCGGGGACTCCTTAGACTCTTTGCCATCAGATGTCACCATGACCACCCAGGATGACCCCCACCTCAACAGCAGCCGTCCTCTCCGGTCCCAGTTCCTACGCCCTCCCCCGTCCCCCCACCCCGAGAGGTTCTTCTTCATCCTCATGTGACTCCTTGCCTGGGCACTTCGGATACCATCATGCCTCCCGTCCAGCCTGCCGCTGATGTTCCTCCTGTGCCCCCCTGCTGTGCAGCCTTCGTCGGAAGTCCAACGCTGGGTCGACGATGTGACTGGTGCCGCAGACTGGGAGCAGTTCGAGAGTGTTTGTGAGCAGTTCATCCAGCATGCTGTGACCCTCTCCAGACCTGACCGTCCCCAACCTCAGCAACAGGGTAGACGTCAACCTGATGGCCGTCCTCCACACAGGCCTGCTCAAAGACAACGTCCTCCATCCTTTGATGTCAAGGAAGCCAGCCGTCTTCAGAAGCTCTACCGCGCCAGCAAGAAGAGGGTCATCAGGCACATCTTGAAGGAAGCTTCATCCTCCTTCGATGGTAGCCAGTCTGACCTCTTGGACTTCTTCAGCGAGGTCTACTCCGAGCGCGAAGTCGATGGTGAAGCCGTAGAAGATCTGGCGGCTTCTCTCTTCAGTGACGTCACCCAAGGCGCTGAAGCGGCAACCAGCTTGTCTCGCCGAATGACAGCCAAGGAGATCGGCTCCAGGTTGGCCAGGATGTCCAACTCCGCTCCTGGAAAGGATCGCCTGGAGTACCGCCACATTCGCCGTGCAGATGGAGCCTTCAGGATCTCAGAGGCCATCTTCAACCGGTGCCTGGAAGAGAGACGGATACCAGCGTCTTGATCCACTTGTGGATGTTCTTATGGATGCCTACTCTGGAGCCTCCACCACCTTCAACATCTCTGGTCAGGAGACAGGCGCCGTTCCCATCAACTATGGAGTCAAGCAGGGTTGCCCCATGTCACCAATCCTCTTCAACCTGTCGATAGAGATCATCATCCGGGCAGTGAAGAAGTTGGCTGCAGACAACAACACCGGCATCCGAGTCCATGGCAAGCAGCTCTCCATCCTTGCATATGCCCACGATCTAGTCATCCTTAGTCGTGACTCCCAGGGCCTTCAATCCTTCCTGGACGCAGCTGGTCGATCAGCTACAGCTCTCCGGATGACCTTCAAGCCTCAGAAGTGCGCCACGTTAACTCTGGACTGCAAGCGAGGCACTACCATCAAGAGGATCGTCCGCGAGATCCAGGGCGCTGAAGTCCCTTCGCTCGCTGTGGAGGAGCGCTACCGCTACCTAGGTGTCCCCATCGGTCTCCCCAGGCTGACGGACCTCCGGGAAATCTCCAGGAAACTGTCTGTCGATATCGAGGTAATCTCCACCTCCCTCCTTGCTCCCTGGCAGAAGCTTGACGCCATCAGGACCTTCGTCCTGCCTCTTCTGTAGTACGCACTCCGAGCGACATAGTACTTGAAGTCCGACCTGAAGACTCTGCGGTCGGCCATCACCAAGCAGGCCAAGAAGATCTGCCACCTCCCGGTCAGGGCATCTAACGCCTTCATCTTTGCCCCTCGTCAGGCTGGTGGTCTTGCCTTCGTCGACCCTAACGTGGACGCTGACATCCTTGTCCTCACCCAAGCGGTCCGCATCCTGTCATCAAGCGACGAAGTCCTCAGGGAGATTGCTGTGGCCCAACTAACATCCGTTGTCCGCAGGACCATCCACGCCGTCCCTTCCAACGACATCATTGACAAGTTCTTGTCCGGTAGCATGGAGGGTGACCTATCGCGTTCTGGCAACAGTGGCCAAGCTTCATCCCTTGGTCGCGCGCCAGGGCTGCAGCCCGAAGACTCAAGGTACGCGTGTCTGGTGCTTCAAGCGGTGCCGTCCAGATCGTCAGTGGAGGCCGCACCATCTCAGCCAAGCGGATCACTACTGCTCTGCGGGAAGATCACTGGAACCAGCAAGCAGAGAAGCTGAGGTCCCTCCCTGACCAAGGCAAGGCTGCGAGATCCCTCTCCAATAATGCGTTTGCCAACGGTTCCTCCTGGCTTGACATCTGGGAGCTTTATCAGGTTCTGCAATTGGCGCATCATCCATCGTGCCCGCCTGAACTGTCTACCAACCAACGCTGCAGCCAGACGCTGGAAGAGAGATGCTGTTACCAAGTGCAGACGCTGCGACTACCATCTGGAAACGCTCCCGCACGTCATCAACAACTGTCGTCCCAACATGGTCCCGATCCGCCGCCGTCACAACCTCATCCAGGAGCGGCTGGTGAAGGCTATTCAGCATGGCGATGTGTACCAAGATCAGCATGTTCCCGGTGACCCCAATCCGCGCGAGAGACCTGACATCACTGTCATTGAGGGGAACAGGATCACAATTGTTGATGTCACCATTCCTTTCGACAATGGTCCTGAAGCCTGCCAGATTGCCGCACAAGCCAAACTGACAAAGTACAACACCTTGCGCCAGTCTCTCAGCGACCGTGGCTATGATGCCGAAGTCCACCCTTTCGTCATTGGTTCTCTCGGCACGTGGTTTGGAGACAACGAGAAGATGCTCAACCGACTTGGTGTAGCTCGTCGCTACCGTCCCTTGTTCCGGCGACTGTGCTGCATCGACTCCATCAAGGCCTCCCGTGACATTTATGTTGAACATGTCACCGGGCAGCGCCAGTATGAATAGTGGACTTTAAGAGAAGATCTTTTGACATGTGCCTTGAAACCCAAGGATCCATGTAATCAGATGGCCTGCAGTTTGTAAACTACATATGATTCGTCATGTTTTTGGTTTTTTTTATATTGGACTTTAATAATCATCGAGGATCCATGTAATTCAGAAGGCCTGCTTATCAGAAGGCCTGCAGCTTGTATATTTACTTTAATTTCAAGATGTTTAAATTTAAGTCAATGCCATGTCTCAAGTTCCATTCAGTTCATTATGCAAAGATCATTATTCTCCCTCATGACACATTAATTTGTTATAATTTTTAGTGCTTTTTAAACAAGCACTGTCCCACATAATATCTAGATGTTACCCCGGTTAGGCTAATTTAAATCCATTCGGCAACCATCATGTCGGTGGATTAACATAACGTATTGTAAACGAAAAAATTGTACTGAGTTTTGATTATTTTAATAAATCTGTTCTTTTCAGCTTAATATCTGAAACGCGACTCACCGAGTCGCTTGTATATTAAACTGATTTTTGAACTTAGACCATGGAATAGGGGCTTGTTCCATCCTGGTACACTGGTTGGCCGGTATTGCAGAACCTCCAGGATCGGCCCACCCCTCAGGGGGTTAAAATAAACCAAAGTAAGAAACACAGAAAAACAAAAATACATGTATTTGCTAACCTTTTCACACCAATTAACGCGCTCTCTGAGAAGGCTACCTGTATGTGGTCACTCATGTATCGTCTCCCTATATACGCCCTCTATGACTATAGGAGGAAATGTCCCAAATATGCGTTTTTAGAACCTGACCCCGATCGAGTTTCCCGCCAAATTGGAGGAGAGGAAGTTCCCGCCAACCAAGCCAGCCAAGTTCCCGCCAACGAAACCGGTTCCGGCGAGGTAAGCGGCCATGCGGTTCCCGCCAACGGAGGAGACAGCGGAGTTCGCGACAAGATCTTCGCGTGTGAGGCGTGCGAGAATTCGTTTCCCACAGCAGCTGGGCTCCGCCGGCACGTGGCGAGGTTACATCGTTCCACGTGTGCTGTGACTGGGGGATTAAGCGATGCACCATCCGCGAAGTGTGAAGTGTTCTGC
Source organism: Heliocidaris erythrogramma (assembly GCA_025617745.1). NCBI lineage: Eukaryota > Metazoa > Echinodermata > Echinoidea > Camarodonta > Echinometridae > Heliocidaris > Heliocidaris erythrogramma. Next base: position 12,337,111 of record CM046865.1, on the reverse strand, counting down.
TACCCACTACCACCGCGCTTTGGCTGCTCTGTGTGTAACGAGCTATTTTTCAACCAGCAGACCCTGAAGCGTCACCAAGCACGTTTACACCGCACGGTTAGCTTTACTTATGTTTTTAGTTGTTCCATCTGCAGCTCGGAGTTTGATACAGCCCGGAAAGCAGCGAACCACTACCAGTCCCGCAAGAAGGATGGCTCCCTTTCTCAGCCAGCTCCCTCCGCCACCTTGGAAACCTCCACCCCTGCCGTGGCTGAAGTCCGCCCGTCCCCCAACCAGTCTGCAGTTACTCGCCCCGGTCGTCTCTCCTGGGCTGAAATGGTGGAGTATGGGTCATCTGATCACCCTTCCCTGACCCAAGCTTCATCACAGCTCAGTCCTGACCATCTCGGGGACTCCTTAGACTCTTTGCCATCAGATGTCACCATGACCACCCAGGATGACCCCCCACCTTTACAGCAGCCGTCCTCTCCGGTTCCAGTTCCTACGCCCGCCCCTGTCCCTCCACCCCGAGAGGTTCTTCTTCATCCTCATGTGACTCCTTGCCTGGGCCCTTCGGATACCATCATGCCTCCCGTCCAGCCTGCCGCTGATGTTGCTCCTGTGCCCCCTGCTGTGCAGCCTCCGTCGGAAGTCCAACGCTGGGTCGACGATGTGACTGGTGCCGCAGACTGGGAGCAGTTCGAGAGTGTGTGTGAGCAGTTCATCCAGCATGCTGTGACCCTCTCCAGACATGACCGTCCCCAACCTCAGCAACAGGGTAGACGTCAACCCGATGGCCGTCCTCCACACAGGCCTGCTCAAAGACAACGTCCTCCATCCTTTGATGTCAAGGAAGCCAGCCGTCTTCAGAAGCTCTACCGCGCCAGCAAGAAGAGGGCCATCAGGCACATCTTGAAGGAAGCTTCATCCTCCTTCGATGGTAGCCAGTCTGACCTCTTGGACTTCTTCAGCGAGGTCTACTCCGTGCGCGAAGTCGATGGTGAAGCCGTAGAAGATCTGGCGGCTTCTCTCTTTGGTGACGTCACCCAAGGCGCTGAAGCGGCAACCAGCTTGTCTCGCCGAATGACAGCCAAGGAGATCGGTTCCAGGTTGGCCAGGATGTCCAACTCCGCTCCTGGAAAGGATCGCCTGGAGTACCGCCATATTCGCCGTGCAGATGGAGCCTTCAGAATCTCAGAGGCCATCTTCAACCGGTGCCTGGAAGAGAGACGGATACCAGCATCTTGGAAGGAAGCCACCACCATCCTCCTCCACAAGGCTGGCCCAACGTCGGACCCTTCCAACTTCCGCCCCATTGCCCTGCAGTCCTGTCTCTACAAGCTGTTCATGGCCGTCCTTTCAGACCGGCTGACCAAGTGGGCATGTGACCATGACTACCTAAGTCCAAGGATTGCAGGAGGAACCAGAAGACTGCCCATGTCGCCTGGCTGGATCTGAAGAACGCTTTCGGCAGCATTCCACACTCGGTCATCAAGATCTGAGCGTCCTGGGAGTTCCCCGGCCACTTGTGGATGTTCTTATGGATGCCTACTCTGGAGCCTCCACCACCTTCAACATCTCTGGTCAGGAGACGGGCGCTGTTCCCATCAACTCTGGAGTCAAGCAGGGTTGCCCCATGTCACCAATCCTCTTCAACCTGTCGATAGAGATCATCATCCGGGCAGTGAAGAAGTTGGCTGCAGACAACAACACCGGCATCCGAGTCCATGGCAAGCAGCTCTCCATCCTTGCATATGCCCACGATCTAGTCATCCTTAGTCGTGACTCCGAGGGCCTTCAATCCTTCCTGGACGCAGCTGGTCGATCAGCTACAGCTCTCCGGATGACCTTCAAGCCTCAGAAGTGCGCCACGCTAACTCTGGACTGCAAGCGAGGCACTACCATCAAGAGGATCGTCCACGAGATCCAGGGCGCTGAAGTCCCTTCACTCACAGAGGAGGAGCGCTACCGCTACCTAGGCGTCCCCATCGGTCTTCCCAGGCTGACGGACCTCCGGGACATCTCCAGGAAACTGTCTGCCGATATCGAGGCAATCTCCACCTCCCTCCTTGCTCCCTGGCAGAAGCTTGACGCCATCAAGACCTTCGTCCTGCCTCTTCTGCAGTACGCACTCCGAGCGACAGAGTACCTGAAGTCCGACCTGAAGACTCTGCGGTCGGCCATCATCAAGCAGGCCAAGAAGATCTGCCACCTCCCGGTCAGGGCATCTAACGCCTTCATCTTTGCCCCTCGTCAGGCTGGTGGTCTCGCCTTCGTCGACCCTAACGTGGACGCTGACATCCTTGTCCTCACCCAAGCGGTCCGCATCCTGTCATCAAGCGACGAAGTCCTCAGGGAGATTGCTGTGGCCCAACTAACATCCGTTGTCCGCAGGACCATCCACGCCGACCCTTCCAACGACATCATTGACAAGTTCTTGTCCGGCAGCATGGAGGGTGACCTATCGCGTTCTGGCAACAGTGGCCAAGCTTCATCCCTGTGGTCGCGCGCCAGGGCTGCAGCCCGAAGACTCAAGGTACGCGTGTCTGGTGCTTCAAGCGGTGCCGTCCAGATCGTCAGTGGAGGCCGCACCATCTCGGCCAAGCGGATCACTTCTGCTCTGCGGGAAGATCACCGGAACCAGCAAGCAGAGAAGCTGAGGTCCCTCCCTGACCAAGGCAAGGCTGCGAGATCCCTATCCAATGATGCGTTCGCCAACGGTTCCTCCTGGCTGACATCTGGGAGCTTCATCAGGTTCTGCGATTGGCGCTTCATCCATCGTGCCCGCCTGAACTGTCTACCAACCAACGCTGCAGCCAGACGGTGGAAGAGAGATGCTATTACCAAGTGCAGACGCTGCGACTACCATCTGGAAACGCTCCCGCACGTCATCAACAACTGTCGTCCCAACATGGTCCCTATCCGCCGCCGTCACAACCTCATCCAGGAGCGGCTGGTGAAGGCTATTCAACATGGCGACGTGTACCAAGATCAGCATGTTCCCGGTGATCCCAATCTGACATCACTGTCATTGAGGGGAACAGGATCACAATTGTTGACGTCACCATTCCTTTCGACAATGGTCCTGAAGCCTGCCAGATTGCCGCACAAGCCAAACTGACAAAGTATAACACCTTGCGCCAGTCTCTCAGCGACCGTGGCTATGATGCCGAAGTCCACCCTTTCGTAATTGGTTCTCTCGGCACGTGGTTTGGAGACAACGAGAAGATGCTCAACCGACTTGGTGTAGCTCGTCGCTACCGTCCTTTGTTCCGGCGACTGTGCTGCATCGACTCCATCAAGGCCTCCCGTGACATCTATGTTGAACATGTCACCGGGCAGCCCCAGTATGAATAGTGGAAGATAGAGAAGATCTTTAGACATGTGCCTTATTCATTTTAACTGCAACTTGCCCTCTTGCGTAATTTTGTAATCGATAGTAAACGATCGATCATATTAGTATTTAATCGACACGATTTGGATGATTTGGCACAGAATTCATATTTCAATATGTTTTAATTGATATACTACTTGAAACCCAAGGATCCATTTAATCAGATGGCCTGCAGTTTGTAAACTGCACATGATTCGTCATGTCTTTTTATATAGGACTTTAATAATCACCGAGGATCCATGTAATTCAGAAAGCCTGCAGCTTGTAATACTCACATGTTTTTGTCATGTTTTATAATGGATTTTGTCATCAAGGATCCATGTTATCAGAAGGCCTGCAGCTTGTATATTTACTTTAATTTCAAGATGTTTAAATTTAAGTCAATGCCATGTCTCAAGTTCCATTCAGTTCATTATGCAAAGATCATTATTCTCCCTCATGACACATTAATTTGTTATAATTTTGAGTGCTTTTTAAACAAGCACTGTCCCACATAATATCTAGATGTTACCCCGGTTAGGCTAATTTAAATCCATTCGGCAACCATCATGTCGGTGTATTAACATAACGTATTGTAAACGAAAAAATTGTACTGAGTTTTGATTATTTTAATAAATTTGTTCTTTTCAGCTTAATATCTGAAACGCGACTCACCGAGTCGCTTGTATATTAAACTGATTTTTGAACTTAGACCATGGAATAGGGGCTTGCTCCATCCTGGTACACTGGTTGGGCCGGTATTGCAGAACCTCCGGGATCGGCCCACCCCTCAGGGGGTTAAAATAAACCAAAGTAAGAAACACAGAAAAACAAAAATACATGTATTTGCTAACCTTTTCACACCAATTAACGCGCTATCTAAGAAGGCTACCTGTATGTGGTCACTCATGTATCGTCTCCCTATATACGCCCTCTATGACTATAGGAGGAAATGTCCCAAATATGCGTTTTTAGAACCTGTCTATAATGACCACTTGTTTTTTCTGTTTCCCTTGGTAAACCTTTATAGTTTTCACTGTATAAGTTACATTTCTGTTGGAGGCCCTTATAATAATTAGTAATTGATGCGCATAACCATTGTTTTACACATTTACACCCGTAACCCACTCAAATGTCTAGGCGTGATCGCGTGGAGTCGTGCGTGCTTTTTGCATGTTTCGTATAGCTAGGAAGCTCCCTATAAATAATATAGAAGAATAATTCAAACTTTCGTGTTTTATATATATTTTGAAGGGAGTTAGATAATATGCTTATCATTTATTCGGGTATCAATTCCACATTGAATAATACAAGATGTTTTCCTTGTGTTTTCCTGTTACTTTGTTCAGATCACTGCTGTATTACTGTAAATCACTCTGTGTTCTGTTATATCAGTTAATTTCAGACATTTCCTCCTAACTAAAACGACCCCCCCCCCCCCCCCCGCCCCGAACAATAAATAAATGACGACGCTTCCGAACCCCCATGCATGTTTGGCGAACTTTTGGAGCCTATAAAACACGAATGTTGGACTTCGCCATTTTTTTTCGACATTCGCATCCCTCGTGAATCGTTTGCCCACCTTTAGGAAAGAAAAGGAGCTGAAAAGTAGACTTGGTGAGATTAAGATGAGATGAAACAAAGAAAGCATGGAAATCAGCATAGAAACCGAACAGAATATAAAAAGACTATAAATAAATTGGAGAGAGAGAAAGGGGGAGATAGAGAGAGAAAGAAGAGAGAGAAGCGAAGTGCAGATCGAAATCAGTGGATAGACTCTACCATAATCACTTGGAGTGGATTCTAATATATTATGATGTGAAAAGGAATTGGTTCCTATATAAATTATTATGATTCCTAAAACTAGTGATCTTCCACTCCCCTGCATTAAAGAGAGAAATATTATCGAGTCTAAATATATTTGAAAGTGTATTAATTGAAATTTGTTGATAAATTACTGCATGCATGTGTTATTCAGGTTTTCATGATGATTATTCTTTTATGGAAATTAATGAATGCAATCAGTAATCAAAATACATAGTCATCACTTCGCTCTGCAAGTATTCAAGACCTCTTCATAGCAGATTTTGGAGTTTGCATAATATAATAGGGTCGGGAATTAATATTATATTCATTGCGCCATGACTGCAACTGAAACCATGGATGAGAGACTTGCCCCACAGTATTATGGCCTAGTCCTGGGTCCCGTTTCATAAAACTAGTTATCAATGGCAAGACACAATAACAGTTACTGAAATACTTGCATTTGATTGTCTGAGCGCAAACTTTGTCAAAGAAATGGGGCAGTTGTTATTAATAACAAGTTTTATGAAACGGGCCCACGTCAAATAATTACATTATGAATGATCCTTTTTTTCGGGCTCTCTGTTTACAAAATGGTTTGATTTGATTTGATTCGTCAAGTATGACAATAGTATATGAAAATGTTAAGCCGAGGAGTAGGAATGTCGGGCTCGGACAATGGAAGTGGGGAGGGGGCACCTTTTGTCCGCCAAACAAAAGGTGCCCTCCCACTTATCCGAGCCCGATGTGTGTATATATAAGCATGATAAGAGTGAATTTGAAATATAGTATACCTGGACATGATAGCCCATGAAAAGCTCATAGTAATATGCCTATTTTCAATGGGGTTCTAATCTTTCTTCCAATTGCACAACATGCTTTTACTTTTCTGCCAATAGTATTTTGTTGAACCACCTTCAGTGGCGGATCCAGGATGCTATAAAATCCTGGAATCCGGCCATGGAGAGTGGCACAAAATAATGAATCCCAAAATTCTCTGACCAACAAAAACGAAAAACAAACAAAATATCATTAGATTTTCCAGGTGCATTATCATTGTACAATTTTCGAGAAATTAAAACAAAAACAAAAACAGGCAGCAACAACAACAAAAACAAAAGAAACAGCAAACAAACAAAAGTCATCACATTTTTCAAGTGCATTTTGTGCTGAATTGTTTTCCGGAAGCACATGGGGGACATTTTCTTTTCATTTGTACTTGAAGTATGCCACATTAGACATAAACAATGCACAAAAGGAGAACAACGTAACCAAACATGGAAGAATTTGAATAACTGGAAAGCCGGATATCAACAAACTTTAGAATAATTATATGGTACACGCCAGTTCAAAGAATTGTATCCAAAAATATCGATGTAATATGCATTCCGCTAGTGGTTGTTGTGCTATTTTCAGTGGCGGAGCCAGGATTTTGTGGCTAGGGTTGGGGCACAAGTACTAAATTCTCTGATCATGAAGCAAAAGAAAAAACGACAGTTCATCAGATTTTCCTTGAGCATTGCCAAGTTACCCTTAACCATTCACCGACAAGTGATAAAAACAAACATTTAAAAAAAAAATCATATTTTCCAGGTACCGTATACCCCTTTTAAAAGCTAAACACTGTTGTCGGGGGCACAATAAGCCTGGTGTCCGAGGCAAACTCTCGAAACTGCCCCCCCCCCCCTCCTAGTGTTCAAACAAGTGGTGGATATGTGCCACTGGCAAGACAAAAAAGGGGGGCTTCGGAACTAGCGTAATTGTCTGTGGAGAGCCAGAAGGGCATTAACTCTGTGTTAAAGTATATATGAGTTGACGCCCTTCTGGCTCCAAACAGACTATCATGAAAAGGGAAAGGAGGTCTTTGGAACTGGTTTACATGCAATATAAATGCATGTATGATGCTACGGAACTGGTTGTTAAAAAGAAGAATCAACGGAACTATGTATTTGTTAGTTTTGTTTTGTTTTGTTTTGTTTTTTCTTCAACTTTTCATCAAAATTATATTCTTGGAAACGTGCCGGGCGGGCCCCAAAAACCGGTGCTTTGGAACGGTTCTCTCTCTCTCTCTTCTTTTTCTTAACAAGAAATAATGGCATGCTTTGGAACGGAAATTTGAGTGTAAAAATGGGGGTCTTCTCCGCTGCACATACCCACCGCATACTTTTATACTGAGACCCCCCTCCCCACCGGGCTTTTCTTCTTCAAGTTAGTCTTTGAACGGCCGGGAAGCCGGGAGGCACGTGCTCGCTTCATGGTTGAAACGCCACCCGAAATTAGTCCGTTTTTCGCATGATGCAATAAACGGAAAACAATGCACAAAAGGTTAAAAAAAAACACCACCAAACATGGAGGAATGTGATTATGTATAAAGCCGGATAGCGACAGATTTTAAAATATGGCCTATGATGATACACTGCATGGGGTATTTCCCAAAACGTATTTCACAGAAATATTCTTTTTTCAGTTTCGTTGTTTTTTTGTTTGGCATTAGTCAGAATTGAACATTTTCCCACAAATTTGTTTTTATTTATATATAAGATCGATGTTCATAAAAATTTGATTTTTGGGGTCACACATTTGTTCTTTTATTCACCCCTCCCCTTCCCATTATCGTACGTGGAAATAAAGAATGTGGCACTAAACAATTTATATATTAATTATTTGCTAAAATTTGCATCATCGTTTAATTTCAGCGCTCAATTAAGGCCTATTTAACGGTGTTGGAAGAACAAAGAAGACAGAAAGAACTCTAAAAACGTAGACTATTATGCTTGGATATTTAGGGGGGATTTCCCCGTTGCTCGATGTACTAGGTGAATCCAAGGACAAGTACAAAGACGTACTGTACTGGTACAATAATACAGTACATACGTGTGTGTAGGCGAGGCATATGTACATGCATGTTTGCTCCATCCGGTATTGCGGTATAATAATTATATCCGGATCAAAGACTTTAAATAGTATCAAGACAGATTACTCTGACCTACTTCCAAAGTACATTTTGGAGGCATAATTTGCTGTGTTAAAAACAGACTCGGAAAAATACGTTCTCCATACGTGAAAATATGTCTCACTTTTTCTTGATATTTCATATCTTACTCTATCTTTTTCAAGTCTGATTTTTGCACGAGAAAAAGGTTAAAAAAACATTTCTTGAACCTTTTTTGTCAATAAATGCCGATATGGACCATATGCCTGCTTTTTGACAGAGTCATCTGCCATAGGGTTAACACGTGAAAACATGGATTTTAAAAATGATTATAGTTCCTCTAGTATTACCTTGAATTTAGTGCAAATGTGGCTTACATGTAATTTGAGACTCTGAAAAGGCTTAATGAAGGCTCAAAAGGTGCAAGGGACCCCGCATAAATCCCCGGGAATATGCATGCTTTTGGCCTTCCATCTCCCATAGGTTAACACGCAAAAACGGGGGTTTTGAAATGATTTTAATTCACCTAATATTTATTTGAAATTATGAAAAATGTGATTTACATGAAATTTAAAGCTCTGAAAGGGTATAATTGAGGCTCGATGAGTCCAATAACCCCCCGTAAATTTTTCTTCTCGCCAGCCCTCCGAAAGTCGCTCAGTGGAGTGGTATCAGATATTATGAGTCCAGTTTTCCTCCATAATTCTCTGACAAGCAAAAAAGGTTATCAGTTCTAAAAGGGGGATACAATTTTATTTAAAAGCCTCCTAAGTCCGCCACTGATCCATGCCCGGACTGTCACGTCAGTCTTGCGGGGTGGGCCTTTTTACAAGTTTTTTCTCGGAGGGTTAATAGAACGATATTGTTAGCCTCTTAGGCTTCCAAACTAAATTTGGTGCTCGATCCGGGTTTTTTCACAATTTAGGCAAGAGCCCGTATATGCCAACTTGGGTTTCAAGAAGGGGGCCGCGGCCGATTCGCCCCCTCTTGATCCACCCCTGCTATTCTGTTATGGATGTGAAGAATATGATTGCATAATGTTGGTGGTCGATCTCATTAAATTGAAAGATTGGGGGGGGGGCAATAAGAGATCATTTTATTTTTTATTTTTTTTTGTTCCAATTGCTTTATTTTTACTGTTTGTTTTTGTTGTTTTTTGTTGTTGTTTTTTTGCTCAGTGATTTTGTTTTTAATCATGTAAATCACTTGTAATTGTTGTGATTTCTGTTGATTTCCTAATAAAAACACAAATAAAAAAATAAGAAATCATTATCTTTTCAATTCTATTGGAGTCTTTTTTTACAGATCGGTTGTAAGAGAGAAAAGAGAGCATGAGAAAAATGAGAGGGGGGGGAGAGACAAAGAGAGATGGGGCAAAAGTAATGGGATATTCCTACAAAGACAGAATAGGACTGATAATAAATAAATTATATCATCAGCTGCTATATTGTTGGTTACTAGTTAATTCAATTCAAAACACGGAGGCCATCCCGCTTTTCGTACAATCGTTAAAAGCCCTAAATTGGTGATGGCTTCGGAGCAAGCCCCTATACTGTTTTCTTCGCCTGTCGTCTCACATTTCTACAGCAGAATATTACAAATAACTTACCGTAAGTTGGTTATATTGGTGGCGTATCCAGGAATGCAGGGAGAGGGGGAGGCTCACACCTGACGAACAAAAAAATCATCAGATGCATTCTATTTTGAATTTTAGGACAAGCAAGGAAAAAAAAATTATCACAGTTTTCAGATTCTTTCTGGGCGGGCGGGGGGGGGGGGGGGGTACACATTTCCTTTCATTTGATGTGTAACTAAGATAATTGTCAGATTTGGTTTTGGCTGGCACATAGGGGCACGTACATTCCTGGATATATAATCTTGAATACGCCACTCTTAATGTAATCTTTATATTTATATAAGGAATTGCTCGAACGCAATCTCATTTTATTAAAGCCTTTTCTGTCTTGAATTTTAAAAGAATAAGGTTAATAAAATTACATTGCATGTCTATAATCCCTATAATTTCCATAAATCATATCAAATGAAATATTCTGATTTAACAGAAAAATAAAGATAGCACATTATTATTTTTAAATAACTTTTCTCGACATTCCCGTCAGATATCGCAGTGTTAGCTCATATAGAGCTTAATATCAGGGAACATGTTTGAACCCCCCCCCCCCCCCCGGGCCCCCATCATCACATAAATATTAATAGAAATTTCATAGCAAATAATTTTAACAAAAATACATCTAGTCCGAGGCCCCCTCCCAACTCTCTCCCTCTCCTCCCTGGTGCAGTTAGAGTTTATTCCTATCTGTTTTGTATTTGAAGGGACAATATCAAGATTATGCCCTTTAGTTACGGCTTTACCAAAAGGCAAAAGCGCTGTCCAGAAAAAGAAGAAAAAATAAAGAAAATACAAAAATACAAACATCTTGATTAAGACTATAACCTTTCCCTCTGAGCCGATCAACATGTACCACATGCACAATATATACGCGTGCTTTATTTCGGCACTGCACTCTTCGTATTTAAACTCTTTGATCCGGATATATGCATGCATGATCATCGTCACTAACGCGAGCAGCGCGGCTGAACGTGTAGAACTACTTCGCAAGAAACAGCTCAAGAAACAAAACTCAAAAGATAAAAATGTCCGTAGGTGATATAATTTCTGGCGTTGTTTCGCTGGCAGAAATTAGTTTAAGAATTTATGGTGCCGTGAAGCAGGTAAAAAGCTTCAAATCTCAGAGTAAAACCATCGGAAACAGAGTTGAAGTTATCCTTCTTCCCGTGAAGGCACTACAGAAGGAAGTAGAAGCAAAGCCAAATCATGTTTTCCTTCCCACCGCAGAGCAGCTGGAGCGGGCCCGGCTCGGTTCAGGTCCCGGTGGTCTTGGCTACGATAACGACGGGCCGATTATGTACATGTACATCCGGTATGATTTATGAATCACTTTTCTCCAATATTTTTAGTTCCATTTACCCTAAGTTACTTAAAACGACAATTTCGCTACGTTAAATGAATTCAATGCATTTCATTTGTTTCCTACGTGTAACTGTAAATTTGTGTAATGTATGCATGCGTTCAGATTTTTAATGTTCCAAGTAACAATGTCAATGAAACTTCTTCTTTCTAATTCTATTTCTAATTACATAATTAATTATACCAGGGGGTGGCTCTTCCACCTCCCTGATTATACTAATAATATAACTTCACATTGTCTGTTACTGTTAGTTCTCAGGGGTTCTTATTTTATTAAGCTGTACATGTACATGATGTATGTATGTGTGTGCTAATGGGTTTATAAGTTCTGAATTAAGAGTTTTAATTTGTCAAGTAACTTATTTCTTTCTATCATTTGACACATAGACCGAAAATTCTGTCTCTTGTTCGTTAGCTCTGCACTTAGAGACAGAAACCATTGTATCACTCTGCTGTGCAAACATGGTAGTTGGAAAAAACGCAATAGGTAATTTAATTTTTCTTCATGTATCTAGCCTGATCTACAATGAACATATTATTATTATTATTGAATTGGTTAGGGCTAGGCTCTACTATTTAAGGAATCGGTTCAACTTACCTATTTGACTGAATAATCCGTTTAAAGCTGCTTTTTCAGGTAATTCAGGGTCCAAAGTTTTCTCCGTTTGAAAATCTTCCAGCCGTATTCAAACTGTTATAGTGTGTAAGTGAATGTGTATTCGGTTTGTACAGCAGAGTGATACGGCCGTTTCTGTCTCTAAGACTAAGTGAAGAGCTCACGAACGAGAGACAGAATTTTGGTCTATTGTTCACATTGTCTAGTTCTTTTTTATTAAGTTGCATGTGTGTGCGTAATGTATCAATTAAATCTGATTATTTACGTCAGGGACCGGGACTGACCACTTAACCCTTTCGCGACATCACTTCACATTTTGTGGTTTGGCTCAATAACTATTGACTTTGATTCAGATCCCTAAAAAATATACCAGATGCATGAGTAGAAAGAGTAGAAATTTCTGCATATATATAGTCCATTTTTGTTGCATGACCATATTTCAGGAATTTTAAAAAGGAGAATAAGCTTGAAATCCTTGTATTGACATCACATTTGGAACGTTTAAAATCGCTGTTTTGTTTAATCGAAATTAGCCATTTTTCAACTTTCTGACAAAGATCCTGAACATACTGTTTTCGGCTATTATAGCTAATATGCCCATTAATCCTCAAATTGGCAAGAATCCTACCTAGGATATAAAAAAAACAGCAGAACGGAGGTGTAAAGCGGCTTAATAAACTAAGTAATAGATCTAGTGCAGCAAGATCATTCGCTGTCAATTGCTCGTGGTCTAGTGGTAAAGGCGTCTGGTCAGACTGTCTGGAGTATTCTCTTTCTACACTGCACTCGCGGTATTAAGGTCCCGGGTTCGAATCCCGCTCTTTCTTGCTGATAAGTTTTTTTCAGTTATGAATCGATAAAGATAGCGTTTATTCCGTTATAAATAACTGAATTTCAACAATGAAAACCAAGAAACTTGACTAATTATTCACTTGTTCAGGCGGATTTAATGGCGGCTGGGCATAATAACGACTTTGGCCCTGTTTTCAAAGACAGTACATTTTATAAAAACCATGTAGCAGTAAAAGAAAAATATTGCCAATTTGAAGAGCAAAATATCAATTTAGCCCTTAAATAATTCCTGTCATGAAAGGGTTAACATCACCTTAGTTTGAGTACCTTTCAGTGAATATTTCTGGCTTCAGCTATCTCTTGCCAGCTCCCTCCCCTAGATTTTCCTGTCTTCATGAAAGTTCTTTTGCTTGCTTCATATTCAATCATAGACCTCTGATGGAGTTGAAAAACTGCATGGAGAACATCGAATCCTTTCTCTTGGAGCTCGGGGATAGAAAATGGCTCGACAAGTTTGTACACAAGAAGAAAATTCAAGATGATTTTGATGGCTACAATGACCAGTTAACCACTTTGCAGCAAAGCCTCAGTCTTTGTCTTCAGGTAAATTAATGATAATCATAATAATAATACTGTATTTGATAATAATTAATAATGATGATTAATGGCAGATTTAAGGGGGGGGGGGGCAATTCTGTCCCATGCCCCCTCCTCCTTTTGAACTGATAACCTTTCTTTTTTCTAATATTTTTTTGCTTGTCAGAAATTTTCTAGGATTTGTGACCCCCCCCCCCCCCATACAAAATCCAGGATCCACCCCGGATGATGATATAATGATAACAATAGCATTAATAGCAATAATAAGAACTACATTTATTGCACAAATATATCCTTCTAAAGAGATGCTCAAGGTGACTACAAAAGTACTACACACTATTTTTAGCCAAGCTACAAGTACATTGTACATGTAACCCAAGACACTGAAAGAGTTTGATGAATAACTTCTTACCAGTTACCCATTTACAATCCCTGGGTTGTGGTTACTGCGTGGCCTGAAAAGACACATCCGGAACGCAAAATGCATATTGTTTAATATTGTAATTGTATTGCATTAAATGGTCACAAAAATAAAAAAATAATTGCCCATTTTTCGTAGGAAGGTGTCATCAGGAGCCAAAAAATATTCATCACACAATTTTTTATGCATTCAGTCATATTTTATAATCATTTGAAAAGTACATTTTTGCTGATTTACACAGTCATAAGCCCCGCCCCTAAAAAACTCATCGAAGCGACATCGTGATCACGTGATCTGTGACGCATGAAAAGTAAGGGAAAATATTCCACTAACCTATACCGTGCGCGCCCGGAGGCCCCGGGCAGGCCCAGCCCGGTGCCGAGCATGATATTCACCGCATCGACCATTTGCATTGCGTATTTTCGTGTGTTTAATTCCTCACAATAACTTTGATTTTGGGACACAGTTTCATCAATAATGCCTAATCGGTGTATAGTTGCGGGCTGTAGCAAGACCCCTAAAGATGGTGTAAGCCTACATCATTTTCCTAAAGATGAAAATCTACGGAAATTGTGGGTCGCAAAGGTAAAGCTCACGCGGGCAGAGTGGCAAGGGCCGGTCAAGTGAGTGAGTGCAATCTGCAGCGATCACTTTGCTAAAGATGATTTGAGGACCCTGGCCTGTATTCAGAATTTGACATGAAGAGAAGGATAAGCTAGCTAAAAGATTCAGCTATTCCAATGATCAGACTTGGAGTCAAGTCTTCCAATCTGTTTTTCAACGACAGCAGCTGCAGCAGCTTCACCCGTAGACCGAAAATTCTGTCTCTCGTTCGTTAGCTAAGACGACCTAACGAACGAGAGACAGAATTTTCGGTCTACTTCACCCGTAACTCCAGGGAGCTCCAACGCGTTGGAGCTCCCTGGAGTTACTTCACCCACGGCCCTTCACCGTATTCTGCGAGGGGTTCAAACATATAATATGGTCAAATTTCCCCTTGCCACTCGAGCTTCTTTGCCTTCGGTGTCTGATAAATCATTTGATAAATCAGACTTCGTATCTGCATGGCTCAGAAAAGTCCTCCAACTCGGAATCGCGGGCACTTTTCCTCTCTCTATATAAGTTACTCGAATTCAGCCAAAATCTAGGTCAGTACTAACGTACTTTGTAAAGCGAAGTGAAAAAAAAAAGCCGTGTGAAATAAACAAAACAAAAGCGTTCACCAGTCGCTATGTTATGAGGGAAACATAGTCACTGCCGTATTAAAGATGTGTAGGACATTGTACAAAATTATATACAGACGCATAAAACGGCTGTGCACGCGTTTATGACCAATGCAAAACTTTCGTTCGGCAAGCTCAGATGGATGAGAACATTTTTCTGATTATTCACTCCTAAGATTATACTGATTAATTTCCTTTTTTCATAAATTGTCCATTGAACAGAGGGGTCAAATACCGCATTCTGTGTACAGTATTATATGCTGCAGCCTGCAGATCTTGTGCCTCTTACTTTTCATACGTCACTTGGGGGTTAGCCAATCAGCTCACGAGTTTTAAGGAACGGTCCCAAAACCTCTACTTTTCCCCCTTTTTCGCCAAAACGAGACATAATTTGGACAATCGATTGGCAGATTCGTGATTAGAAGGCAAAATTACATGGAAAGAGCACCCATTTTCTCTCTAATTTAGTAAACCTTTAAGGTAGAAATATATCATTCAGCCTGTATGTTGTATGAGTGAATTAAGCCATGTATAGAGTTGGGTAAAATACATGTACCTCTTCAACCTTGATTAGGCTTAATATTACCAAGAATGTCATTACATACATGTCAAAATACAACGTTTTTACTCACCACTATTACCAACAATTTTGCTGTTTGGATTTTTGTGCCACTGTGTATCACTACGCTACTGAAGTACCTTGCATTTTGCTTCTGCAGCATCAATTAAGAAATAAGACAAACAGTGCCTACAAGCATTATATTCTACATAAAAGTATAAAAATATAAAAATATAAATTCAATTAAAATTCAGTCCCCCCAAAAATAATTTGTGTACAGCTACATGTAGAGTGTATAAAGTCCGCCTCAAAAATATTTAAGTTAACGTGGTATTCTATAGGTTAACGGTTCGAATAAAGGCACAGAATAACATGAGATCTAACGTACAGAACCCAAGTCTGACTTGATTTCCAGTGCACATCAATGCAAGCATTAGGCCAAAAATTCTGTCTCTCGTTCGTTAGCCTCTTATTTGGGTAGGGTCAGCTCTTCCCTTGGAGACAAAAGCGGGCCGTTTGATCTGCTGTGCAGACCGACTACACACAGTATAACAGCTGCAAGATTTTCAAACTGAGAATACCTTGGACCCTGAATTACCTGAAAAAGGAGCATTAAACGGATTATACAGTCAAATTGTTAAAGTAGATATTCAAAGAAAATCACAAATATGGCAATTAATGTATCACTAGAAACTGGGAAGCTTACAGATGGCAATCGTATAAGTTTTATGTCAACTGCGTATCTGGTGATTATAAAAACAACACAAATAAAAGCTCTTCTCAGCATCTGGAATATCCGAAGATTCGCCAGAAATATAGCGATGTTTTGATGTCGTCACACTCGGGATCGATCCTGCTTAAGCAGACGACGTCCTATAATGAATGAACGTAATTGCAATGCAATTATTTATCAAATTATAAAGAGTTTGGTGTATTTAAACATGACCTTATTTCACACCATTATAAAGGGAAAGTGAAACTGATTCTGATAGCTAAAACCGTTTGATTGTAAATACATAGGAGAAGGGTCAATGATCAATGAAATAAACCCCACTTTCAAATTGAAAAGCCCTCCGAATAATAGCAGGATGGTATTCGTTCCCTCTTGAAACGCCGAACATGGCCCGGTGCAAGCAGCTGAAAATACAATGGCGTCTTATTTTGTTTACAAGTGACTGATTCCTTTATTTTCTTAACGCTGCATTTTTCATCAAAATAATACCATACACGAAGTTAAGAGTGAGGCAACAGACTAACATTAAGACTGACGCTAGTGAAGGAAGAGAAATAAGTGAAGAGGAGATGACAAAATAGGCTCTGGAAAATGTGTTAGATGTTATGGGACATCGTCTGCTTAGACAGGACTGGTCCAGGGTGTGTCGTCACATATCTCAGCAGCGTTCGAGGAGCTCTTCAGCTGCTATATCGGGGGCTGTATTTTACCGTTTTATAATTGATAATAATCATTACTTCAAATGTTTCCAAGCGTTGAATTTGGATAACCTTGTTTAATTTATGCCATCTATGCAATAATAAGTATTAAGCCAATATTTAAAATCATTAACGTTCTACTTTAAGTTGAACAGATTCTTGAAGGAGTAGAGCCTAGGCCTAATCAATTTAATCTTATTGTTATGTACAATTTTGGCTTGTTTCAAGATAATTTGTAGAATACAAATAACAGAATATGGTTGAAAGTTGGGCTAGTACTACATTTAAGAAAGCAGCTAGCAGACGTCAGCAAATTAAAGAATTTTGAAAGCCTTGATGTGGTTCCCCATGCTGCGTATTTAAGCATGTTACAGAAACAGGCATTTAGTGTGATGCAGACATGTTTAATGTACAATTACGTTTTGATTGGCTATGTGAAATCACAATAGCTGTTACATGTATTACAGCATGCTAGAGTACAGTGCAGGTGATCTGAATAAGATTTAAGCCATTTTAACTTAACAAAGCTAAATGCTATATATAATGCTGACCAAATGCAAAATTGAATACCCTCCAGCATTATAAACTAATCTTTAAGTATGCTTTCATATTTATTCTGTCTTCAACCAGTCATTTCACAGGAAATGGCAATCAAACTTCATTTTCTGAAGAAGCATGAAGTTTCACTTCCCATTTGAAAGGGAAACAATGATTAATTTTCCAGAGCTAGTCCTAACATCCTGGAAATTTGTGAACTGCAGTAAATACTCTCAAGTAATATTTTTTTTTGTTGCTAATATTTACACACAGATTTGACTTGAGCAGGGTTGGTTAAAATATTGCTTTTTCCCATTGACTAGATGTGGAGTACACAAATCTATAACATTCATATACAAAATATAAACATTACATGCGCCACGTACAATGTAACATAATTTTTGGAATTTCCCACATGGCATTATACATAGTATTTCACCAAAATGAGTGAAGTGACTCAGGCTGAAATATAATGGCACTAGGAAAATTCTTAATTTAGTGGTGAATATGTATGTTATAGAACAACGATATTCATGCAGTATAGTTGCTATATGTTTGTATGTTACTGTTAGCGATCTCTTCGCTTGCTTCTCTCAAGTCATCCTGCATCCAATGTTTGTAGCAAAGACAATGCAAAGAATGGTATTTATAGCCAAGATCTACATGTATCCATAAGAAACGGAAAGAAAATAAACGTGTAGACCGAATCTACATGTATATACCGGTATAATTTCAATTTTGAAACAACTTGAGTCAACTCTTTGCGGGAGATAATTATTGTTAAAAGGTTTCAAGCCCCTGATTCATAAAACTTATCATCAATGACAAGTTGCAATAACTGTTATAAGCTACTGAAATCCTTGCATCTGATTGGCTGAGAGCAAATTTGTCAGTAAAAATAACAGACAAGACACTTGATGAAACACTCCCCAAACCACAGGAAGATTACCATGGATGGGCAATTGGTTTAGCGTTCAAAACATACATGTATAATAAACATTGTATCATGCATCTTTTATTTAAGAAATATATTTATTTTTGTTTTGGATGTATTTTAGTTCTGCATGTTCCAACAAACCCTGTTGGGGGTAGTAATTGGAAATCTGGACATGAGCCTGATCAGTTTATAGTCATAAATTTCGAAAAGTTTGAAGGCCTGTAGAAAATAAAGCCCGGCGCACACACTGCACGATCTGACTGCGATGCGATTTTGGGAAAAGTTGTTATAACATTTGATTTGAACCTTCAAGCATCATTATGTAAAATCTTTGTGATCAAAGTTCCGAATAGTAGTATGAATACTGCGAGCCCCCGTGTAGGAATAAAAGCGAATTCAATTCCAAATCGTAGTGACGTCATACCAATCTTGCGATCGACTAAGATTTGAAGCCGATTTGGCCTTTACTCTAACCAGAAGAATTGCAGTTAATCCAAATTTCGATATTAGCATTTGTATCATTATTCCGAACTTCAAATGAGATAATTTCACTTTTTTAAACTTTCACATTTAATGCAAACTGCAATTTGTTCGAAAATCGGGTCGCAGTCGGATCGTATAGTGTGCGCCGGGCTTAAGTCTTAATTGAAGAGAGCTGTTTTATGTTTCATTGTGAAGGGCATCACTGAAGGAGTTGAAATTTTATAAAATTTGGTTGCCATGGATGCCTAGCTACTAAAATTATCCTTACCATAATTTTGCTAATGTGTGTCTGTCTGTCTGTCTCTCCGTCCGTTTGTTTGAAAGCGCTTTTCTCCATGATTTTCCACTCAATCGAGCTGGGTTTTTTTTAACTTGGTTAAATTGTTCCCAGATTGTCATGAGGGGGATTGTTTGGGGTATTTTGGTCGTATTATTTTAAATAAAGGTTTTTTTTACAATTCATAACTTTCTTTGACAGGCCCCGAGTAAAGCTTCAAAGTTCCCAGTCCTTTCGACCTTTTTCGGGTCAGCGAAATTAACGTAAGCTTCACATATGGTACGCTTGCACCATGCACCATCTTATTTGAATCTGCCTATTACATGTAAGGCTACATGTACAGTGTATGCTGAGGAATGAACCGTCGCACTACGTGTAGATCTACACACTCAGCCTTCAGTCAGTGTGTTTCCGTCCACGTCCAGTGAATACATGTACATGGTATGGTTGTACTTCTAACGTTAGATCTAATCTGAAAATTGTTCAACATTCAGAAATTGTCGGTGCTAATGCACATCCCGCCTGAATCTAGAACTACAAGTACAACAAAAGCCTGAATTCAGTCACATCGAACATCAGGAAAGGCTCTATTTCGGCTTCGATGCCGAGTGGGTTGGGGGGTATGGGGGTCCAGTGTTCCTCCATAATTCTCTGACAAGCAAAGAAAAATGATAATAATAATAATGGTTTATTTATTCAAAATATGAATCGCAGCCCTAGAGGGCTGAATTGTACAATATTTTTACAAAATTATTTACATAGTAAAAAAATAATACATTAATAATAATACCCGTAAGGAAACATTCATTTATATTAATACAAAGCATACAAATTCATACAAGCAATTGAGTATTTGAATATTGCAATATTTCTATTCTTACTGTATGTTATGAGTGAACTGGGTAATTCCATAAAAAAGGGAGCCAATTTGTGACATTTTTGGTGTCCCTTTTACATATGAAACCCACATGTTTTTATGGCTCATAATGAAAACACCAATAGTGTAGTGAGATTTTAAAGTGATCTCCAAGCATAATGTTGCATTGTCATGCTTAGAATCAACTTACAATCGTACTGCACTATTTGAGTCTTTACTCAGAGCCACATAAACATGTGGGTTTCATATGTAAAAGGGACACCAAAAATGTCACAAATTGGCTCCCTTATTTATGGAAATACCCAACTGGACTTTATAGGGGTACGGATAAAGGTTCAAAATAATGTAATGGATGACCAGAGAGGAAGTAAGATAAGAGAAACGCATGGTCCACAAGAGAAGGAGGGAAGGTACAGTAAGAGGCAGATTGTTGGGGTAGATCCAAGAGTGCAAGAATGATAAGATAGAGGGGAAGAGAAAAAGAAGGAGAGAGAGAGAGATACTAAGATCATAGAGGAATAGAGAGAAGGAAAGAGTGATATATAGGCAAGGAGTACAGAAACACAGCACGTGTTCATCCGGAGACAACAAACAGAAATTAAACAGAAATACATTAGACGAAGAGCAGGTGCATCAAAATAAATTTCTTACAGCAAAATATCAACGTAACTGACTTGGATTGTGATGTGTAAGGCTTAGTTGCCTCCAAAATTTTCAATTTGTATATCCATTATCAAGATAATTTAGACCTAATATGTTACAGACCAAACTCAAATACAATAGTAATGAGCAGACATCGAGCCAAAATTTACATTGTGACCTTAGAACCACATCATGAAACAACCAATAGTATACAGACAAGTGATTTTTTAAATTTTTTTTTAAATAAATGATAATATGAATGACAAGAATTGAAACAAGCATGTAGAAAAGAAACCGAAAAAAGGAATCTAGGTCACGAAGTGAAATGCGATCACCTTTACAGGAAAACCTGAATGTACACAACACTATGATAGTAGGCTGCAGGTACATGTATCAAGGTTCAAACACAAGCAACTATCACATAAAAAAGGGGGAGATCAAAATTTGACGTTAACACTGTTAAAATTACATATCATTCAAGACCCTTACTAAGAACGGAATTGGGCTGCATCGGAAAAGAAAGAAAAAAAAAGTTTTCGTTCTAAGGGGGGGGGGGGGCATAATGCATACTTTTCTTCCAAAGGGGGGGGGGGGCATGGGCCGGATGTGCCCTCCTAAATCTGCCACTGATCTAACATACACCTGTCAATATTGTTATTTATTTGAATTGAAACTGAATATTGTACTCTAATAAGTGAAGTTGCCCATATAACGGCGTTTTAAAGATGCACAAATTCCACAAGATATACATTTTCAGTGTATGTTCTAAGATTTTTATCAATTTGTTCAATGCATATCAACTTAACCTACCAGGGAAAAAAAATATCAGAAAACCCAAACATGCTAGTGGAAGCCCTACAAATCTTTACACTTTTCATCACAGCAGCTAAACCCTCTCTCTCTCTCTCTCTCTCTCTCCCCTGTATTCTTTATCATTTCTATGTATCCCCCTGCATGTCTATTTGTTTTTCTCTCTCTCTCAATTTCCCACGGGCTGTTTCTCACTCTCATATTTCCACTGTTTCTCTCTCTCTCACTCTTTTTCCCATCCACTGTTTCCCATCCACTGTTTCCCACTGTATCACTCTCTCTCTCTCCCTCTCTCTCTCTCTCGCTTCTTTCAACACTCTACTATATATGATTGAGCAACCTTTAATTGGAGAAATCTATTGTACATTGTAGGGTACATATACTTACACATTTATTTTCGACTTAATACATGTAATGATAACATTTTTTATATCACAATAATTGCCTCTTGACTGCTTACTAAATACACTGTGTTATACAATACATTTTTTTCCATTCTATAGTTAGATTTTGATTTCACTCCGGAATGATATTCAAGTTCTTCCCCCAGTTTAACCACTAATGCTAATTAAATTAAAATTTAAAGAGAAGTCTGCTATGAATCAATTGTTCAAATATGTTTCATCAACAAACTAATTGCCTTTCAGTGTGAATGGGTACTTGGGCTGTACATAGGAGAAGACCCCCCCCCCCCCCCCCATGGTGCCACGGGTAATTTTTGCTAGTAATCTATAAAATAGTCAACGTCACAGACGGACAAAATGCCTACTCTTAACCGATCAGGCTCGCATGATGATATATACAATGGAGCAAATAAATAATGATATTTATTTTCATATACTTAATTCATTATTCTGTTTGTTTGTCTGTAGGTTGCATTCCCAAAGATATTGACTGGAGACATAAAGAAACAGCTACTCGAAACTTTTGACAAGGATGTCGTGGCAAAACAGAAGATGGAAGATCAGACTCAAGATTTGCAGAGTATACAAGCAGACTTGGATGAACTAAAACAGGGTGGAGAGACTCAAAAACAAGACATGGACGATATAAAGGAGAGCCTGAAAGTTTTATGTAAGCAGAGTGTTCTTGTTCTGTTTTGGTTGTACAAAATATTCCTTCTCATGCATGCTCTTTCCCTCCTCCTCTTCTCCTTCCTTTTGATACCTGGGCCCCATTTCATAAAACTTGTTATCAATAGCAACTGCCCCATTTCTATGACAAATTTGCTCTCAGCCAATCAGATGCAAGTACATGTTGTATTTCAGTAGCTTATAACTGCTATTGCAACTTGTTGTGGTTTGGCTCAATTACTGTTGATTCAGAGCCCTAAAAACGGTATACCAGATGCGTGAGTGAAAAGAGCAAAAATTCTGCACAAACTGTCTATTTGTGTTGCATGACCATATTGTGTGTGATGCCAACAATTTTAGAAAGGAAAATAAGCTTTAATATCATTAAATTGGCGACACATTGAGAGGTTCAAAATCATTGTTTTTTATCAAAATTGGAAAGTTTTTCAACTTTTTGACAAAATTTCAAACCATGTATATTGTTTTCAAAGATACGGCATCTCATTAGAACCATGTAGCACTAAAAGAGAATATCATTGTTGCCATTTTGAAGAACAAAATGTGACCAGTTTAGCTCTTAAATAATTCCTGTCCTGAATGGGTTAAGACCTTTTTGTTAGGGATTGTGCTCCCCTTCCAAACTCTTGTTGGGAGGAGCTTAAAACAGCCCTGTTCATACCTCAGTCACACTGCCTAACCGACCCCAACCAACTTCAGACCAACCCATTCTTGGCCATTCAGGATAATGTCATTGTCTGTTTGGTCCGGACCCTGTTTCATAAAACTTGTTAATAACAACTGCCACATTTCTATGACAAATTTGCTCTCAGCCAATCAGATGCAAGGATTTCAGTAGCATATAACAATTATTGTAACATGTTATTGGTAACAAGATTTATGAAACAGGGCCCTGTTGTCAGGTGTCTTGTTGGTGTGACTGAAGTATAAGTATTGGAAAGTAAATGGTAGAATGTATATTTCAATTGTGTCATCTGATTCTATAATCCACATTTTTTTTCTTTTCTCCAGATGAGACAATCAAAGAGGATATGGAACACCTTCGCAAAGAAATTCAATTCGGTGAGCAACTCAGAGCCAAAGAGGAGCAGTATGCAAAAGGTGAGTTTGATGAGGGGAGCGGAGGATGGAGGGGGGGTCATTTACCAAATGCTGCTTACTCGGTGACGTTGACATGAATGTGACCATTTTCTGCACCCCTCAGGAAAATAGTTCTATTCACGTCACCTTGGGTACCGTACTTTCAACCAGTGCCTTCCATAGCAGTACGTATTTGATTAATATTCTGTTTGCAATGATAGGGACCTATAATAGACACTCCTTGCAGGTTCTAAAGTACCATGGATCACATGGCGTAGCCTTAAAAGACTGCGAACAGGCATGGGGAGGTGCAAGGCAAACATGCTCACGTGGGGATATACCGACACTGCGGCAGACTGTGAGTGTGGGCAGGGCATCCAATCCAGACTATGCTCCATCTACTGAGCTGTGACAGGTTGCATGACCCTTGCACCGAGAGGGACCTGGCAGTGGCTAACAGTGTGGCTCTTACATGTGCTAGACATTGGGAAACAGTAATGTGATGACCCGAAATGATGATGATGATGATAGACAAAACGTGAAATAAATAAAAGGTTTTTTATAAGTGCAATGTCCCCTTTAAGCATGAGTAAATATTGCTGTGTCCAGGCAGAAGAGCACACAAGCCACACAAATGCAAATATTAGTCAAAGTCCTAAACTCTTTAGATTTTGTTACCATACTGAAGATAATTGTTAACAATTTGGACAAAGTACCAACTGAACAATGATTTGCAAAGTTGTAGCCAAAGATTTGTTGAAACTTTAGAATGCATTCTCTGTGAGTTGACTTTGTTGTCCTCTCATCCTTGCATGCCATTCTGCTGGGCACTTGGCGATGTATCTAACATATATTTTTGAAATGGTTTATTTTCTCTCACTTTGCTTTCAATTGTAGAATTGTGTATGAAGTATTCAGAATTCTCTGATCTGGAGCAATTGGACGAGGGAACTTACGGTCCTATCATCAAGACTAAGCACAACTTAGAAGATAAGTTGCTGGTCAGGAAAGCATTTAATGACGTGTAAGCATTAAGTTATCTTTTACACACTTTATATGTTTATTTGGAGTTTTATAATTATGCTTTCGTGGATTAATGGGGACAAACAGTAGTCAACCACCGTTGCCTTTTTTTCGCACATACTGTATGATATAAGGTATACATGGAACAAAATCTCCAAATATTGCCTCATTTGCATTTACATGCACCAACTACCAGGTTTAACCCTGAAAGGTGGGGGGGGGGGGAGGGTGGAACCCCCTCCCCTGGACATACGTCGCGACATGTTTGAGAATACATTTTTTTGCGCCATGAGCTTTCATGACTCAATCACCTACAGTCTAATGCATCTTTTGATACCAACTGTATGTAAAATTTTGACCAACGGATACCACACAGCGTCAAAAATCGCGGCCAAAATGGTCATTTCTCTGTGGTATTGTACACAATGCAGAATTGTCAATTCGTGAATATGTAAATAATCAATTAGTGATAATTCAAAAACCGTTTGAGATATAGATATGAAACTTTACACGGTTATTCTTTGTAAGATACATGTCCTCTATCTGTGTGCTAAGTTGTGAGAATGCCAAAATAATCCAGCCTTTTAGGGTTAAACCCTGACTGTTGGAAGGGGATAAACAAAATCTTTGTCTGTATCGATGGACATATAAACAATTTACGTAGATGATGTTAAAGGAAACCTCACCCCAAGAAGTAAATGTACATGTACCATTGTTTTTCTGGGAGATTTATTGTATTCTTGCATACATGTATAGATTTCCCACCAAAGTGTATGAGAAAAAGGATGAATTACGGTATTCATATAATCTTAATGTAATGTAAATTTTCTCAGCACAACACAGGCATCTCCATTTTCTTTACTATTAAGCAAAGTCGTTTAGCAAGTTAACATATTCACTTTTATATAGATGCTTCTTTCCCACATGTCTCTGGTGCAAGTATTTCATTGACATACTGTTATCTTTCTTACTATAATTGTCAGAAGGCAAATTGCATTAAATAAGTTGTGCCTCTTGCATGCTGAAGGTTTCGCATAAATAAAATTGATTATTCAACAGCTATATTTTATTTTTTTCAAAGAAATGAGTTACATTTATGATATTTTCCCTTTTTATATAGATGCTATATATATTTTTCTGCCCAAAATTATTTTTACCTCCTCAGATTTGATTTTCCCTCGTTGAAAATTAGAGGTTTTGTTATCGAATTAAAATGTCTCTATGACTTAGACTTTGGCCAACTTCGCCTACTAGGTAAAAATGTAACAATGTCAATAAAATGGCAACACGCATGTCATGCTTACAGATCTTACATCATACCAAGAATGTCTTCATTTATATATCTCTTGTACATTTCCGTAAGTAATATTGTAGATCAACAGGCAGGAACTAAATTCATGCTTTGGCATAACTACATTTATTTCTTGGGGTGAGGTTTCCCTAATTTCTTGTTTGTAGTTCATGATTAGATTTATTTTTTCATTTTTTGTTGTATATCACATGTAGTCATTATACCCCCGCCAAACGAAGTTTGAAGGGGGTATATAGGAATCAGTCGACGGTTGGGCGGTCGGTCCGTTGCAAATCTTGCGGATCGAACTACTTTCTCAGTTTTTGACCAAAGCTCATGAAATTTGTTACACACATTGGTCTTGGTGGGAAGATGTGCAAGACATATTTTTCGGATGAGTCGGAATCTGCGTTGCCATGGTAACAGCATATTTATATCAGAAAATCAAGGAAACACCTTGCGGATCGAACTACTTCCTCAGTTTTCGACCGAAAGTCATGAAATTTGGTACACACATTGGTCTTACTGAGAAGATGTGCAAGACATATTTTTGGGATGAGTCGGAATCTGCGTTGCCATGGTAACGGCATATTTAAGGCAGAAAATCAAGGAAACACCTTGCGGATAGAACTACTTCCTCAGTTTTCGACCAAAAGTCAAGAAAGCCAGTTGTCACGGGGCGGGGGTATTAATCATCATGTTCAGTGATATTTCTAGTTTTTTACTGTTCAGGGAGGGTTTCATCAGGTGTCTTGTCTGGGATTTTTACCTACAAATTTGCTCTCAAGCCAATCAGATGCAAGGATTTCAGTAGCGGCCTTATAACAGTTATTGCAACTTGTCATTGATGACAAGTTTTATGAAACAGGGCCATGGTTTACTTCTGGCAGTTTTGAAGACCATTTGGTCACTGCATGAGTTCACAAAATGAAGTTCAAATGTGAATCAATAATAATAATACGTGCTTGCTATTGATAATTGACAGGGGAATATCTTCTCAGACTGAGCTGAAAGGTCAACTGAATCTGTGGAAGCATCTCCGCTACTCCCGTTTCATTGTTCAGCTCTATGGCTACACAATGGATTACGAAAGTAAGAAAGAGAATGACTCGGTAATCAGGATGGGGTCATGGAAAAAATTGGGACCTGTCGGCCCCAAACCACCAATCTGTAGCAGAAATTAAATCATTTTACTTGTTGTTTTGTTAATTTTCTGAAGTTAGAGATGCCAAGCTTTCAGTTACACTAGTAGATTATCCAGTAGAATTAACTTAAATAAAGGGAAATTAGTCAACACAGCCTTTTTAAAGTTTGCCCTGGAAAGTTTGCTCTGGAATGTCTGTACATGTAGTTTTAAGAAATAGCATGTTTCATGGTGATATAAACATTTACATGTAGAAATACAAAAGTGAAACCATTATTGCAGGCAGATACAGTGTATTTATAAAGGAATAGTAGAATATTTTACTATATATTCCTCATAGACAAGTCTTGTTCATGGATTGGTCAAGAGCACTTTGTGTGATCACACATATTTCTTTTAGAAGACTAACCCCTTTACTATTTTTCATTACTGTTACAGGCGGGTTAGATAATAATATAATATGGACTGGGCTTGAGGTAGCCTTTTGACAAGGCCTCGTGACTTGGCTATTTTCCTCGTCATGCTGTGCCTGAGATGAGACTAGCCGGCGACGAAAAGAATCAACACGGGCCGGGTGAACGCGCGATCGAGCGAGGCCTTTTGGAACCTGGGTTTCCATCGTCCGATATGAATTATTCACGAGTTGACATTCGTATGCTAACACGCCTACCGAGGATTATCGACCAATCACAACGGTATCTGCGGGGCTTGCTTTCCATGATTGATGTAGTAGTAGCTTGCACGGGCCTCGCTAGCTCGAGATGAAGGCGAATTTGCATACCAAATGTATGCTGACGTTATGCGAAGATACGTTTGCTGATTGGCTCCTACCTATAAGGTAGCAGATCCTCGCTAGGAACAAAGGATAACATAAGAAATACAGGCCAGGTTCCAAAAGGCGCTCGGACTCACGTCGTTCGATTGCACATTCACCGGGCTGGGCGGCTAGTCTTGTTATGCAGCCACTACTAGCTTACTTGCCGAGAAAAATAGCCAAGTCACGAGGGCCTTGTCAAAAGGCTAGGCTTGTGGGGGATACAACATTTATTACCTGAACTAGAATCGTATTGCCCTCGTCTTCGACACGGGCAATACGATTCTAGTGAACGCAATTAATGTTACTTCCCCCTAAAGCAGCCAGTCCGTATCATTATAAAATAACAGAATCAGACATCTAGAGCGAACTCGAAAATATATAGTTTATTGCCTGCTATTTAACACGTAAAATCCCATTGACTTTCAAAACCGGTCAATAAACATTGTCAGCCCGCAATTTTGTTGGCTTGTCAAAGCCAGGCAGTAAAATATAAAAATTGCATTGCTCAGATGTCTGATATGGTTAATAATTAAAAATTATTTTCCCCACTTTCACGGTTGTGTGGCCAGCCGAGTGTCTGGCTTGCAGAAATTAGGTACTTTTGTGGACAATCAAGTTACGCACTTTAGTAATCCCAGCGATACATTGGCAGAGGCCCGTTTGTCATTCTGCTTGCTGCCTGAAAATAATCACCTGATAGACCAATAATGAAGTCATTAATGTTCGTTTAACTCCTATCATGCCATACACACATTTTCAGTCTTCCAGCAGCATGCCACATACATTTTTTTTCACTTTCATAGAAACTAATAAATCAGGCTCTAATCCTTGTGGTTGGGGCTGATCTATAATTATGTCAAGTGTAACAGAGAAGTCGCAGTGCTGAAGTTTGACCAATGTGAGATAATACAATTACTTACAAGGATGAATCAGTTGTCAGGAAAACAATTTGGCACTCGGGCAGCACTGTGCATGGCACATTAAGGGTTAAATACATATGCATTTCTTACTTTTAAAAGATTAAGTAAAACTAACTACAGTCAACCTCGACGTCGACGTCGCATGTGTCGAATAGTCGCTCAAGTCAATGAAAATAAAAAGTCCCAATTTTTCCTCATAGACTTACGTGTGTAAAATCCTTTGTACGAGTCGATTTTTGTAGCTCGAACACTTGCCTAAATCGATCAAATTCTCAGAACAATACCATGAAAAAACATGTAATTTACATCGCGCAAGTTGAACTAGACAGCAATGTTAAATCAATTACTGTCGAAACTGCCACACGCCGATTTAGTTTACAAAAATTCCCCGACTTGCTGACACGATCTCCGCACCCTCTCTCGCGCTCTCATGTTAAGAACAAAATGTCACATGTTAAGTCATGTTTGCCGCATAAGTTTGCAAAGCTGGTCGGCCGGCCGGCCGGACGGACGCCGCGTACCTGTACTGCACGCAGTTTTATTGCATATAAATGGATGTAAGGGAGGATTATAATACATTGGAATTAATCACTGGACGTGTCTGGTTTTATTCTTTATTGTTCAACTTATAACAGTGTGAAGTAATACACTGGGTACAGTACATGTATGTTCTTATTTTCTTGATGTCAGCAAAATATAAATCATGGTACATTATGTGATGAGAACTCCCGATCGATCAAACCGCCGGGCCGCCGGCCACAGTCCACAGTCCACACCGCGGCGTCCCTGTGTTATGTATACACGCGTAAGTCGAATTTTCTTCAACTTCCGCACAAGTCAAAAATCGCCTAAGTGGACGCATTTCACTCAGTCCCGTCATGATCGACTTAATATAGGCGAGGTTGACTGTATTCAAAGATGAGGGATATAAGACAAATATATACTCGCAAGGGACTCTTTGGCATCTCGGCCACTACAGTTGTACCATTTTCTTCAGATTTTGGACCTCAGGAAATAGTGTAATGTACATGTACAGTGGATACTCACCATAACATGGACCTTGGGACCATGAAAATTACATTGTTATATCAGGAATCTCCTTACACCAGGGTAGACAAACAAAAGAACATAAAGACCAGGCACCAGCAAAATTACCTTGTTTATCAGGAATGTTATATCAGAGCTCTTTGTAACGAGTTTCCATTGCATCATTAGTCATGTCAATCCATGACTAGAATTTCTCAAGGCATTATATATTTTTATACTAGTTTACATTTAGTAAACGAAGAAGCTTGACTGGGGAGGAATTTTAAATTTGTAAACAAATCTTTCGGCATATTAGTTTACATTTGTTTGATTAAATCCATTCCAAAAACCTACATGTTCATGTACATTCCGTACCTTGTTTCTGAAAGTCTTTGAACTCTTTTTCTCTGATGCAGGTCGTATGTGCTTTGTGGTGGAATACATGCCTCATGGTACCCTTAGAAGTGTTCTCCTGGATAGAGAGAATCATCCGTTGCCATGGGAACAACGTTTGAGCCTTGCTAGGGATTGTGCTCAAGGGCTGTACGCAATACATTTTGGCCAGGAAAAAATCATGCTGCATCGAGCAGTCACATCTACCAGATTCATGGTAGATGACCGCTACAGAGCAAAGGTTTGGACAAATTTGTTTGTAACAATAGCATTAAATTTATCTTTACAATTAGAAATTACAATCAATTTTCTTATTAATATAATTATTATTGTATCCCCCGGCAGTATGCCGGAGGATACTTTGGATTCAGCAGCGTTTCGCCGCCGCCGCCGCCGCGTCACATTCTTGTGTGCGCTCTAGCGGTCACATTTCTTGACGAATTTCTTTCAGACTTCCTGTGGACGGGTATCTTGGTAAAATCTGGACCCCTATAGTTTCTGGTGATGCTGCCCCCAGTGTTCGGTCTTTTATAGGGTAAAAGGCCATATTTTGGGGGATAGTTTGTGTGCGCTCTAGCGGTCACATTTCTCAACGGATTTTGTTCAAATTTTGTATGAAGGTGTCTCTTGGTAAAATCTGGAACCCTATAGATTTTGGTGATGCTGCCCCCAGTGTTTCGTCTTTTATAGGGTCAAAGGTCATATTTTGATAGATGTCTTGTGTGTACTCTTGTGTGCGCTCTGGCGGTCACATTTCTCAACAGATTTCGTTCAAATTTTGCATGAAGGTGTCTCTTGGTGTAATTTAAAAACCTATAGTGCTGCCACCAGTGTTCCGTCTTTTATAGGGTCAAAGGTCATACTTCAGGGCATGGCGTGAGTGCACTCTGCAGGCCACATTTCTCAACGGATTTTGTTCAAATTTTGTGTGGAGATGTATCTTGGTATAATCTACACATGTTTAATTTTTGATGATGCTGCCCTCATTGTTCCGTCCTTTATAGGGTCAAAGGTCATTTTTCCATTTCTTGCACTCTTCTACATTTCTCGACGGATTTCGTTCAAATTTTGCATGAAGGTGTCCCTTGGTGTAATCTAAAAACCTGTACTTTTTGGTGATGCTGCCACCAGTGTCCCGTCTTTTATAGGGTCAAAGGTCATACTTCAAGGGATGGCGTGAGTTCACTCTGCAGGCCACATCTCTTGATGGATTTCTTTCAAATTTTGTATGGAGATGTATCTTGGTATAATCTACACATCTTTACTGTTTGGTGATGCTGCCCTCATTGTTCCGTCCTTTATAGGGTCAAATCTCATTTGTCCCTTTTGTGCACTCTTACTTCTGCATTTCTTGACGGATTTCATTCAAATTTTGTATGGAGATGTATCTTGGTATAATCTACACATATTTAATTTTTGGTGATGCTGCCCTCATTGTTCCGTCCTTTATAGGGTCAAAGGTAATTTTTCCATTTCTTGCACTCTTACTTCTGCATTTCTTGACGGATTTCGTTCAAATTTTGCATGAAGGTGTCTCTTGGTGTAATCTAAAAACCTATAGTTTTTGGTGATGCTGCCACCAGTGTTCCGTCATTTAAAGGGTCAAAGGTCATACTTCAGGGCATGGCGTGAGTGCACTCTGCAGGCCACATTTCTTGATGGATTTCTTTCAAATTTTGTATGGAGATGTATCTTGGTATAATCTACACATCTTTACTGTTTGGTGATGCTGCCCTCATTGTTCGGTCCTTTATAGGGTCAAAGCTCATTTTTCCATTTCTTGCACTCTTACTTCTGCATTTCTTGACGGATTTCGTTCAAATTTTGCATGAAGGTGTCTCTTGGTGTAATCTAAAAACCTATAGTTTTTGGTGATGCTGCCACCAGTGTTCCGTCTTTTATAGGGTCAAAGGTCATACTTCAGGGCATGGCGTGAGTGCACCTTGCAGGCCACATTTCTTGATGGATTTCTTTCAAATTTTGTATGGAGATGTATCTTGGTATATCTCTCAACACATTTCTTTCAAATTTTATATGAAGATGTGTCTTAGTGAAACCTACACATCTAAATTGTTTGCTGATGCTATCCCCACTGTACCACTTTCTATACAGTCAAATGTCATATTCAGGTTGTTGTTAGGGTCAAATGTCATATTTTCGTTGCATGCATTCTGGAGGACACATTTGTTAACTCATTTCTTTCAGATTTTGTATGTAGGTCCATTATAGATTACACCTCTACAGTTTTTGGTGATGCTGCCTCTAGTGTTCCGTCTTTCATAGGATCAAAGGTCATATTTTAGTGGATGGCTTATGTGCGCTCTGAGGTCATATTTCTTCCGAATTTTCTATAAAAATGCATTATACTCTAATCTGCACAAATCGTTTTGGTAATGCTGCTCCTAGTGTTGACAATATTCCGGGCCACTGGCGGCAATTTCTACACCATCCTTTTGTTTGAAGGAGGGGATGGGGGAGGGTCTTTGTCCCTCCTTCAAATCGCTGCCAGTGCCGGGGGATACATTTCGCATTGCGCGGCACCAGCAATGCACATTTCTAGTTATTATTAGTATTAATATTATCTACCTAACTGCGAAACGACGAAACCTAACAATAGGTTTATTCCATCACAATAGAAACTCAACGTTCGGGCGAAACGAGTGTGGGTTAGGGCGAAACGTAACAAAAGAATGAGATAAAAGATTTCGCCATAAGTCGCAGTTAGAGTTATTATTATTATTATTATTATTATTATTGTTATTGTTATTGTTATTGTTATTGTTATTGTTATTGTTATTATTATTGTTATTATTATTGTTATCATCGCCTTTGTTGTCATTGGTGGTGGTGGTGGTGGTGGTGTTGTTATTTCTATCATTACTTGCAAAATTGCCTCAAGCACCTGGGAATCTTTTTTCAGATGCATACTTACCAAATATCGGTATGGTTATTTTTTATCGCAAATTCTGTTCTAATAGCTTTTACTACATATGTGTAGTATTTTTCCTTTTTTAATGGAACAGTTATGTGTAAAGATAAAATAGGAATTAGTGACATTAAAAGTTCCAATTAAGCAAAGTGGAAAACAATCCAGATATATTTTCAATTGCTGTTTACATGCTGAAAGGTTCTAAAGTGGGTGCTTTGTTAAGGAAATTTAGAGCAATTCACTTGACTCTCAATCCAAGGGTCGAGGCTTTGAATCTCAGCCCGGCACTGGCATCTTCTTTTGCAAGGCATTGATCCACATATGCCACTCTCCACCCAGGTGTTAAATGGATACCTGGCAGGAATCCTGTGAAATGCACTGTGCGCTGACTTCGGCTGCCAGAGCTAAAGCCAGGGTAATAATATACAAACCCTTTGGAAGCGCATAGGGACGTTATATCATGATGTGATATGCGCTATACAAGAAAGGTTTATTAGGTGATCTGTCGTAGTCGACAGATCACCTCTTATATTCGTCAGAATTTTCTTTCTTTCTTTATTTATTTATTTTTATTTTCTCCCACTTTCTTGTTTCCACGAAATCTCAAAAACTTTTCCGTCCATTTTCATGACATTTCCATCAGTCATCAGGTCATATACATGTAAGGTCAAGCTTAATCTTTTTCAAGGTCATCAGGTTATCGTGACGTCATCCAGGCGCCATTTTGTGAAATCACATTATCAATCATATCTTCATAACGAGTCATCAAAAATGAACCATATTTGACACACATGAACTTCAGGTCAAGGGTCAACATAAAATGTCATCAAAATCCGCGCACACATCATGACGCGCACGTACGCGCGTGTCAAAATTTAGAAATGCTCAAAATCACTTTTTAATCAAATTAGAGTACGATTCAGGATTTTAAGCATTTAAAAATTTTCCGTCCGTGCGCGTCCGTGTGCGCGTTATGCGCGCGCGCAGCACGTACATAACGTAAAAACGCTGTTTTTTCGCATGGTTTGCCTTCCTGACACTATTCTTGACAATTTCCAACTATTTACAGTCATTCTCCACCTTCCATAATGCCACAACTTTAAAATTCGTGCGCGCGTCAATGGGCATTCTAATGTAAAAAGTGGTAAAAACCGTCATAGCTCGTCAGAATGGGTGGAAACCCCCAAATTTCTTTACATATTCTGAAAGCCTGGGAGTTGTAGATTTGAATTCATGCAGAATTTTTGCCGATCGCATGGTCTGACATCATATTTCCATATGAACTAAAAAAAATGATTTTGAAAAAATGACGTCATCATTTTTGTATTCATTTGATAATAATACAGTAATAGGTGGTCGATATTCTCCCAAATTTTGATATGTTATAGCTGAGACAATTCTCTACAAGATCAGTTACCACTTTTTTTCATTTTGATGACGTCATCACGGTGAAATTTTCAATTAAAGATGCCATGTCAGAATTTTCCCTATTTGCGTGTTATGTCTATGGAAGATGATCTTTTTTTGAACCATGAATCTACATGACATCGTTCTCTGAGCAGTATCTCAGTTATTTTTGGTCTATTTCCCTCCAGATTTTAATATGTTGTAGCTGAGACTATAAGCTATAAGTGTGGTCTCCAATTTTTGATCAGATGTCGGGATCATGCCCAATTTTTAAGTGCAAAATGTGATTTGAGAATCCCATTTTTCGTGTACGTGTTATCTCTATGGGAAATGTTTTGGTTTATTGGTCAAAGCACTTGCCTCCCATTCAGGTGACCCAGGTCGATCCCCGGTGGGTCCATAATTTTTTATTTTTTTTTTGCTTCTTTTTGCCTGTCATTTTACCATCCTCTTCGACTATTATAACATAAACAATCACAAATCATGTAATAAACTGCCTTATTTTCCGTGTTATGTCCATTAAACAGTAGTGTGCAGTAGTTTGTGTACAACCCTATGGAAATTTTGATTCCCTGTCGTGTATTAGAGCTATGGGGTTTATCTCCCAAGTATCCTGCAATATCAAATCGTCCTATTTGATATCACAATTTCTCAAAATTGGCTTGGTCAATTATATTCAATTTTTTGTCAGTCATCAGTCCTAATCTTTTTCAAGGTCATCAGATTATTGTGACGTCATCCAGGCGCCATTTTGTAAAAATCAACTGATGATTGTATCTTCTTCACGAAATGTCATCTCTCTTTCATATTTGGCATGGCTAAGGTCAATGTCATTTCAGTCATGGTCATCATGATTATCATCATGATTATCATCAACATCATTATCATCATCACTGTGATGATATTCATCATGATGATGATTATAATCAACATCATTATTATCATCACTGTCATGATGATATTCATGATGATGGTGATTATCATCAACATCATTATCATCATCACTGTCATGATATCCACGAATCACCCAAAATTCATGTTCACACACTTTATGCCCCATTGAAACAAAGGGGGCGCTATTCCACTAAAATAGGTACATGTAGTAGAGCCTACGAACTGAAAATGCTAGGAAAAGACTGAAATCATAAAAATCGTGAATAGATTCATTATAATTAATGTCATCGTGATATCAACGTCATCTTATACATTATCATTTTGTCATTTGTCTTCGTCAAAAATATTAAGATCAAAAGACAGATCACCTAATTCGTCTTCAGTGACGAATTAAATTTCTAGTTATTATTATTGTTATTATTATTATTGATTCTTAAATACACATTATATTTTTTACAGTGATGGAAATTAAGATTGATATTTTCACATTCTTTGTATATTTCTGCAGATCTCTGACAATGGCTTCGTGAAATCTGCGTCCAAGATCAGTAAAAGTAAGACAATAGGAGGCAGGGGGTCTGTGGAACAAGACGAGATGAATTACCTCTGTCCTGAAGAAACGAGTGGTAGTTTCAAGCGAACCATCAAGAGTGAAGTCTACAAGTAAGTGAAGAGTACATGTAGGTTATTTGGGCAAAAGATCATTGCGTGGTCATTGCCATGACCTGCACTATGGTAGAGAGTTTGCTAGAGATTTAAAGCAAGTCCCAAGTTGAATCTTTTCTAGCTGTGACTGAAGTCAAGTCCCTGAATGAACCTCACATGTAAGTGTAGTTATGACAATGTAGCTAAGTTAAAGCTGGCTGTTGTGCAGTACCGGTATGTACAATACTTAGCTATATAGGATTTGAAGATTTGCATGGTGAAGTTGTAATTCAGAAAAAAGGTTTGCGGTACAACCATGTGAGTTCCGGTCAGAATGCTCTGGCCGTCGTCAGGAGAATGAGAAGAGCGAATAAATCAGCAGAATTTATATATGCAGCGGTAGACATTCTACAGCTTCACAACTTGTTTGTAATGTTAGGCAATTCACTTTTAAAAAGGAGGTGACTTTCATAAAGTCTGTTTCGCTAAAAGACCTGTGGAGAAAATTGTGAACGTTAGAGAAATCTGTGTCGGAATCCGAGAGCTTGCGTCTGGTGAGAGCTGATCTGCGGCTTCTAAGAGGGTTATTCCAACTCACATGGTTGTACCGCAAACCTTTTTTCTGAATTACAACTTCACAATGCAAACCTTCAAATCTTATATTATTGAGCTCTACGGGGAGCATGTTCACCAGAAGATTAGAAGATTAGAGCGAATTTTTATTCTGCGTTCACGACTTACGAACAACCTAACCTTTCTTAAAGATCACATTGCAAGAAAATCACAAATACATGTATGGCAATTAATGTATCACTAGAAACTGGGAAGCTTACAGATGGCAATCGTATAAGTTTTATGTCAACTGCGTATCTGATGATTATAAAAACAACATAAATGAAAGCTCTTCTAAGCATCTGGAATATCCGAGGATTCGCCAGAAATATAGCAATGTTTTGATGTCGTCACACTAGGGATCGATCCTGCTTAAGCAGACGACGTCCTATAATGAATGAACGTAATTGCAATGCAATTATTTATCAAATTATAAAGAGTTTGGTATATTTAACATGACCTTATTTCACACCATTCTAAAAGGGAAAGTGAAACCGATTCTGATAACTAAAACCGTTTGATTGTAAATACACAGGAGAAGGGTCAATAATCAATGAAATAAACCCCATTTTCAAATTGAAAAGCCCTCCGAATAATATCACAGATTGTATTCGTTCCCTCTTGAAACGCCGAACATGCCCCGGTGCAAGCAGCTGAAAATACAATGGCGTCTTATTTTGTTTACAAGTGACTGATTCCTTTATTTATCAAATTATAAATAGTTTGGTATATTTAACATGACCTTATTTCACACCATTCTAAAAGGGAAAGTGAAACTGATTCTGATAACTAAAACCGTTTGATTGTAAATACACAGGAGAAGGGTCAATGATCAATGAAATAAACCCCATTTTCAAATTGAAAAGCCCTCCGAATAATATCACAGATTGTATTCGTTCCCTCTTGAAACGCCGAACATGCCCCGGTGCAAGCAGCTGAAAATGCAATGGCGTCTTATTTTGTTTACAAGTGACTGATTCCTTTATTTTTTTAACGCTGCATTTTTCATCAAAATAATACCATACACGAAGTTAAGAGTGAGGCAACAGACTAACATTAAGACTGACGCTAGTCAAGTAAGAGAAATAAGTGAAGAGGAGATGACAAAACAGGCACTGAAAAATGTGTAAGATGTTATGGGACATCGTCTGCTTAGACAGGAATTGTCCTTCGTGTGTCGTCACACATCTCAGCAGCGTTCGAGGAGCTCTTCAGCTGCTATATCGGGGGCTGTATTTTACCGTTTTATAATTGATAATAATCATTAATTCAAATGTTTCCAAGCGTTGAATTTGGATAACCTTGTATAATTTATGCCATCTATGCAATAATAAGTATTAAGCCAATATTTATTTTGATCGAATTTTCTTGCAATGTGATCTTTAAGAGATGCAGAGACACCGACATCATTCCCAAGGGACTACATCTACGCAACCCTATCGTGTTCTTCTTCCTTCCTCCAGCTCCTGCCCAGTGTTCTTTGGTCTACCAAAAATTCACAAACCAGACATGCCTCTCCGCCCAATTGTGTCCTCACGTGGTTCCCCCACCTACAATCTTGCTAAACATCTCGCATACATCCTTCAACCCCTCACAGGTCAGTCGCAACATCATGTCCGCAATTCTCATCACTTCACCACAATCATCAAACTCAACTCCACAGACATACTAGTTAGTTTTGATGTTGACTCCTTATTTACCAGTGTCCCCATTCAAGAAGCTTGCGACATCACCAGAACTAGATTACAACAAGACACTGATCTCCAGGACAGAACCCCACTATCTCCCCAACAGATTTATGACCTTCTCCTATGTCTTACCTCCACCAGCTTCCAGTGGCGGGATAAGTACTTCAACCAATCAGAAGGTGCCCCCATGGGCTCTCCACTCTCCCAAGTTATAGCTAATCTCTTCATGGAACAGTTTGAAACTACTATTCTCTCCACAGCACCGCATAAACCCACACTTTGGCTCCGTTACGTTGACGACACGTTTGTCATTTGGCCGCACGGTCAGGAAAAGCTGAACAATTTCCAGGATTTTCTCAACAAACATCACCCCTCCATCAGCTTCTCGTCAGAAGCAGAAAACAATAACTCTCTTCCTTTTCTTGATGTTTTGATCACCCACAGGCCTGACGGTTCACTCTCCCACAGGGTTTACCGTAAACCTACCCACACAGACCGCTATCTCAACTTCCGATCTTTCCACCATCCGTCCGTGATCAGGAGAGCTTACAACGTCTGCGACTTAACCAGCCTTGACAACGAGTTAAAACACATCAAAGCAGCCTTAGTCAACAATGGTTTCCCTCCTCAGGAGATACGCACATCTGTCAACAAACCCCATTCTCCCCCACCAACCAGGCACATCTCGTCCTGCACTATTTCCTACACAGGTCAGGTCTCTCACCGCATTCAAAGAAGTCCTGCAGAAGGCTAACATACAGGTTTTCTTCAGCTCTAAACACAGACTTCACAAGTCTTTCTACACACACAAAGACACAGCATCTCCCGACAGCAAACCAGGAGTGTACCGCATACCATGTTCCTGCGGTCAGGTCTACATCGGAGAGACTGGGAGGGACATCAAATCTCGCATCAAAGAACACCGTGCCCATGGGAGACTTGGTCACTACGACCAATCTGCCATTATCAATCATTCTGCCACTCTTGATCACCAGATTCACTGGGAAGACACCAAACTTGTAGCCCCCGCCTCCAACTGGTACACGAGGAGGGTCCGTGAAGCCATCGAGATTCACAGACATAACACAGTTACACAGGACAAGGGTTTACAGATCAGTGACATTTGGCTTTCACTCTTCCAATAATAACTAGTGTTATATTTTTTCCGCAGATATTCAACCGTAATTGCTTTCTTCAACGGAATTTTGTGTTTTTCACTATTTCTGATTTTGTCATCACCCCTTCTTTTTTCCACAGGTTGTACATGTTTACCATTGTTCATCACCTTCCCTCCACAGGCAACTCCTGATGTCATCATTTATCAACTTTTTTCCACATGTATTTTAACCACAATTTCTTTCCTCAACAGGATTTCATGTTTCTCTCCTCAATTTGTTCGTTACCATTGTTTTTTTCACCTTTTTTCACCTTTCTCTCCACAGGCAACACCTGTCCACTTCATTCATAACATTTATTATATTCATCATTAGGATACTCATTCTGATGTCATTATTTCACCTGTTTTCCACATGTATGTTTTCTAACCTTAATTTCTTTCCTCAACAGGATGACTTGTTTCTCTCCACAGATTATCTCCAACAGGATTTCATGTTTCTCTCCTCAATTTGTTCATTGCCATTGTTTTTTCACCTTTCTCTCCACAGCCACACCTGTCCACTTCATTCATAACATTTATTATATTTATTATTAGTATACTCATTCTGGTGTCAATATTTCACCTTTTTCCATATGTATGTTTTAACCTTAATTTCTTTCCTCAACAGGATTTCATGTTTCTCTCCACAGATTATCTACGGTCCTAATCCCCCTTTTGTTTGCAGCTTATCCAGACGGTTAATTGGTTTTCTTAGTCCTATTGTTCACTTGTTTTCAATGTTTTTTCAACGCAGGATTAGTTTGATGTTACTTATCCTTTCAAATCAGGTACCTAGATGTAATTTATCCTTTCAATGCAGGTACTTTGATGTTAGTGTCACTATTTCTTTCTATACTAATTCTGTGATGTTATTGTAATACAGTTTTGCCTCCTTTTTAGAAGTGAATTGCCTAACATTACAAACAAGTTGTGAAGCTGTAGAATGTCTACCGCTGCATATATAAATTCTGCTGATTAATTCGCTCTTCTCATTCTCCTGACGATGGCCAGAGCATTCTGACCGGGAAGTGGAGTTATTCCAACTAACATGGTTGTACCGCAAACCTTTTTTCTGAATTACAACTTCACCATGCAGACCTTCAAATCCTATATAGCTAAGTATTGTACATACCGGTACTGCACAACAGCCAGCTTTAACCCTTTCCTGGCTTTGGTTGACCAATGGAGCAAACATGGGACTGCCACAGTCGACTGTTCGCACATGTACGTGTACCGTACATGTTTATTATACTCCAGACAATGTAGCAGTCCAGGGTTTTGATCCATGGCAAATAAAGAGTTAATTGACTGGAAATTAACAGGTTTTGCACATTAGAGGTTGTGGTGCAGCTTTAAGATGCCTGTCCTAAAAACACTGTCATATTAAAGGGAAGGTTGAGTTCTGGGAAAGGTAAAAAATGATTTGTGAGCTTTCTCATTCGTTTTATGTTAGTTTGGAAGATTATCATGATAGTAGAAATGTCCCCTGAAAAGGATTACTCTTCAGATGCCCTCACATTCAAAATGTGACAAGAAACAGCTGAAATGTTCAGGCCAAACATTTGTGTTTAGTCCCATATGCACATTTCTGTGCATGTGACTCTCAGCAGGACTGAGTCAAGTTCTTATCATTTTGGTGATTCCAAGACCTCACAGCATACAACAATTCTTATGTCCCATACAATCAACCATTCTGTATGGCGCCCCGACGACTTCCCTGGGAGTTCAGGGCGAGTCAGTCAGACAGTTTCAATTTGACTGTTTGTGAGGCAGCCAATTATGCTTTTAAAAGGCACAAATAAATTGATCAAGTAAAAATATACACATAGGAGGATTACATTTAGTGTTAGCAACATCATGCATTTTGTTTATGTACAGGGTATGTATAACCAGTCTTCTGTTTTTTCCCTGTGTAGATTTGGAGTGATATTGTATGAGATTGCATCAAGGATGAAGCCATTTCAAGCCATGGAAACAGGTACCGTCAATATCCTACTCCACCTAAATTCTTAACTTCAACCCTGCATGGACCCAACACTATACATAATCCTAACCCTAAACTTAACCTAAAAGCCAATACGAGGGATCGACAAGAAATAAAACTATTTACCTGCTAGAGGGCGTCAACAGATATTTATCAAATGCTTACTTTTGATTGGTTGATGCATGCTGCGGGAGCAGTGGTTATAGCTTTAGGTTGTCTTGTCCACTTCCGGTCTTTTCGCTTACAATTCATTTCTATCTATGCATAATCGCCAACTTACTTTGGCTACACAAAGTATTCATCAAGTTTCACCGATATTTTTTATCATTTCATCAGTCATAATCAGGCATGAGATTTTTTTTTTTTTTTTTTTTTTTTGCTTTCAAATATTCAATCAATGTTTATCTATATAATTTAATTGTAGAATGCATCAGAACAGTAGTTTTTATACCTTAAATTCCAAAATGTTCCTACCGTGTGAAAGGGAACCCCCCCTCCCACACCCTCCCCCAGGGGGCTTGGTCGCTTCGCTCCCTCGCAAGGCCATGAATCTTCCTCTTTTTTCATAATTTTTCTGTCTCATGCCTGCATAATGGACGGTTCTGAGAACGAAGATTATTAATAAGATTACTGTTCCACAAATTTTTTAAGTTCTTTAATAACAAAGAGAGGCGTAACATGCAACTGTAAATAAAGAGTGGAGATTGTCAGTCTTGCATCGATATCTGCGGCTACATATGAAATGATACAATTTTCCTCACACCAGCACATCGTTGGTTTGCAATTAATGGAACCCAATACCCACAAAAGCACTTTTGCATGATTTATACCAATGTTTAAGTCTCTTTTCAATAGCGTTTTACACCCATTCTTGAATTTTGCATTGCGGATGTGTCCTTTAATGTCACTACATTTTGCTGAGCTACATGTACATAACAAGACACAATCTATGATGCAACAGAAGTGTAAAATAATGTGACTTGACTTTTAGAACTCTAAGCCAGAAGATGACCAACGAAAAAGGCATAAAAAGTACTCCTTTATCACTGACTGTCTTTTCTTAGTTTCTAAAACAGTGAAAACTACATGTTATTTTTCGACTGGTTATCCTATATGTTAATCACATGAGTGAAGTCCAAATCTTTGAATCCATTCTGGCTTTAAAATAAGGACTTTAATGATTGGTCACTGCTCTTGCTAATTCCATGTTGCACGTTATAAAGACAAAAATATTATTCAAGAGCAGATCTGATATACCTACATTTAATAACGAAACAAATAATAAAAAAAATCATACTTGATATAAATCTCTTTATGGATAGATGGGGCTCCCATGGAAAGTTTAAAGAAATATAACTTCATCAAGGAAGGAAAAACAGAGGATCCTCCTAGCGACACTCCAGATGCTTTCAGAAATCTGATCTGTTATTGTAGACAAAAGGTTCCTGAGAATAGACCGGCCACTGATGGTAAGCTACCATTCAGGGAAATTCTGAAAATTAAAAGGTTATGCCAATGGTAATCACCTAAAAAGTATACAGTTAACTGTGCATAACTCGAAGTCGCATAAGTCGAACTTTCCCTAAGTCGAATCAGTTTTTTTACCAAACTATGCAAAATATGTCTTATTTACATTTCCTCAGTCAAATTTTGCATAAGTCAAACTATATTTTGTGGGTCCCAACATATTCAACATATGCAAAGTTAACTGTACATTTGTATCTATGTATAGTACAATCAAACACGCTTTATCGACCACCTATATAGAAGGACCACCTATCTGTAAAGACAACAATTTATGGTTCCCTGGAAAAATGCATTTTTAAATTGAAACGTGTATGAAAGGAACCTGTACATAAAGACCACCTGCTCATAAAGACCGCTATTCTCATCTCCCTCGAGCGGTCTTTATATACAGGTTTCACACGTACATATATGAGGCTTGCTATTTCTGTTCTCACTTTAGTATAGAAATATACAGTAGAAACTCACTATAACAAGGACCTTGGGACCATGACAGCGACCATGTTATATCAGGAATCTCCTTATACCAGGGTAAACGAACAAAAGAACATAAAGACCGGTGACCAGCAAAATTACCTTGTTATATCAGGAATGTTATATCAGAGCTCTTTGTAACAAGTTTCCACTGATCAGTAATTATTCTCCTGCACATGGGCATATCCAAGATATTTGGTTATTTAGTTTTACAGAGATCTGGACATTAATTTACACCAAATGTGTCATTTCACTTCATATATATTTGGTCAGATCCAAGCTCTAGTAAGGCTGTTGACATAATACAGCGATCAGGGCCCTGCTTCATAAAGACTTGTTATCAATAACAACTGCCCCATTTCTATGACAGGTTTGCCCTTAGCCAATCAGGTTCAAGGAATTCAGTACCTTGTAACAGTTATTGTAACCTGTTATTGATAATAAGTTTTATAAAATGGGGCCTGGGTATGTACGAAAATCTTAGATTACCCCAACCGATGAAAGTTTTCTGTGTAAGATAAATGTAGTGTACACACTTTGTATCCCATTAAATCCAACTACATTTTAACCACTTGTAGTAGTGCTTACTCTCCTTGTCTGTAGTGATCACCTAAATTGCCTCCTGGGGAGCGTTCCATCAAGTGTTTTGTCAGTGATTTTTACCGACTAATTTGCTATCAGCCGATCAGATTCAAGGATTTTAGTAGCTTATAACTGTTGTTGGTAAAAATCACTGACAAAACGCTTGATGAAACGCTCCCCTGTACCTTTCTGTTTAATTTTTTTAATTTGGATTACATTCCAAATGAACAGTTAATATTAACAGCTACTACCAATGGTTAATATTGACAGCTAATACCAGCAGCATCAGGTTAATAGTGAATTAGAATTATGTCAACAGCCTTACTAGAGCTTGGATCAGACCAAATATGAAAAGTTTTGATAGTAGTGTCTTGACAAAAGGCTGAATATGTGCATGTAACTCTGATACTGTTGGTATTAGCTGTCAATATTAACCGTTCGACTTCAATAGATTTTCAAACATCACGTACACATTTCCACTTGTTGGCTCCAGTTATTGATATACATTGGAACCTCGTTATAACAAACTCCTTGGGACCAAGGAAATTACCTCTTTATATTGAAGTGGGACCAGAAATATTACCTTGTTATAATGAGAGTTTGTTGTAACAGTTCTTAATAACGATGCTCCACTGTACATGTACATGTATATGCAGCCAGTCTGTCCCATTACCCTCATTAACTCCAGTGGATTAAAACTTACCATGAATGAATGATTAAAGGTCCTGAATCCACCCATAATTAAAGTGTCACCTTTCCAAAATGCCCATGTATTTCCAGCAGGTTTCCACTGACTTCAAACAAATCTGATAACTACAGTATTCATGATGCATTTGCTTTGTCACTCACAGCTGTTGTCGCTTGCCTCAATAAGATGTGCTAGGTCTCACCTGCTATTGATGTTAGACTTCATAGTACTTCAAGTGAATGACGGAGATGCG
Source organism: Heliocidaris erythrogramma (assembly GCA_025617745.1). Taxonomy (NCBI): domain Eukaryota; kingdom Metazoa; phylum Echinodermata; class Echinoidea; order Camarodonta; family Echinometridae; genus Heliocidaris; species Heliocidaris erythrogramma. The sequence goes on along the minus strand of CM046865.1, from coordinate 12,292,212 downwards.
GCCTTCTGCTACTAGAATGCTTCTAGAATTCCCCCTCCCGCCCTGCTCATCAATTTGCAACAGTTCATTTCCCAAAAATTATAATGGTGGTGATGATGATGATGAGGACGATGGTGATGATGGTGGTGCTGATGCTAATTATAAGGAGGAGGAGGAGGGGGGGTGGTGATGATTATGATGATGAGGAGGAGGATAATAATGCTTTTTTCCAGGGTTAAAATAATCCTGTGCTATCGTGGAGTTAGCCCACTTTGGTAAAATGCAGTGTGAACAGAAAGTTGGCTAAGCTTAGTCCTGTACTATCGGTGGGGTTTAATCCTTGTTTAGCCCCACCGATAGTACGGGACTATGCAATATTATGAGATTCTAAATGTAGCAATAATTTACCATTGAAATTGAAATAGTAGCAGTACATGTTAATATTAAGGAATTACAGGCAATACACTGATAATTAACTTTTCCTGTTGTTACTGATGTACAGTACACTGGATTTAATAAAGATTTAGATTATGATGACTGTTCTATAAAATTTAATTTGAATATATTTTTGATATGCAATCATTTGAGTTCACTAGATGATACAGTACATCAGAATTATCATGACTGGAAATCTGTAATTTGTAAAATACAGTAACAGTACCCAGGGCATACTTTGTAGCTTGATTCAAGTATTGATGAATTCAGTGTAAAATGACTTCAGTTGGTTTCTTGGCTGTCACGAAAAAAACAAATGTGTTCTTTTATAGTTTTGTGAAAGTTTTATTTTGATTTCAGTCTTGTTATTTTGTGTAAATTATTCTCACTGTATTGTAGGTAAAGTTTTCAAGGTTACACCATGTATTCTTTCAGGAATAACAGCCCTTAAAATGGCTGTTGAAGTTCCGCTAAGAGCTCTTTGGTTCTCAACATTTTGATCAGTATGCTCTGATTGTCTTCAATTGAATGACCAGATCATTGCCGAGTGGAGGCTATTCATTGTATGAAGGGATCCGATGTGCAGACCGCCCATTTCTTATTAGCACCCATCGGAAATTCCCGCGAATTTTAGTCACGGCAGCATTCACATTCTGGTCACTGTGTGGCACTGTAATTCCTTCTAAATAGAGAACCCACTGTGTGTATGTATATATTTGAATGCAATCTTTATTGATGCTTGTCCAAGTTTAAATTTGTTGTCCATTACCGGTAATGTTAATTTATTCACAGTGCATTTCTTTTGTGATTAATGATGAATGATATTATTATTATGTGTGTATACCAAATAATCTTCAAATTTGGTACCACTTCCTTGTTTGAAGTGTACCCATCACCTAAAAAAATGATTTTTGTAATCTGGAAAATAGAAAAGGAACCTTGAATAATTTTACCTGCTATTCTATAGGTCTACAGGTGAGGAGTACATTATGAAGGAAATAAAGGATAACATGAAAATGCGCACAGGGAGCTTAACTCCAACTTGGGTTCCACGCAGGCCATATTTATTGAGAGTGTAGTTAAACTTGCAATATCCATTTTATAGAAGTATATTTGAAGCCCATATTTTGAATATAGTATAGCAACATGGAACCTACGACATATAGAGCAAAATATTTTTTTGTAATTGGTACCTTTTAAGGAATAATGTGATATGTTTAGTAGATAAAAATGTATCATTGACTCAGGCATTAGTATATTTGCAATATATTTCTTCTTTTTTTTTTGTAAAGAAGACGTGGATAACATGAATTTAAGTAATATGAAGCCATTTTGAAAACCCACTGTTGGTACTTCGGCAGTTGGCTTTAAGCAGCAGTACTATAATATGCCATAGGTGGAATGTACTTACAATAGCAAAAGGAATGGAAGAAGTATTTATCACCTATAGGGTGCAATAATTGGATATAGATTTGAATGAGCACAAACTTGTAAGGCATTTTTCTAAACCAAAATGTCCAGATAGATTTGGAACATACAGATCAATAAGTACATCTACATACATGTACATGTACAAGTAATTGTATAATACATGTACTTCTTTTATTACATTTTAAAAGTTCTTGCTTGCCATTTTTGAAATATAATATTCATTTTTTTCCCTTTAAAAACACGGCTGTCCCCAAAATATTTGAAATATTTTTTATTTATAATCGTATTCAATATCTCTGATAAGGATTTTCTTCCGTTAAATGTTCTCCATTCTGATTTGATGAATTGCAATGTTTTTGTAGATGGAAATTCATGTAAGTTATATATAAGGGTATGAAAATTTTTTTTTTAATGACTTTATTACTTTATTTGCCAAGTAAGTCAAGTTCCTCCACCCCCACCCCCTTCATGCAAGTGCCCCATCGATGACTGGACCCACGCTATGCCGCTGTACTTAATACAGGTCTTATGTACTATGTGATGGTCGATTGAGAGGTTGTCTCAGCTTGGCACTAACGTCCTGTGGTAAAAAATTTGTTTTGCCACTCTCCACGCAGAGGTATAGTTCCTCTTAATTTAAACAATATTATGTTGAACAAGATGCATTCTTTTTTAAATACATGAGTAAAAATCAACCTTTTCTCCATATATTGCATTGCCCTTTAGTGGCTTAAGAGGTAAGGGTAATTTTATTTTAATAATGCACTATCAACTCAAATAATAAAATAGAAATTACCACATCCCAGAATGTATTTCAAAATGTACATGTGTAATTATAATAATTTTAAATTATTCTATGAATTTGTCATAAAATGTTTGAGTTGATTTTCTAAGGACTATTGATTTTTTTTTTCTGAGGTCAGTGATGTGTATGCAAAACTATGTAATTTTTGATACATGTACTACATATAGCTTGAAGAATTTTACATTGATGATGTTACATGATGTTTTATTTGTATGGTGTAGAGCTCTTTTGTAAAATCATTACAAATAAATTTATTTCAGAAATGAGCTGTACATTACATGAATTGTATGCTAGACTTTTAGTTTCCAATTTCAAATCATCATCTTGTTTTGATCAATTCTATTAAAGACGATTACCTTGATTTTTAAAAAGTGGTTTTCAGCTTTTTGTACATGCAGCAGTGTACTGCTTTAATAAGTTCTCGGGGGAGGGGTCGCTTTAAACCATGCATGCATATGCTCGGGTGGAAAAACAACACATTTTAACCAATCCAATGTCCATGATTAGAGGCGAATTCAGGATTTTACCAAGGTGGGGTCAAATTTTCCTCAAATCTATGACAAATACAAAGGGTTATCTGGAAATAAAGGGGGGTCCAATTTAAAAAAAAAATCTTTAGCGATTTAAGCAAAAAAGAAAAGTAAAACGATGAAAAAGGGGGTCCAATTAATTCAAATGGGGTCTGTACTCCTTGCCCTTGGTGTTGATTTGATGTGTTTGGGGATTCCCCGCATGACGTTTGTTGCGTTGTACGCATGCGTAGAGTTTGCGGTGTATTATGCATGCTATGCTAGTCTAGTTCTGGACTCTTTTTATTGATTTTTTTATTCGCCGACTATACGCGATAAGCCGAGTGATGGCGCGATCCCGAGAACCTGCTGGCCCCGACGAGACTAATGCCAAAGACTTTAAATAGTATCAAGACAGATTACTGTGACCTACTTCCGTAGTACATTTTGGAGGCATACTTTGCTGTGTTAAAAACGGACTCGGAAAAATACGTTCTCCATAGGTATATATAACACGTGAAAAGATGTCTGTTTTTCTTGATATTTCATATCTTACTTTTTCAAGTCTGATTTTTGCACGAGAAAAAGGATGGATAGTTAAAAAAAACATTTCTTGAACCCTTTTTGTCAATAAAGGCCGCTATTAATCCCTTGGATCATGCCTGCTTTTTGACGGAGTCATCTGCCATAAGGTTAACACATGAAAACATGGATTTTAAAAATGATTATAGTTCCTCTAGTATTACCTTGAATTTAGTGCAAATGTGGCTTACATGTAATTTGAGACTCTGAAAAGGCTTAATGAAGGCTAAAAAGGTGCAAGGGACCCCGCATAAATCCCCGGGAATATGCATGCTTTTTGGCCTTCCATCTCCCATAGGTTAACACGCAAAAACGGGAATTTTTAAATGATTATAATTCCCGCAGAATTAAATCAAAATTTTGAAAAATGTGCCTTGAATAAAATTTAAGGCTCTGAAAATGTATAATTAAGACTCAACTAGTTGAATAGACCCCGCATAAATCCCCGGGAATATGCATGCTTTTTACCCAAAAAAGTCTCTCCTGTCATAGGTTTACACGCGAAAACAAGGAATTTTAGGATGATTATAATTCCCATAATTTTTATTTGAAAATATAAAAAACGTGATTCACATGAAATTTAAAGCTCGGAAAATGTATAATTAAGGCTTGATGAGTCCAGTAAACCCCCCCCCCATCCCCCCCCCCCCCCCCCCCCCCCCCCCCCCCCCCCCCCATAAATCCCCGGGAATATGCATGCTTTTGACCAAAAACGTCTCGCCTGCCATAGGTTAACACGCGAAAACAAGGAATTTTAGGGTGATTATAGTTCCCTTTGTTTTTCTTTGAAAATGTAAAAAATGTGATTTACATGAAATTTAAAGCTCTGATAAGGTATAATGAAGGCTTGATGAGTCCAGTAAACCCCCCATAAATCCCCGGGAATATGCATGCTTTTGGCCTTCCAGCTCCCATATAGGTTAACACATGAAAACAGGGGTTTTGAAATGATTTTAATTCCCCTAGTATTTATTTGAAATTATGAAAAATGTGATTTACATGAAATTTAAAGCTCTGAAAGGGTATAACTGAGGCTCGATGAGTCCAATAAATCCACGGGAATATGCATGCTTTTGGCCTTCCACCTCCCATTGGTTAACACATGAAAACAGGGGTTTTGAAATGATTTTAATTCCCCTAGTATTTATTTGAAATTATGAAAAATGTGATTTACATGAAATTTAAAGCTCTGAAAGGGTATAACTGAGGCTCGATGAGTCCAATAAACCCCCATAAATCCACGGGAATATGCATGCTTTTGGCCTTCCACCTCCCATTGGTTAACACATGAAAACAGGGGTTTTGAAAAGATTTTAATTCCCCTAGTATTTATTTGAAATTGTGAAAAATGTGATTTACATGAAATTTAAAGCTATGGAAGGGTATATAATTGAGGCTCGATGAGTCCCATAAACCGCGCACAAATCCCCGGGAATATGCATGCTTTCGACCAAAACAAATAATTAGCCATACTACACGTACATTCCAATATTTGTTATCGATGACCTAATGTGGGCGTGTACCGATCACGTGAGTCGACGACATCCAATGAGATCGTGCACTAGCAGACGACCATGTAGCAGACGTACGTCCGCCCGAAAGCAAACCCAGCCTAGCCGGTTAGAAGAAACTCTAACTAAATTCCAGTTCACTATTATATTTCTAATGCACCAGAGGCAAAATTCAATGTGTTAAATTCATAAATTCGTATAATCAATGTTCTATCACCGCATTACGCCTAGCCTAATGGCTGATGTTCATGCAAGCAGCATGGAATAGCTGAGCGGAATAGGTGCATGGACATGACAGGTGTCTATAACTATCTAGGCTTGGTCTACCCCTCTGCGATCCCGATCGATGTGGTGGCGTTGCCGGTGGCGTTGCCGGTGATATGTCAGTTTGCCAAAACTTGGCTCATCAAGGTTTTTTGCTTGCTGTTCATTGTTTGCTTGTCTTTGGCACCGACAGACCCGAGAGACCGACAATGTAGTGTGTATGTGTGTGTGTGTGTGTGGGGGGGGGGGGGGCTTCTGAACCCTGTTATGAATATGAGTCTGACACTGACATTCTATGACAAGGGCGAATGCGGGATATAGTAAATGGGGGGGGGTGGCACAAAATTAATGCAGGGCTGTCAAAGGAGAATTGTATTTTTTCTTCTCGTCAGCTCTCCAAAAGTCAGTTGGGGGATTTTTCGCCAGCCCTCCAAAAGTTGCTCAGTGGAGGCGTGTAGGGTATCAGATTTATGAGTCCAGTTTTCCTCTGCATAATTCTCTGACAAGCAAAAAAAGTTATCAGTTCTAAAAGGGGGATATAATTTTATTAAAAAGCCTCCTAAATCCGCCACTGATCCATGCCCGGACTGTCACGTCAGTCTTGCGGGGTGGGCCTTTTTACAAGTTTTTCTCGGAGGGTTAATAGAACGACATTGTTAGCGTCTTGGGCTTCCAAACTAAATTTGGTGCTCGATCCGGGTTTTTTCACAATTTAGGCAAGAGCCCGTATATGCCAACTTGGGTTTCAAGAAGGGGGCCGCGGCCGATGCGCCCCCTCTTGATCCGCCCCTTCTATTCTGTCATGTATGTGAAGAATATGATTGCATAGTGTTGGTTGTCGATCTCATTAAATTGAAAGATTGGGGGAGGGGGAAGCAACAAGAGATCATTTTTATTTTTTACTTTCTTTTTAATTTTGTTCCAATTGCTTTATTTTTACTGTTTTTTTTTTGGGGGGGGGGTTTTGTTGTGTTTTTTTTTTTTTGCTCAGTGATTTTGTTTTTAATCATGTAAATCCCTTGTAATTGTTGTGATTTCTGTTCATTTCCTAATAAAAACACAAATAAAACACATAAGAGATCATTATTTTAACGCATAAGAGATCATTATTTTTTCCTCAATTCTATTGTAAGAGAGAAAAGAGAGTATGAGAATGAGAGGGGGAGGAGAGAGGGAGAAAAAGAGAGCTGGGGCAAAAGTAATGGGATATTCCTACAAAGACAAAATATGACTGGTAATAAATATATTATATCATCAGCTGCTATATATTGTTGGTTACTAGTTAATTCAATTCAAAACACGGAGGCCATCCCCCTTGTCGTACAAACGGTAAAGGCCCTACTGCGTTGGTGATGGCTTCGGAGCAAGCCCCTATACTGTTTTCTTCACCTGTCGTCTCACATTTCTACAGCAGAATATTACAAATAACTAACCGTAAGTTGGTTATATTGGTGGCGTATCCAGGAATGCAGGGAGAGGGGGGAGGCTCACGCCTGACGAACAAAAAAATCATCAGATGCATTCTATTTTGAATTTTAGGACAAGCTAGGAAAAAAATTATCACAGTTTTCAGATTCATTCCGTGCGGTGGGGGGGGGGGGGGGGGGGGTACACATTTCCTTTCATTCGATGTGTAAGTAAGATATGTCAGATTTGGTTTTGGCTTTCACATAGGGGCACCTACATTCCTGGATATACAATCTTGGATACGCCACTCTTAATGTAATCTTTATATTTATATAAGGAATTGCTCGGACGCAAGCTCATTTTATTAAAGCCTTTTCTGTCTTGAATTTTAAAAGAATAAGGCTAATAAAATTACATTGCAGGTCTATAATTTCCAAAAATCATATCAAATGAAATATTCTGATTTAATAGAAAAATAAAGATAGCACATTATTATTTTTGAATAACTTTTCTCGACATTCCCGTCAGATATCGCAGTGTTTGCTCATATAGAGCTTAATATCATGGAACATGTTTGGACCCCCCCCCCCCCCCCCCCCCCCCCGCCCAATCATCACATAAATATTAATATAAATTTCATAGCAAATAACTTTAACAAAAATACAAACAACTAGTCCGAGGCCCCCTCCCAACTCTCTCCCTCTCCTCCCTGGTGCAGTTAGAGTTGATTCCTATCTGTTTTGGGACATAAGTTTGTATTTGAAGGGACAATATCAAGATTATGCCCTTTGGTTACGGCTTTACCAAAAGGCAAAAGCGCTGTCCAGAAAAAGAAGAAAGAAATAAAGAAAATAACAAATGCAAACATCTTGATTAAGACTATAACCTTTCCCTCTGGGCCGATCGACATGTACCACAATATATACGCGTGCTTTATTTCTGCACTGAGCACTCTTCGTATTTAAACTCTTTGCTAATGATAGCGCCATGCACGAACTAGCGCATAGTGCTTCGCTTACAGGTGCTTACGCAGACCTGTGCGAGCTTGTTTTGACGAAGTTAATCAATTTGCCCCAAGATGTCTGTCTTTTCCCAAATTGTTATGGTGGTAAAGACTGCCAAACAGATACACGATGCTGTAGAAGATGTGAAAGGCTTCGAAAAAAAGAGCGCAAACCTTGCCAGCTATATCAATGTTCTTGTTCAACCAGTCACAGTACTGAAGGAGCGATTCAACGAAGAGGAGCTCGAGCGGCATCGGGACAGCTCTGGCGGTGGGAGTGGCGACTCTCCCAATGCCAATGTGGATGATAACGGAGTGCCGATCTGGATATCGTATGTTAATTTGCTATTATATTTTGATATGTTCCTTTACGATAACATTCCACCTCTTATTCAGGGCATTATCGTGAAATAGTCCCCGCGGCATAATCGTGATATAGTCCCCACCATACCCTAACCCTAACCCTAACCCTAACCCTAATCCTAAACCCTACCCTAACCCTAATCCTAATCCTAAACCCTAACCCTAACCCTAAAACCTAACCCTAATCCTAAACCCTAACCCTAATCCTAATCCTAAAAAAACTTAGATTTTTTTTGAAGTGGGGACTATTTCACGATAATGCCAGTCCCCGCTTCAAAAAAATCTAAGTTTTTTTAGGATTAGGATTAGGGTTAGGGTTTAGGATTAGGGTTAGGTTTTAGGCATAGGTTTAGGGTTTAGGATTAGGATTAGGGTTAGGGTAGGGTTTAGGATTAGGGTTAGGGTTAGGGTTAGGGTTAGGGTATGGTGGGGACTATATCACGATTATGCCCTTATTCAGTGTGTGCGCACACACTTGCGAGTTAGGTTGAGGGGGGAATGAAGTCCCTATAATAAGCCTAGGCATAGCTGGGGGGGGGGGGGGGAGTGGGGGTAACCAGGATTGGCTTCGTGAGGGTAAAAAAAACTATAAAAAAAAAAATTGGCTATACGCCTTTTACATCACGAAGCCAGGCGTTCTTCCCCAGCAATCTAATTGCGCACGGGTTAGCAGGACTGGAAAATGCCCTGAAATAACACTTTCCTGATAACTCCCGCGACCGGCATGACCGACAGGTCCTTCACCACAGTGTATCCATGAGGCATGGATACACAATCACTGGTGAGTTCTCGGAGATATAATCTTTTTGTAAAAATACGATCAAAAAGACATAACAATTCCAAAAGTTTCCCGAGGAGGAAACGCTGTGGTGAAGGACCTGTCGGTCGCGGGAGTTATCAGGAAAGTGTTATTTCAGGGCATTTTCCAGTCTAGACCGAAAGCTTCAGTCTCTGTTCGTCGGGTGTTCCACTGGACTACGTCTTGCTTCACTACACCTCCTTACATAGACTGAAGTGGGTCTCTCACTCTGTACCAGGGACTTAGGACTAAAAATTATTTTTTCATTTTCCAGTTAATGCTATAATAATTGCCCATTTTCTTGACCAATTTACATTAACCATGTTAACAGCGGTAATATAACACGTTTGAATAAATTTCTTACCCCAAATTCCTCGTCTGGTACTCGATTCTATCATTTTAACCATGAAATTTGCACGTCTGTAGCGAGTCGCTGACAGCCATCTTGGTTATAATCACATGACCCGGAAGTAGGCCTAGTCGGAAAGCGTATAGGAGTTTGTGTAGTAAAGCAGCGAATTATACTCAGTCAGTCAGTGCGAAGCTTGAGTTCAAACCAGAGTAAGTCCCAAATTTTGTTAATTATCTGTATATTTTTTTTTTTTTTTTATGATTTACTGAAATATGAGAATACTAGCACCATCTATGTGAATTTTTAGAGAAAGGGGATGGCTTATAGGGATGGAAAATCAGATCCCCCTTTTTGGCACATCAGCAAGCAATGGTCATATTGACCATTAGGATCATATACATCATTGTATACTGGGTATTGGGGATACAGATGTAATTTTGTTTGAAATGGAGGTTTTTGTGGGCAAACTGATACTTAAGTATCATTCTTTAGATTTTAAGTTTATCAGTTCGTTAAGATACAAAATGTAGAAAGTTATAAAAACTTACATTTACAGCCCTCTTTTTGGTACTTGTTACCCACACCTCCATACGGATCACACCACGAATAGTGGTCATATTGACCACTACGAATACAAAATGCAAAAATAGTTTGTATTTCCTGTCGCGTGTAGTAAAGGTATGGGGGGAAAATAAGATAAATATTTTAAATACCTTGCTTTCAAATTCCGCCCTTAAAAATCTCACTCCTACCTCAAATGGCCGTTAGGAAGAACTTTTGATATTTTCAGCAAAATCCAAAGTCAAAATCTTGTCCAAAACCGGAGAAATTCCCGCCGATTTGTTTCGCGATCGCGTGTTGTTTACATACTGCCGATGTCTTAGACTAAAATCGGCCAATAAAATTTTTGTCCACGAAGAAACTCGGGATCGCAAGCGCACACCGATCTTTACGATCGCGCACACAGAAAATCGGGACTTTCCGTGTATGCCACATAGGGACCGAATTTTTAAGGACAAAACTCTTTTGGGGAGATGTCAGCGCCCGCGGCGACCAGGAAATGTACACAATGACTCCGATAGCTCGTTTCGCGAGAATCAACAGTAAATTACGGATTTGATTTTTGGAAATATCTTTTCCAACATCGGTGAGTTGAATTTATTGTATTTCTTGGATATTTAGTGGTCGGTTTTTTGTAAATTAAATGCCGATTTTGAGTGAATGTTTGTGACTTTTGTGCAGTGGTGTTTTAAAAAGTTGAGGTGTATGACTGCCTACATTATACACACGAAGTATAGGAATGTAGCTATGAGTGATACGGATGACGACTGCTCTCAATATGTTGCGCACTAGTGAGGCCGCTCTACATGGTTACGCACCGTAGATACGTACGCAGAATGTTACGCACACAAGCTATTCTACGAAGACCTGAAAGGGCCAAACTGACGACGTAAAAAAATTAAAAATATTACGTACGTACGTAGTAATTATTACGTACGTACGTAATATTTTTTATTTTTTTACGTCGTCAGTTTGGCCCTTCCAGGTCTTCGTAGGAGATCGACGAACCGATCGCGCCGGTACTACTACGAGCGCTGAGGGCTCCCTTCATCATAATCGTGAAAAATACAAACTGGATGCTGACGGGACAGTCTCGATTGCAGTTATCGACAAAAAGGACCCAAAATTTCAGGAAACCCTCTTCAAAGGTCACAAAACAACCTGGTAAGTTTTAATCATATATTATTCAACATAAGTATTTGGATTTAAGTAAACTGCAATATATGAGTTTCAATTAAATATAGCCAAAAATGCACAGTGATGCAGTTTAGGTATGGGATGTGTGTTGGCTGCGTTACTACACAGTCGGCAATGGCCTGTACCTATGAGTGCTTTTTTGGGGGATTTGCTCATAGGCCGTGTATTGTAAGATCCCCTTATATACCGGGAAGGTTGGGTAGCCGTCTGTGTAGGAGGAGAAGGTAAAAATAAAATGTTAAAGACTCCTCCGAAACAGACGGTTTTCAGCTGTCTATTTCCAGTCCTGCTGACCCGTGCACAATTAGATTGCTGGGGAAGAACGCTTGGCTTCGTGATGTAAAAGGTGTATAGCCATTTTTTTAAATTTTTTTTTACACTCAGGAAGCCAATCCTGGCTAGGGGGGGCACTCACATATATATGCCACACATGTATGTGCCGCTGTGACGACCCCAATTTTCAACCTTCTCGGGTCGCTCCCATGATATGCGATTTTCACTAACCATACCTCGAATGGCTTCCGACTCGCTCCCAAGAATATGAGAAAACAATGCGCACAGCCCTTTGTCCGGGAACGGTCGCTCCCTAGCCTCCCAGGCCAGCGCAGCGGGGGAGCTGGGCGGCCTAGTGCCCCCTAACTTAGTGCTAGCGGCGGCTCAGCGAGATCAATCTGCATGCGACATCGAGTCAGTGCAGTGGCGTGGCATGTACAGCGTTAAAAACAGCGCTGCGACCGCTGACTCAGCTCATGCACCGTATGTGTACCAGAGTAGTGAGATCGCGAGCAGCTAAAATTAGCTCTGCCCATGAGCCCTTTCTCTCCTTAGACCCTCAAAAATGAGCTTCTTCACTTAACCATTTAGCTCCTTAGCCCCATGTTTTGAGATGGGCAGCGGCACACCCACATCCAAAAACAGATTGAGTGCCCCCCCCCCCCCGGGGGCATAGCATTGCACGCAATGAACCAATATTATAAGTACAAGCTCATCCTTGGCTAGCTATACGAGCTCCTTGGCTTATCAATCTGGTACTGGGCCTACGGAGCTATACACTTTGTCCCAGGGGCGGATCCAGGATTGAGTAAAAGAGGGGGCACAAAAATGAAAGTTTGTCAAAAGGTAGACCCGTATTTTTTTGGTCTCGCCAGCTTCTCCAAAAGTCGCTCAGTGGGGGGGGGGGGGGGGGAAGGGACAAAAAAAAAATTTCGTCAAACCTTCAAAAACCGCTCAGTAAGGGGTCATGGGGGCCCAGTTTCCCTCCATAATTCCCTGCCAAGCAAAAAAAAAAAAAAAAAAAAAAAAAAAAAAAGGTCCTCGGTCTAAAAGGGGGGGGGGGGGCACAATCAAGAAAATGGCGGATCATCTATGGTCAAAATTCATACTTCTCTTCCAATTGGGGGGCACGGGCCGGCTGTGCCCCCCCCCCCCCTTGGATCCGCCACTGCTTTGTCCTATTGGGGCCTGTGACGGACTGTATCTACACAAAAATCACACACATTAGAATCACGCATTCCCATGCACGCTGAACCTTGGAAACCACCCTCGGTGTTAGCTGTGGTGGTTCTGGTCAAAATTGACTAATCACATTAAAAATATTTGGCTAATAATTAATATGAACACTTGTGTACAGAAATTTGGCAGCGGGAATAGGATTCTGCTTACCTTTCACACGTTGCTGTATTAGAATTGTCATTATCATGACAAATTAAGATGACCTCTAATTCTCTCGATGCAGCTGAGTCGGCGAGGGGGTCAGCTGACTCAGCACTAGTCTAGGTTCTAGACGTTTTTAATTATTTTGTCCGTAATTTTGTCGAACAAAATACTGCGTAAAGCGTTTTAAAAAGGCCAAACAGATGCATCGACACATAATCAACAGTGGAACGTGGGAGTGTGTCCCAGAAATGAGGGAAATCTGTAACTAAGCATGTGAACTAGTTCTAGCAAATTCATGATTGAAAGTGAGAAAATGTGGACACATCATGTCAAATATAATTAATCATGTCTGAAACATACTGAAACTAACAACTCATTGATTATATTAGTATTAGTTTCATAATAAAATTCATGATGGATAAACAAATTTGCAGTTTGCAAAATGTTTGTCCGACTCATCGCTCCATATAACTAACCAAACACAGTGCATGCTGCGCACGCCGGTTGGGAGCTGTGTCGTGTGATTAAACTGTCTAAAATGTCACTTTTATATCATGTTAGCTCAAGAAAATTGCAAGATTATTATTTCATACAAGTCTATCAAAAAGAATGGTTAATAAACATATTTTTAGCTAGTAATCACAACAAAACCTTACACATTGGTATTTCATGAGCAATTTAAACCCTTCGGGCTAACTCCCCCTCATTTTTCCGGTAGGGTCGAGTTCGCCCTTGTGCCAAGTTAGCAAGACCCCTCTGAAATCATCTGTCCAGATACCAACCTTATCCGGATGCACACATAACGTGTGGTACATGTATTACAATTAGTTTTCAAGTGAGATCGTGGGTTACATCTAGTATGTGATTATGAATATGCAATGATGGCAGTTGCAGGTTCTAGCTTTGTGGTATCATTAAATGAAGGGTTGAATTTATTTCATATGGCAGAACCATTGCTCTACATGTACGTGGGGTTATGTCCATTTTTGCGGCGGTCAACCTCTTTTTACAGTTAAAGAAGTATTAGAACACTAGAATAATCGTCAGAATTCTAGGAAAACACTTCCTTTTAACATTTTCGGACAATTCCCGCAATTGAATCTCTATCACCTTGATCAAGTGAAATTTCTTGGCTTGTTTAGGCCGGTAATCTTGCTCATAAATGTGAAGTTCTTTTGTGAGATTAAGAACACACACTTGCCTATGGGAGGCAATCCCGGTGGTACAAAGGTTCTGTGTGCAAGGTTATGTATATGTATTAAACCTTGCATATATGTTTTATAAATGATTTATGAGTCGTCTATGCAAAAATCCCCTATTCGGGGGGGGGGGGGGGGGGGGGGGGGGGGGGAAGGGGTTTTAAACTTTAGAACAGTGGAGCGCATTGGCCAAAAAAGATGAATATTATCCCCAGGGGGGTCTGTCCTCATTGCAAGGGGGGTATCATGCGTGACCAAAGACTCACCAAAAGCACCCTAAGCAAGTATTTACGTGGTGCCAAAAAATACACCCTAAATAAGTATGATTACCCGTGAGTTGGGTAATTTGCTACCCTAAGTAAGTAATAATTGTTTGTAACCCCCCTAAGCAAGGGTACCAGTTTTTACTACCCCTTTGGAACTTTGGTGGATATTTTTGATATTTTTTTCCTTCCATAATTCACGGGATACTTCAGCTAAAATGGTGATTTTAACTTGTTCTAGTGTTGAATGACCCTATTAAAGTATGACCCTAAATGCGTAATTCATCACTTTGATAAAGATACCCTTTTCATGATTTTTTGTGATTTTGAGACCCTATTCAAGTTACGTAAGTAACGTGCCTGATCGTGAAAAACAACCCTTTTTACATGATTTTTTGGTCGCGCATGATACCCCCCTTGCAATGAGGACAGACCCCCCTGGGATATTATCAATAGATCTAGCAATAAAATTGAAAAAGGATTAAATACCGACCCAAATTTTTCTTGTGCAGCTGTAGTATTTATTACTTTCTGATGAATTCAATGCAATGAGATAGTCGATTAGTGAGATACTGCATGAGATTTCGGGGTCCGCTCGCTAGACATAAGGACTGCTATTCATAATGACTGCTAATAATGAATGAATAGCTGTTTTTATGAAGAATGGTCCTTATGACTTTATGAATAGTGACCCCCCTTTCCGTCTTATGAATAGCGGACCTTCAGGTTTAGGAACTTACACATTATGAATAGCAGTCCTCATGACTTGCAAGGTTACCCCAAGATTTCACAATGCAGTGAACATATTTTTTGTCATGCTGACTTCGCTGTGTCTCAGTCATTCCGAAAGTGTCAATTTCAAGTGCATGAAAAATGCATTCTGTTGAAAATTAGCACTCCAAAATTTGGAACATGATAGAATCAAATTAAGTATCCATTTATAAAAACAAAATGTATTGTTTTATCATACATGTATCTCAATATACTTGCAATTTTGCTGGGTAATTTACAACAGATTTGTAGCCAGTGTATCACAATTCATCTTTTTCATTTACAGATCTCTTCGTGAGTTACAAGATTGTATGGGGAACATAAAAATATTTCTCGAAAAGCTTTCAAGCAAAAATCGGATTCAGAAGCTGTGGAAAAAGAAGAAAATATGTGATAAATTTGAGAGCTTCACGGACAGTGTACTGATTTTGGGACAGTCTCTAACTCTCTCACTTCAGGTATGGTGTAGTTTTATATCTTTTCTGTTTTAGGCCTAAAAAAGGTTAGGCCTACTTGGTGCCATAATTTTATTTTCATAATATGCAACAGTTTAATGTCGGGGGGGGGGGGGGGGGGGGGGGTTGTTAACCGTAATAATCTTCACATTGATTTCTAGATCTTATGACACAGAGAAAAGCAAGGACCTCGGATGCCCGCAGCCACTGCGTTCATTTCTACTTTATTTTAGCTAACTTCCAGAGTAATCTTCAAAGGGCTATGTAGCCCATCTTGAAGATGAACTAAAGATTGCAGGCAGTATGAGGAACAAGTAATGTAGTTTACAGTGATGCTGGGGGGGGGTTAGGGGGAGCACTGGAATCGGTAAAATGAAATGCGAGAAAACAACTGAACACAGCTATTGAGTACGGAAGGTGTGGAAGGGGGTGATAATTGACTGGTGAAAAGTAATTTGATGGTGGCTGGTGATTAGTAATTGGTATGGTGATGGTGTTCCCTGCCTCAGCTCGTACTATATATGTATTCATGCAAAAAAACAAGTCAAGATATTGAAATGGATCTTATTTTAATAATTTTATACAGAAGCCTTGTAATATTGTCTTTTACGTCATAAATCCCGAACTGTGTGTAAAATGAGTGAGTGTGCAGACATCATTGATTTTTCAATGTGAAAATTACACAGCTGTCTTTTCTTGTGAAAATGGCTTTGTTCTCACTGTAATTTTGATGAAATATTTTGCACACTTAGAATATCAGGAATGATATAGGTTAGACAGAGGCAGGGGCGGCGGAGCATCTTTCAGAGTGGAGGGGCACCAACAAAAAGAGGCACTTTGGGGGGGCACTTATCAAAAGGGGAAATAATACTATTAGAAAGAATAAAGGGGCACTTAAAAAGAGGCATTTATCAGATGTGAAAAGGGCATTTGTCATAAGAAAAAATTGCACTATTAGAACGGAAAATGGGCACCAATCAGACAAAAAACAAGGACACTTGTTGAGCTGAAAAGGGGCACTTATCAGAAGGTGAAAAGGGCACATATTAGAAAGAAGATGGGGCAGTCATACAAAGAAAAAGGGTCACTTATCAGAGGTGAAAAAGGGCACTTATAAGAAAGGAAAATTGTATTATCAGAACGGAAAAATTGGCACTAATAAGATAAATAACTTGTAAAACAAAGACACAGATTTCAAAAGGGGCAGTAATGTCTGAAGTTAAAAGGGGCACTTATCAAAAGGTGAAAAGGGTATTTATCAGAAAGAAGAAGGGGCACAGTTATACGAAGAAAAAGGGGCACTTATCAGAATGAAAAATTGCACTATTAGAATGGGAAATGGGCACTAATTAGACAAAAAAGGACAATTATTAGATTTTGTGAGGGGCAGTAATGTGTGAGGTTAAAGGGGGCACTTATCAGAAGGTAAAAGGGCACTTATTAGAAAGAAAAAAGGGTACTATACGATGTGTTGGCTCAGTCTCACAATCGGGAGGTCGTGGGTTCGAACCTCGGCCGCGTCATACCAAAAGGCATTAAAAGATGAGAGTTGCTGCTACCTTGTTTGGCGTTCAACAATTGAAGGGATAGAGCAACGTCGATCTGTCGCTGCACAGTTGGGCAAAAAGAATTTCCATTTCGGTTAATAAAATTTGGAGTAGATGATTATTATTATTAAAAAAAGGGGGCACTTATTAGCTATGAAAAGGGGCACTTTTGGGGTACTTGAAAAAGTATGTTGGGGGGGGGGGGGTACCGTGTCCCCTTGCTACCCATTATACTCAAACCATAGACAATTTGATCAACAGTCCGTTTAATTATGCACAAGATCACTGACTCTCGAAAGAGTGGTCTAATAGAGTACCGAGGTGTGACGTCATCAAATTTTGATTTTTGTATTTCAGTATTTTTATGACCATATTTAGGTAGAGCATGATGGAAAACGTTCACACATCAAATTTGACATGAATCAGTTAATGGTGGCCCAAGATACTTGTGTATGGCTATATGAATATCTACATGTAATTAGCCCCATTGAAGTCTGTGTTAAATTGCCTGGTTCTAAACTGTTAAAGTAGCTATTCAAAGAAAATCACAAATATGGCAATTAATGTATCACTAGAAACTGGGAAGCTTAAAGATGGCAATCGTATAAGTTTTATGTCAACTGCGTATCTGATGATTATAAAAACAACACAAATGAAAGCTCTTCTCAGCATCTGGAATATCCGAGGATTCGCCAGAAATATAGCGATGTTTTGATGTCGTCACACTCGGGATCGATCCTGCTTAAGCAGACGACGTCCTATAATGAATGAACGTAATTATTTATCAAATTATAAAGAGTTTGGTGTATTTAAACATGACCTTATTTCACACCATTATAAAGGGAAAGTGAAACTGATTCTGATAGCTAAAACCGTTTGATTGTAAATACACAGGAGAAGGGTCAATGATCAATGAAATAAACCCCACTTTCAAATTGAAAAGCCCTCCGAATAATAGCAGGATGGTATTCGTTCCCTCTTGAAACGCCGAACATGCCCCGGTGCAAGCAGCTGAAAATACAATGGCGTCTTATTTTTGTCTCGCCCACCGAAGGTGAAGGCGAGACTAAGGGATCCAAATGTCGTCCGTCCGTCGTCCGTCGTCCATCCGTCCGTCACAAACGTTATGACAGATGACTTTGCAACTGTCACTCACTTTTCAACCAAACTTATGTTGTAGATGCACTGAGGGGACCTGCATGTTATGGTGCCGTTGGAGGTCACATGATAAGGTCAAAGGTCATTTCAGGTCAAACGTTAAAGTTTACCTGCAAGACTCTCTTATGACAGATAACTTTGCAACCGTCACTCACTTTTCAACCAAACTTGGGTTGTAGATGCTCTAAGGGGACCTGCATGTTATGGTGCCGTTGGAGGTCACATGATAGGGTCAAAGGTCATTTGAGGTCATACGTTAAAGTTTACCTGCAAGACTCTCTTATGACATAACTTTGCAACCGTCACTCACTTTTCAACCAAACTTGGGTTGTAGATGCACTGAGGGGACCTGCATGTTATGGTGCCGTTGGAGGTCACATGATAAGGTCAAAGGTCATTTCAGGTCAAACGTTAAAGTTTACCTGCAAGACTCTCTTATGACAGATAACTTTGCAGCCGTCACTCACTTTTCAACCAAACTTGGGTTGTAGATGCACTAAGGGGACCTGCATGTTATGGTGCCGTTGGAGGTCACATGATAAGGTCAAAGGTCATTTGAGGTCAAACATTAAAGTTTACCTGCAAGACCCTCTTATGACAGATAACTTTGCAACCGTCACTCACTTTTCAACCAAACTTGGGTTGTAGATGCACTAAGGGGACCTGCATGTTATGGTGCCGTTGGAGGTCACATGATAGGGTCAAAGGTCATTTGAGGTCATACGTTAAAGTTTACCTGCAAGACTCTCTTATGACAGATAACTTTGCAACCGTCACTCACTTTTCAACCAAACTTGGGTTGTAGATGCACTGAGGGGACCTGCATGTTATGGTGCCGTTGGAGGTCACATGATAAGGTCAAAGGTCATTTCAGGTCATACGTTAAAGTTTACCTGCAAGACTCTCTTATGACAGATAACTTTGCAACCGTCACTCAGTTTTCAACCAAACTTGGGTTGTAGAAGCACTTGGGGGACCTGCATGTTATGCTGCTATCAGAGGTCACATGGTAAGGTCAAAGGTCATTTCAGGTCAAACATTATAGTTTACCCGCAAGACTCTCTTATGACATAACTTTGTAAACGTCACTTTCCAAACAGTAATGTAGATATATGCACTTGGGGGACCTGTTGTATTCAACAGAGATCACAATATTTCTAGTTATCGCATGTGGGCGAGACACATTATCGCTAATGCATTGTGTTTACAAGTGACTGATTCCTTTATTTTTTTAACGCTGCATTTTTCATCAAAATAATACCATACACGAAGTTAAGAGTGAGGCAACAGACTAACATTAAGACTGACGCTAGTGAAGGAAGAGAAATAAGTGAAGAGGAGATGACAAAATAGGCTCTGAAAAATGTGTAAGATGTTATGGGACATCGTCTGCTTAGACTGGACTGGTTCATGGTGTGTCGTCACATATCTCAGCAGCTTTCGAGGAGCTCTTCTGCTGCTATATCGGGGGCTGTATTTTACCGTTTTATAATTGATAATAATCATTACTTCAAATGTTTCCAAGCGTTGAATTTGGATAACCTTGTTTAATTTATGCAATAATAAGTATTAAGCCAATATTTAAAATCATTAAAGTTCTGCTTTAAGAACCAGGCTAATTAGGTATTCATGCGGCCATATCTCGGGGCCCAATGAGCCAATTGCCATAAAATTTGGGATCTGGATGTTTTTCACCATGTTCCTTTGAGATATGGTATAAAAATTGTCAAAGTGAAAAAATAGCTTTTTGTGACGTCATCACTTTGGTACTCTATATGGAAGAATTTTTTCTTTTTTAATGGGAATGTCCCATCTTTGGGACATTCTATATTATCTTTGAATTCATGCATATTTTTTGGATACATTTCCTATGCAGACAGAATTCAGAGTAATTTTCACAGCAGAGATGGTAAATCGATTGAAGGATGATCTGAAGAATCTCAAACAGGATATGGGGAATCAAGGTAAAATAAGATTAGCCATCAATACAGTAGAAACCTGAAAAATGGGTGATTAGGGACACCAGGGAGGGGCGTAGAGGGTACAAGGGTGAATGAAAGGAAAAAGGATTATTTAGATGCATGTATTTTGTGACTGCATTTTGATGATTTAAATGTAAATTGACTTTTAAAGTCTACCAACCATCTGAAAAAATGGATAAAACGTGGGTGAAGTGGTTTATGCATGCTTGGGCTAAAACCACTTGGTCTAATTTCCAGATGGGCTACCTTCATTCGAGCTAAACCCTTTTGGTCCACTCTTCATTTGGCCTAATTTGCACTTGGTCTAATAACCAGAAGGTCTAATGACCACTTGGGCTAATTATCACTTGGCCTAATTACCATTTGGTCTAATTACCATTTCGTCTACTTTATTTTGTTGTCACTTGGTCTACTACCAGTTCGTCTAATGTCAGTTTGTCTAATTCCCAGTCAGTCTACTGTAAAAGTGTTTTTTTTCGCGTACAGATACTTTCGCGGTTTCCATCGGTGCCGACTTTTTCGCGTGTGTTTAAATTCGCGGTCGGCAAAATCTGTGAATTCACAGTCAGCAAAAACTGTTTTTTAGCACATGAATGAATTCTTTTGTTTTACTAGTAACATCACCAACATACTCCAGTACAATGACCACACAGGAGTTGACCTACATTGCGCGGTATCGCTGTGTACCGCTGTGCGTGGCTGTGTGTGGCATGTGGCAATGCGCGGAATCTTCGTGTGTGTGCAATAGCGTTGTATGTGTACAGCGTGTAAGAAGCTGTAAGCTTTGCAAGTGGCGAGTTCAAAACATTTCCTATCGTGGTTAATTTTGCGCGACTTTTCAAAACATTTTCGCGTGATGTTAAATTCGTGGTTCAATCTCAACACGCGAAAAGTGCGAAAATAAAACCACTGCGAAAGAAACCACTTTTACAGTATAACTAGTTGGTCTACAGGCATTTCGTCTAAAATCCACTTGGTCTAGTATCCATTTGGTCTACATGGCATTTATATGGTCTAATGTGCACTTGGTCTAACTTTCATTTAGTTCATTTTCCATTTAGTCTAATTGTCAGTTGCTCTAAATGCCAATTTGTCCAAACATCACTTTGTCTAATTATCACTAAGGCTAATTGCCTGTTGGGCTATTCCCTTTTCGTCTACGCACCTACCATAACACTATGCGTCATTTTGTTGGCCGTCCCTGTAAGAAAAAAAAAAATCAGCTAAATGTAAGTCAATTAGGCCTACCAAGGTTTGAAAAAGTTTTGACAGCTATCAAAACATATTATGATATGGAAAAGTATATATCAAAGATAAATCTTAAAGACGATAAGTTTGAGGAAAAAATGTTTTCATTTCACCAAATGTTTCTGAGAGTCTACGTTCTCTTTGCCTGTTTTGTATGTAATATATTATTGTACACAACGTGTATTTTGCCAAACTATCCAATACACCGCTGTGCGGCTGCATATTTTGTTATATTATGGAAAGTATTTACATGAAAAATCATGGGAGGAAAAATATGTATATATGTACGATCTTTTGTGAGAATTGTTATATTGATGATGAATAAAGGAATTCTCTAGAAGGGTAAAAATATAATTGAATAAAAAAAAATGCTGCTCGTTCGCTTCGCTTCCTCGCATAACATTATTTGACTCGAGGGGGGGCGCAAATTCACTGTTTACCCAGGGCGTCATAATATACGCCACTGAAAAAGAAGGCAGTGAACAAAACTAAAAAGCGGCATCTTTTTGTGGGTAGCAGGCAGGGTAAAAAATACACGGGGGCGACGGGCGATTTCGCCCTCGGTGGAGCGCTAATCGCCCCCTAAAATCCTTAATACCCAGTTCTTTGGGGCGACCATTTTATTTAGAGTCGCCCCCTTGCCTCGGCTCCGAAATTGTATATAAATTTATGAATTGTGAAATTCGTGATCTAAGGGCAGGATTCCGAGCAGGACACTTACGGCAAGTTTCCTTTTCAGAAGTCTAACGGAAATCATGAACGAGAGCGAACCGAGTGGGGTGTTGCAAGAAAGTTGCAATCAATTGCAAATTGTAAAGCAAATTAGAACAACCATTCTGAGTGGTTCAGGGTCTGCCCATTCAAGAAGATGCGCTTGCAACAATGATTTTGATTGGTCAGTTCCGATCAGTTGCAACTTGCAATCAATCGCAACTTTCTTGCAACACCCCATTAGTGTAAATAAATGCGCAATAGTGGGAAATGGAATAAAGGTAGCGACTTTCACTCGGATGTTACGTATCAGCACTGTAGTAATCCAATAATGATAATCGCTTGCTTTAGTTTAAACTAGTCTTTACGCAGTACGGTTTGTAACCAAATACGAATGGTTTCCAGTTTTCCATGCATCACAGCGCGGCGGTACGATCGATGTGCAGCCCTGGTCCATCCAAGAAGAAAAAACAGCAATCAGTTCAGAAAAAGGCGACGATTTTATCATGGAAAAATGACTAGTTGGCCGTGGAAGACCAAACGCCACTACTGACAATCTATTGTAAAGCTTGTCGTGAATTTCCTCCGCCTGCAGTTCTACGACATGGCAAAAGTTTGTCTAGTGACTCTGTTGGTAACTGGATCCCTTCATGGAAGGAACTCAAAACATCAAGAAATATGAAAAGGAACAAGCAAAAGTGTTTTTACACCTAGTATATTTCATCTGTATTTTGCAACTTATAATGTACTATTTAGTGCTGTTCCCTTTACAGACTTGAAAATTTTCATCCCAACTGCCAGACCAAAAACCTCAAACTCTATCTACTAGTCTATTCTCTCTGTCCCATCCCTCTCACAAGTTTCAGTGATTCCTCTCTTTCTCTTTTCCACAACTTCTCCTAGTATTATATGATTATTGTTTGTTATTTGTGTAAGAATATATTAGTAATTTTACTTTGTAAACTCCATGTAATTCAGGTCCTTGAGGTTGAAGACATGGGCAGTTGTGCTATATTTTCCATATGGACTTTCAAATAGATACCATTTCAATTTAATTCATTTTCAACTTATAAAAAAGTAAATCCGAATCCTGCAATCAAGATAGATGAATCTGAGACAACAAACAAATAACAAAACAAATTGAATTTACCTATTCAAATGTTGTACATCGTATTTAATTCTTCAAGGAATCTGCAGCTCTATTATGACATGGTAGGAAATATACATAAAAATAATAAAATAATACATGTACAAAAGAAGAAACATCTATGTGGTAGAATGGTGATTCATGCATTTTTCAGTACTTTGCATACCTCTGCCAGTCTACTTGTATAGCCTAAAAATAACAGTCATAGACTTTAGACTACAGGTCAAAACAGAGGAATGTATTAATCTGATTTGATTTAATGCATATTTCAACTTTCACTATACATAAAAAATATATACATTGTAGTATTCAATTCATTTGGTAATATTAACATTTCACCAAGATCTTCTCATTACAACTGATAGTGTGATATTGTGAGTTTATCCTATGTAACTCCAGTGTAATTGTAGTTAAATTATGTGCTACCTCTGGGACCTCACAATCCCAAAATCAAATGTATCTTAAGACCTTAAGCAGCCTGAAAGGGGGGGGGGGGGGGGGGGGCTACTTGATAGTGAAAAAGGGATGATAATAAAACAACAACACACACATTAGCGCATATGAAATTATGAATACTGATACTCGTTACGCAGAACTCGCAGGGAGAAAACTTGTGTTATCAGCAATTCAAGATAGCCCCCTTGGGCCTAGAAATAGCCCCTGTAAAGTTGTCCACAGGGGCTACTTTTTAGAAAGAATAGCCCTTATGAAAAAAAAGTATTTTTTACCCTGGTAGCAGGAGACACTTTTTGGGTGCTTCAAAAAAAGGGGGGGGGGGGTGATTGTGCACCCCGCCAACGAGCGAGTTAATTTACGTTTTAGATGAACAAATAATAATGATGATGATAAGGATAATAATAATAATGATAATACTAATAATAATAGTAGTTGCATACTCTTCTTTCTTCTTCTTTCTTCTTCTTTCTTCTTCTCCTTCTTTTGTCGTTTTTCTTCTCTCTCTCTCTCTCTCTCTCTTTCTCTTTTAGGTCACTTGAAAATGATAGGGGGCAACCACCCCTGCCCCGTCTCCCTCTAGCGCCGCCCCTGAAAAAAGCAGTGCACAGCTCAAAAGAATCAGAGAAGCTTAATGGGAGAATATTTAGTTCTTGATATGACAACAGTGTGACACCTTTGAGCAGGAACTTAGCCAGAGCTGGGGACACAGTGCCCAAAAGTTTAATAATATTACAGCAATTAAAATATCCCCCGCCCGAAGCTTGCTCGCTCGCACTCCCTTATGGTAACTAATGGCAGTAACATAAAGTCATATCTCTTTTATTGAGAGATTATGCTTGAAATTAAACGCTTTTCGGCATCTTCGTCATGAAATCAATATAATGCAAGCATCTATGACCGTCAACAAGAACATAATATGTAAACAAATTTTTAGGCATAATATTTTTGGTCGCTCGCTTGCAAGTTAGGAGTAAGGCAGAATTGCATATTATGCAAAGATTAGAAAATATATCCTTAAAGGCCAAGTCCACCCTAACAAAAAGTTGATTTGAATAAATAGAGAAAAATCCAACAAGCATAACACTGAAAATTTCATCAAAATAGGATGTAGAAAATAAGAAAGTTATGGTATTTTAAAGTTTCGCTTTATTTCGCAAAACAGTTGTATGCACATCCTGCTCAGTATGCAAATGAGGGAACCAGTGACGTCACCCACTCACTATTTCTTTTGTATTTTATTATGTGAAATATAGAATATTTTAATTTCTGCAGATTTCACAATTAGGAAGCTCTCATTGAATTGTGTATAGGTTGCAACAATGGCAATTACACATGTTCAGAGAGGAATCAAACCTTGTTTCACATTATAACAAGAAAAAATTAAAATATTTCGTATTTCATGTAATAAAATACAAAAGAAATAGTGAGTGGGTGACGTCACTGGTTCCCTCATTTGCATACTGAGCAGGATGTGCATACAACTGTTTTGCGAAATAAAGCGAAACTTTAAAATACCATAACTTTCTTATTTTCTACATCCTATTTTGATGAAATTTTCAGTGTTATGCTTGTTGGATTTTTCTCTATTTATTCAAATCAACTTTTTGTTAGGGTGGACTTGGCCTTCAACATTTAATGCGTGCATGTTAAGTACCGTACAATGTAGGGGTACAGCAACATATCAAAACGCCATTTTTCCTTTCTTGTCTTCACCCTTTTTAATTAATTTCCGGGCTTTTTCCAAAAACGGTACCCAGTTCGTTGAAACTCCAAGTGCGTGGGTCGTCTTGCCTCTCATATGAAAATACCCTGGCACCGCTCCTAGCTTATATTGACTACTTGCACAAACAATTTTGTACATCGGATATCAAATAAGAACCATGAATATAACAGATTATCAACCCAACAAACATAATATGAAGTGCAATACAAAATCAGGTTCTTCTACTTAAGTCATGAAAGGAAGAGAAGACCTATAGGAATTTTTAATTACTAAAAAATAATACTAAATAATTGAGTTTAATAAATTAAATAATTAATATATAAAATGTAGGGATTGACTTGATATAAGCAGCAGCAAGGTGAATAACTCTTTTAATGCACATACGTAGCCTATAGATGACTTCTTTGAAGTTTCATTTTTTAAAGTTTCATTTCCCTTTCATTTCTCAACTTGCTACTAAATGGCCAGATAGACCAAATGGTCATTAGACAAATGATAAGTAGCCTAACTGGTTTCTAGACGAATTGGATATTAGAACAAATGGTCATTAGACCATATGACAGACTAAATGATAAGTAGTCCAACTGATTATTAGACTAAATGGAATTGGACCAAATGATAGGTAGACCATATGGTATTAGCCAAAGTAGGTGTAGCCTAAATGGATATGAGACCATGTGGATTGTAGACAAAATGACTGTTAGACTATTTGGAAATAGACAAAGTGAAAATTAGCCGAGGTGAAAATTAGCCCAAATGGGTTTTAGACTAAATGTGGTAAGCCAAACTGTGTATTAGACGAATTGGTTATGAGGCCAAATGGAAATTAGACGAAATGGTAATTAGACAAACTGGTTGTAGACAAAATGAAGTTAGACCACGTGGAGTTCGACGAACTGATGAGTAGACCAAGTGGTGGTAGACCAAGCGATAGTGTACCGGTGAAGTGATGTGACACAATATTCTGTACAATTGTTTTCCCTTTTTTTTAGATGTCTCTATTGCTAATCTTAAATGTCAAATGTATTGTCAAGAAGGAAAAATGAAATTTACGGGTATATGTACATGCTTCTACTAGAATAAACTACAAGGGATGTGTATCGTTAGAGAACCTGTAGAGTCAGAAAATACACTATACAAATGGAAAATCAATTTCAGATACTTCTTGGGATTTTCAGCAGATGGGTTACTAATGAGATGTACCGAAGTGTGACGTCATACCGGCCAAGTTGTCAAGGTTGTTGGTTCTAAACAATTTTGTGCTAAACAGTGGCGTGGTGATCATACCAGCGCCAAACACTGAAATTGCCCGCTCTGGCCCGTTGCTCGAATGACTTCGCAGTAAACCTCATGTGCGGGCTCTGTTGTTTGGAACCAGTATCCTGGATGACGAGCGAATATGACGTCAGCACTCCGTTGGGCATCCATTGAGTAGAAAAAAAATTCTTTACCTATTAAAACTTGATTGAATTTTCTTCCCAGCAAAAGATGTAGCAAAAGATGTAGCAGAGACAAAGGCCATGGTCAGCGAATTTCGTTTCCAGCAGAAGCTGAGGACCCCTACAGAAAATGGTAAATATAATAGATTAATATCAATATAGAGAATTCCTTATTCTTCATGTGCCAATTGTTAACTTTGCCTGTTGTGCCAGTAATCTATCTTTAATTTATTTATTTCATTTTATTTATTCAATTTCCCAGCAAAAAATTAAAACATAGAAAGAAAGGATGTAAGAATCAGCATCTGTGCCTTGTATATTTTAGGTCAAATTCTACAATTAATCCAAAAATAAAGGCACAAATCCAAGAATTAGGCTTAGCTTTAACCATACATGTAGTTGTTTTTTAAAAGATTACATACATGTAACCATTTTAATCCATGATGTTCTAAACCTTGGTGGTATTCAAAGGGGGTGGACTGAAAAAACCCAGTGTCTACATGTACATTTAACCCACTTTAGACCACGGACAAAACCCTGGGTTAAAGTTAGAGCAAATAGGGGTAACTGGAGGTTTAAAGTCAAACCATGGTCTACTTTGTGATTAAACATAAGACTCCACAGTAACTTTTATTTTTGCAGGAGTCAGTATTGACATTTTGGCTCTATATGCATGGGCCCTGTGATAACGTTTTGAAATTTTGGGGGTCCGCAGTTAGAATTTGGGAGCCATGTGTACCAGGTGGGCATGAACATGGCACATTAACGGTTAACTTTTTCTGTACCAGGAAAATGAAATTGTGAAACAGAAACAGACAGATATGGGCTTATGAATGTGAAGATTCAATTACATTTTTAAAAAATTTCTACATGTATCTTTCAGTTGAAAGTTTCAACATGATTTTAGCAATTGTACATGTATTAATTAGCGCAGGCCTTTGATTACATGTATTTTGCATTGAGATATAGTAAATTGAGATAAGTATTCTTTTTAAATATGTGCGGTGCATTGCTTTGATTGTATGATTTATCTTCCCTTCTTTGTTATGACTTTTTTTAGAGGGGCACATTAAGTATACAGACTTAACAGATGTTGAAAAGCTTCATGATGGAAAATATGGCCCCATCTTGAAGGCTAAACACAACTGCGAGGATAAGATGTTGGTCGTCAAAACATTTGAAGACAAGTACGAATTTAAAAAAAAAATTTTTATTGACTTACTGGCTTCAATGACAGTGTCTGCAAGGATGTAGCAAGGAAGGGAAAGTGGGTGGTTTGTCACTTTATCATGATTAACATTTTGTAAATGTGTCAAAAATATAGAATGTTGCCAACAGGGGTCAAAGGTCAATTTTGGCCTGGAATAGGTTGTTTCCAGTTTAAAAAAAAAATCAGAAAAATCAGAGGTACAGTCGTAAAAAGTGTTCAAAAAAATAGACAACTATTATCAAGCCAGTTGGCAACTCAGTCATGCTGTGATGTCACAACATAACTGTTAAAGTATGAAACTTGATGATCTGGTGAAAGTCAAAGGTCCAAGATAAAAATGAAAATATTCAAGGATCAACTGTTAATGGAAGACACAGGTGAAGTGTATGATTATCATTTGGTATCCATCCTTGATTGCAGTTGATCACTGGAATGGCATGTAAGCAGAATGGAACATTTCATTTATGTAATTATAAGTCAACTTATAGAGATGAAGATAGAGGTTTTCTATATTTTTAAGTAATGTTTAAAAAAAATTGTTAAAATGTTACATTTTTTATGCTATTAATTTGATGGTACACATTGCATGTACATATTTCTTTGAAAATGTGAGATTTTATTTTGTAATGTAGACTAAATTTTCAAATGTTCATGAAGATTTAATTTTGATGTATTAAGAAGGCGTCAAACTATGCCAAACTTTGAAAACTATATGAATATTTGAACGTTTGTTTCTCTTTTTTTTCCTCCTTTCTTTCTTTTTCTTGCTGTCTTCTAAGTCTCTTGCCCATGTATGTACATAGTGAATTATGATTGGATATGATATTTATTTTACGATTGGGATCATATATTAACAACATGTCAATGTATTATTGTAATTTAGAAGAAAGATATTCTCATTCCTTACAGTGGTCCTTCTGCACGGAAAGAGCTGAAAGAGCAATGTCAACTATGGCAGAATCTTAACTTTTCTCGTTTCATTGTTCATCTCTACGGATACACAATTGATGAGGCTGGTGAGTGATAATACGACACAGGTTCATTGGACAATTGCTCTGTGGTCAATCTCTATCACTAGTCCAGTTCCTAACTAAGCAAAAAAACCTAAACCTATAACCCAATCACGACCATACCCGTTTCTGTTTCAGAAAGAACTGGCTACGTTGTACATGTACATGCACATGTAACATGTACATTTAGTCCAAATTTACAGTAGATCTTTTTCAGTTTGGGGGCACAATTTGCTGTTCCTTTCATAGGAATGAAAGGCATGCTGACAGGTTTGATTGCTAGAAAATCACTAAAAAAAAAAGTATACAATGTATATACACGTACATGTATGTATTAACTCACCTGTGTGTATTAATTTCCCAAAACAAGAGATTTTAAACTTTGCAATTATTTGTTACTGACTACAGGTCGTATGTGCTTTGTGGTGGAATACATGCCTAAGGGTACCCTCCGAAGTGTTCTTCAGAATGAAAAGGAAAACCCTTTGCCATGGGAACAGAGAGTGGTGCTTGCTAAGGACTGCGCTCAAGGTCTCTGTGCAATCCATCGTGGCCAAGGAAAAACCTTGCTCCATCGGGCAATCACCTCTACCAGATTCATGGTAGATGAAAACTACAGAGCTAAGGTTTGTAAAACGATGATGATCTCATTTACATGTACTAGGGGTAAATGCATGTTTGTTGAATAATGATTATAGGAATAATAACGCCTAACATATACAGAGCTCTTTGCAGTTCTGAGTGTCTTTTCCAGTGAGGAGTAACTACCGTGAGAATGCGCTTTGTGCTGAGGCACGAACCAAGTTTTCTTTACATCTTCAATCACGTACATGTACATGTACATGTATGTAATCCACTTGACTTGTAAAGATTGAATATGTGTTTAAAGAGGGGATCGAGGGAAAATGGGTCATGGACAGTCATGGTATTTGGTTCTCAGATTTCTGTGGGAACCCTGAAACTTGTAATAACTGTATGTGTATTTTTTTTTGTAGATCTCTGACAATGGCTTTGTGAAGTCTAGTTCTAAAATAAGTACTAGTGCAAAAGCCCCAGAAGGTCGTGGATCCCTTGCACACGATGAGGTGAACTACCTCTGCCCTGAAGAAACGAGTACTACATGGAGTTTGAAGAGATCCATCAAGAGTGAAGTCTACAAGTAAGTAAGGAAGGGAAATAATATTCTTTATGTACTGTGTATCAAGATTCTCAGCCTCTGATTGGTCAAAAGTTGGGGCTTGAGATTCACTAGTGACTGCTGGGCAGTACAGTGAAAAATATTGGCCAGGAAATCCCTTTATTTACAAGATCAATAATAAAAGAATGCAATAAATTTCCAATAAGTAACATCGGATACGCACACCCACTCCTCTGATCAGTAAATTTCCCTACAAAAAAAGGAGAAACAAGAACTAGTGCCATCTACAAGTGAGGGAATAGTAATGATAATAATGATTTACAATTCTTATTACCGGTAAACGTTTATTCAGCGCTTATGTTGACAAAAGGAAACAATACATTCCTTAACTCAGCAGTGGGGTAACAGACTCACATGAATGACTTAATTCTGGCAAGGAGCCTGGCAGCAGAATTTTGTATTCTCCGTAATTTGCTAATTGAAGTCTGATCTTGTAATACCTTTTGTGTTTCATTGTTTGGAAGGTTTCATTTACCGAGTTTGGCATCATTTTTCCTTATTTTATTTTACACCTCCAGATTTACGGGGGGGGGGGGGGGGAATCGTTTTTCTGTTTGAGGGGGCAATCTGTATTCAATCTTTTCCCCCCTTTTATTGATATTTTAAGACTTGGGATAATTCTTTATGAGATTGCATCGAGGAAGAAGCCCTTTCAAGCCATGGAAGAAGAAGGTAAAAATATATTTTATTCTCTTATAAAATTGACTCATCGTCAGTGGGGTGATAAAATCTCATTTTCTGGTGATATTGTTTTTCTTTCTCAAAAATTTTGTAGCTAAAAACTAATTTGATGTTATGATAAAATCCATGTAGTGCATATCTGAAGAAAAAAATGACGCCACAAACGATCTGTAAAAGGATGTTAATTGTGATTTTTTTGAGTTACAAGGTTTTAATAATAATAATAGTGGGTTGTTGCATAGCGCACATATCTGTCAGACTTGACACTCCTGGTGCTCCACAATTATTACCCTAGCTTTAGCACAGCCAAAAGACACTAGTGCTACTCCAGAGATTTGAACCCTGTACCTTGTGGATCATAGTCCGGGGACTTATCCACTAGACCACAACACCTCTGCATTATCACCCCACTGACATTACATGTATTTCTGTGAAGTATATTAGATGACATTAGCTCACAAGGTAATTTTAGCATTGGCTGAAGTCCTCTACATGAAGAAGACAGGGCTTTGAGTCATTCTAAAGTTAACGAGTCATCATCATCATTCTTGTTTCCCACGCTGTGGGGTTGCACATTTCATTTTCTTGATGGCCTTTCTCAAAGCCTTGCGGTCTTCAATACCCACTTGGGTGAGGCCAGATGCTCTCATATCTTCTTTCAAGAAGATTCCACCCCCTTCTGGGATCTCGGCCATGGAGTAATTGACCAATGCTGAAACTTGGCATAGAGCAGCCCTTCTTAACCATTGAACCGCGAGGTCGGTCCAAAAAATATTTTAAATAGTAGAAAAAATTAAATATGTGTCTGATCTTACACCACACAGCTGGAATTCAGCTGTATAGTGTTAAGTGTTTTTTCAAATTTTCTCAAAGATTCATGTCTTTACGAAATTGGGGGCAAGTAATGTCATTTATTGTCATTTTGTCTCATAAAAGTTTTGTAAGGTGGGCCTCAACAAATTTCTAAGGGCCAAAGTGGTACTTGAGTTAAAAAATGTTGAGAAGCACTGGCATAGAGCATCTTATAATGAATAAGCCCATAAAGTTTCATGTCTATATCTTAAACAGTTTTGGAATTATTGTTAACATTCACATGTTCACGTATCGACAATTCTGCATTGAATACAATACATTCGGCCATGCACAGCAAGGCAATTTTTGTTGCTGCGCGGTACCTGTTGGTTGAAACTTTATTCATTTGATATCAAAAGATGCGTAAGAGGCTGTAATGTCATGAAAGCTCGCAGCACAAAAAAAAATTGTCCTGGAACATACTCCGGTGAGTGGCCATGGGGATGTGTGTGTGTGTGTGTAATTGGGTTTTTACAGACGTGTATCAATCAGATGATTATTTACATCAAATGGATTCTGCCCAGCTCTTTTATAGTTAACCAGTTTTACACAATTTAATTTAGTTTAATGTGCATTTTCGATAAACCCCAGAATTCATCAGGATTAAGGCAAAAGTGCACAAAAAAAATCAATAAAATAATTCACATTTTGTGCCAGACTAACGTGCACTTACATGCACATCTTTATCTGATATTCATGAAGGCGGGAAACCTCTTACAAATTTGGAGAAAAACAACTTCATCATGGATGGAAAGACAGAAGAACCTCCTGCAGGCACTCCAAAGGACTACAAGGATCTTATAGATGACTGCAGACAGAAGGAACCCTCTATGAGACCTTCTACTTATGGTTAGTAGGGTACTTCATTTGATATGGATTGGATTCTATATAAACCTGAGCCCCATTTAATAAAACTTGATATCTATGACAAGATACACTAACAGTTATAAGCTACTGAAATACTTGCATCTGACTGACTGAGAGCAAATTTGTCATAGATATGTAGCAGTTGATATTGATAATAAGTTGTATGAAACAGGGTCCAGATGAAACCATTGACAAGATGAAGTGGTCCAGAGCAAAAGCTTAAGAAGATTTCCAGAAAGAAAAGTCCATATTCTCGAAAGCCATGTAACATTTGGCAAGGTTTAAAGAATTTTATTTTTGGTCAAACCTGGTAAATTGATCGTGGGCCCGGCAGCCACTGTGCAGCGCTAGATCGACGTTGCTCTATCCCTTCAATTGTTGAACGCCAAACAAGGTAGCAGCAACTCCCATCTTTCAACGTCTTTTGGTATGACGCGGCCGAGGTTCGAACCCACGACCTCCCGATTGTGAGGCGGACGCTCTACTGACTGAACCTAATTTCCTGTTATTTTCAGGCAGCCAATCAAAACCCATTATATTTTGTGTGCTTTGTTTCTTTAGTTTCCGGTTATATTGTTTGCTTTCGGCTTTCTGTTCATTCTAGCGGTATACTCTGACGAGTGCAAGACGATAAGCTTCAGTATGTCTCTATTCAACGCCATTTTCTGAATAAATGTTTTATCTTAATCAGATGTACTCTTTGTCAAGTGAAAAGTTCTATTGAACATTCTACTTCAATTAATACATCTGAAATAGTTTTGCAGTTGATTCCTTATCAAGAGCCCTCAATACAAAATAGATTGTTTTCCCAGGTAATGTAGCTGCAAGCTGCTATGAAAAGGCTACATGGGGAAAATAGTGGCCCCAATTCGAGACGCCTATTCTCGACCGACTATACTCGACCGACTATACTCATTGGCGGATCTAGGGGGGGCACTTCCAGCACCCGTGCCCCCCCCCCCCCTTTTGGAAGAAAAGTATGCATTTTGACCATCAACGATCCGCCCTTTTGTTGATTGTGCCCCCCCCCCCCCCTTTTAGAATGAAACCTTTTTTTGGGGGGTTGCTTGTCAGAGAATTATGGAGGGGAACTGGACCCCCATAACCCCCATAACCCCCACCCCCCACTGAGCGAATTTTGGAGGTCTGGCGACATTTTTTTTTGTCACCCTCCCCCCCCCCCCCCCCCAGCGACTAAATTCTGGATCCACCCCTGCATACTGACCCACAAACAGTTTTCAAAGCAGCTGTCTATACAGTGTGAGTCAATAAAAAGGAAACCCAGATTCAACCCTAAATGTTGTTGCAATCAGTATTATAGATTTAATCGACGGTACTCTTATTATAGACTACAGTCAACCTCGCCTACATGTAAGTCCATCATGTAAGGACTGAGTGAAATGCGTCGACATAGGCGATTTTCGACTTGTGCGGAAGTAAAAAAAAATCCGACTTACGCGTGTATACATAACACGGGGACGCCGCGGTGCAGACTGTGGCCGGCGGCCCAGCGGTTTGATCGATTAGGAGTTCTCATCACATAATGTACCATGATTTACATTGCGCCGACATCGAGAAAATAAGAACATACATGTACATGTACTGTACCTTTCATGTACCCAGTATATTACTTCACACTCCTGTTACAAGTTGGACAATAAAGAATAAAACCAGACATGTCCAGTGATTAATTTCAATGTATTTAAAATCCTCCCTTACATCCCTTTATATGCACATGGCCGTGAAGGCAATAAAACTGCATGCAGTGCATGCAGGTACGGCGTCCATCGGGCCGTGCAAACATGACTAACACATGACATTTTGTTCTTCACATGAGAGTGCAAGAGAGTGCGCGAGAGAGGACATGGAGATTGCGCCAGAAAGTCGGGGAATTTTTGTAAACAAAAATCGGCGTGTGGCAGTTTCGACAATGATTGATTTCACATGATCGCCGTCTAGTTCGACTTGTGCAGTGTAAATTTAATGTTTTTTATGGTATTGTTCTGAGAATTTGATCGATTTAGGCGAGTATTCGACCTACAGAAATCGACTTGTACAAAAGATTAACACGCGTAAGTCTATGAGGATAAATTGGGACTTTTTATTTTCATTGACTTGAGTGACTATTCGACACATGTGACGTCGACTTAAGCGAGGTTGACTGTATAATGTTTCCTTAAATTTGACACTTTGATCAATAAAATCCGACCATGGACAGCTGAACAGTCACTTTTGCCTGATGCATGTCAAATTTGCCCCTGCCCAAGTTTTGAATGAAATGGACAGTCAACCCAAGGTTGGATGAATGATCTCCATTCCAGTTGAATGCACTCACAAATAATGAAAATAACTCCTGAACACTAGCTCTTTAGCCCAAACTTGGGCAAAGACGATTCTGACATGCTGCATGTATATTAAAATGGCCAGTGCTCAGTCATCCATGATCACATTTTGGTGAGCAGCCTATCAAATAAAAGAAGACATTATCAACTATCATACCAATATAATAAATTTCCGCAATTTCACTTAGTTTTTTAAGTACATGTATTGGGGCTTGATTGTGGGTTTCTTTTTATTGACTCACACTGTATGCAGATTTGTTGTGCAGTGATGACCAAAACTTTTCCATGCATGTGCATGCTTGAGTAGTATTGTGCTAAAAAAATTGATCCCAATTTCTATTTCTACATTCGTGCTTAAGTTTTATCGAAAAATTAGTGTTTTATGATATCAAGACCCTGTTATATGTACATGTACCAACAAATCTAATCAGCTAATTTTGTTTTCTCTTGTAACAGATGTTGTTTGCCGTCTGGAGAAGATGTGGGATCAAGAGCTTGAAGCTCCAGTCGATGAATAAGAAATTAGGAAGCTATGACATACAAACACCAAGTTGCTTTGAGGGGCACGGTTAATACTCTTGCCCCTAATTAAATGATCTCGAAACTGGGCTGCATGCATTGAGATGAAGTCAAGGGGCATATTACAGTCTCAGAATTACAGAGATCTGTAATTTTAACCTAGCTTGGTGCAAAATAGCAGTCAATGTTTGTCTTAAAAACTGCAGCATCCTCTGTGTAAATCCTTTATAAAAGGGAACTTCTGGTAAAACTATGTTTGTTATTGTATTTGTAGGAATATTTACATACACTGTATGACATTGTTTGCATAATATGCATGTCATACTGTGGTGTCCATTATCAACATACATGTATATGTATGTACTTGTGTCTTAACATTGTACATACAAAAGTGTCTCTTACAGGCAATACTTTTTGCTACATGTATTAGTCAATTTCAATTTTTTTTCACCAGCTTTTCACCTATCAGAGGCTTAGAATTTTTACATGCAACATAGAATACAAAAATAGAAAGATAATGTGAAGATACATTTATTTATGGCCATTTTTATGGACATGTGGTACATGTAATAGCATTAAGACAAGTTACAGTTACTGTTCTCTCCATAGCTTGTTCTTCCTTTTGAAAAAAATCACTTCACATTTACATGTACTTAATAGAGAATGAAGCAAAGCAAAAGAGGCAAATTTCTTTTCGCTCGCAAGATAGTATTCCTTTTTTTTACCTATTTGTACATACATGTAATACTTTCCAATATGCATTAATTAATCACTTTGAGATAGATTTATGCACAATTAAACCACTTTCATTTTTACAGGAATATAAATAGCACATGTATAGTACATGGTTTTTTTTTAAATTCACATTGAAATTTCTCCTCACAATAATGTATTCACCTCACAATAATGTATTCACCTCACACCGTACTGCACTTTATGCTTAGTGGAGGTGGGGAATTAATGTACAAATTGAATGTACAAATTACAGGACAGTCACTATTGGACATAATATTGGACATAAACTGCTCACTTTTTTGAGGGGGTGGTAATTTGTACCAGTATGTACATGTATTATCAAATCAAGATCATCAAATGTGGTTCACCTGATCGTTATTCAGCTACATAGGTCAAAGGTCACAGAGATTAATTGGCAACGTATTCTCATGTACACACGTGTATTCTCATATTGTCCCGTTACACAACCTTTCATAAAATACTCGCAAAAATACTAGTAAATTCATGAAGGGTAGGGTGTAACATTTGTGAAATCCCCCTCCTATTGGCGAAGTGTCGGGTCCAGTTTACCCAACACTATAAAAAAGTAAAAAGTATTGCATATCTACAAATACGTCTCGAACAAATGTTACACCCTACCCTTCGTGAATTTAGGGCGTTGTGGCGTGTGCCTGTAATCCAGCTACCAGTGGAAGTTATAAACTGATTCAGCGGACCCAGGTTCGAGACTGAGTCACGTCTTTCGGATGGTGACGTTAAAGGTCGGTCCCAGACGTAAATAATCATATCTGATTGATACACGTCTGTAAAAACCCAATTACACAGTTTTCAAGAAAGGTCGTGTAACGTGACGATGTGACGTGAACGTGATCTCACGATGTTTCGTAGAAAACCGTATTGTCCGGCCTGTAGGAAAGCATACATGGACTAGATAATTTCCGTCCATGAATTCCAATGATCTGAAAGCAACCCCAAAGGTAGGCTAAAGGTCTCTCCGTCTGCGCTGGAAAGGCGCAGCAGAGCAATCTTGCACACACAGCTATCAGAAGGTTTAACACATCCCTGTAATCCCTGGCAAAAAATTACTATTCCAACTCTCATTTATTTAATATTTCATTGATGGAGGAAAAAAAATTTTTTACAGCACCTTAGAGTTGCTAGTACAGTTAACTTTGCGTAAGTCGAATCTGTTGGGACCACAAAAAATAGTTTGACTTATGCAAAATTCAACTTAGGAACTGTAAATAGCACATGTTGTGCATAATTTGGTAAAAAAAACTGATTCGACTTATGCAAGGTTAACTGTACATGTATCCTGCTACGTTATCAACATGAATAAAAAACATCTAATGTGGGGTCTTTAAAAGTGCACATGTGTGTGAGGGCTTTGTATAAAACTTTTCACAATACAGTGGAATCTCAGTATAACGAGGTCCTTGGGAACATAAAAATTACCTAGTTACAGCAGGAATCTTGTTATATCAGGGTAAAAAAAACATTACAATATAAAGAGCTGGGACCAGAATATTACCTTCAAGTTGTTATATCAGCAACATTGTTATATCAGACCTCTTTATACTAAGTTTCCACTGTATACCGGTATGTGCCAGCATATTCATTTACTTCAGAAGCAATATAAAGTACATGTACATGTATATTTTATTTTAAGTACACTGTATGTGCACCATGTAACTTCTCATAATTGTAACATTCCAACTACACTGTAGTTTACGTGTAACTTGTGTAGAAATATGTTAATGTTTGGTACATGAAGTAAATGTCAAGGAATGTAGTACAGTGTAGCTGTTTTCTAATGTTGATACCTTTTTAATATTTAACCAGGTTTTTGTACATACCGGTAGTGAGAATTCTTTGGTGTATGATAAGATGCCTTCACCATGTAAAGTAGTTTTGCTGATACTGAAATAATGTTACAGACATTTCTTGGAGTAGTTTTTAGAAGATTGTATTTTCAGTAACATTTATTCTTTTTATACAAATAATGAAATTTAGATACAACATATATGTAGCCCCCTTTACTGAACGTGTAATATTTCGCGATGTGGAAATTTTCGCTCATTTCAGCACGGCATGAAATTTGCGTGAAAATAAAAACACGCAAATATTTTTCTTCTTCTTCTTCTGCCCATGAGCCTAGCATGTCGGCGAAATTAAAACACATGAAATTCACCTTTCTCGGTCAAGCGTGAAAATGTGAAAATATCCAAAGTATATACCTGTACTATGAATTTTTTTTTTAGTCCTGACTTACATGTAGACTTAAATAAAATAAATGATTATCATGTAACAAATTATGCTTTTCACTGCTTATATTCTTGTGTTAAACTGCCAAACATATATTTACATGTATTGCAATGTGCTCTATTTTACACACTTTATCAAATCATTCTTGTGATTTTCAAGTAGCCTATTAAAACAAGCAGCCCTTATCCCTATTGATCAGTGGTGGAGGGGGAGTACAAATCTGATAATTCTCTTGACAAATCAGAAGGAAAAAAGAGGTCATCACATTTATCACATTTTGTCAGGGTCTAAATATCCTGGAGGGGGGGGGGGGGGGGTTGTGACATCTCCCTCCCCCGACCCAGTTTAGTGGAAATTCTTTCAGCCGCTGTATCAACACAATCCTGTATCAAAATGTCCAATATAAACTGTACACCAAGTAATTACAGACGAACTACACATGTATTACACATGTACATGTATGTGCTTTCATAGCCTAGGATTTGCAAATAAATCTGTTGTGGGTGTCTCTGACACATTTTCTTGATATTTAGAACCCTTTGAAGGACTTGTGTAACATTCATTTAAAAGGGAAGAGAAGGGAAAGAAAGAGAGATAGACCAGGAGAGAAAGACACAAGAATAATCATGGACACTGGAATAAATTTGATCACTCTTCATAAAAAATGTACATGTACATGCATTTATTTCTCATACATTACATGTACACAATATCAGATCACAGAAAGCAAGAGATACAAAGAGATCCTCTTTGGAAAGTGGCAACTCATCTTTATTTTGAGCATTATTCCATTTTATATTCAACCACTGTAGGTTCCATGCAATATAAGCATATAAACTATACACAAAATTTGCACAAATACATGTAGGAAGCATTTACAGAGGCTATGGGTTGACCTAGTCCGAGTCCGATTGCAATCTAAGCGCCAGGTAATGTGCAGATCAGATATATGTTGCAGTATACCAAAAAGGGTAATGCTACAGGTATTCTATCAAACGTGAATCAAAATCCCCCCAAATTCTCCTTTTTCCAACAGGGGAGCGTTTCATCAAGCGTTTTTACTGACAAATTTGCTCTCGGCCAATCAGATGCAAGGATTTCAGTAGCTTATAACAGTTGTCGTTAAAATCACTCACAAAACGCTTGATGAAACGCTCCCCTGGTTGCTTGGTTTTGTTGCTCCTCTTGAAGAAATGGTAAAAGAAAAACCTTTCTAGAAATATATTCCTCATGTAAGATGCCTGCACCATAGAAATACAAGTCCGTATACATGTACATGCATATCACTCGGAATAGTTAACTAGATAGAAGTCGCAATATAAGTGCGTATTATTATTATTATTATTATTACATGCACATGTACCTTTAAAAATATATATCCTGTATTCTCTGAAGATGAGCATCATGTGATGGTGGATTTCTGCAGATGCACAAATCTAATCTGTTTTGGGGCCACTTCCTTTATTCCTTCTTTTGTAATGAATAGCATACAAAAGTAACAAAGTTGAACAGCTATACAATTGACAGTGACAAAACAAATAGTCTAATGCTATGCAAAGATACATGAGTAATAAAATCAAGAATTCAAATATATCACATTTCTTTTTATCTCAAACACTCCCTTTTGACATATGATAATCATCATTTATCATCCTTTTTCCCCCACACTTTGGGGCTGGATATGTTGTTGTTGTTTTAGGTTTAGCGGCGCTCTTTCATTCAAATTTGAATATTTACGCCTGAAAAAAAAAAGTTGTTTTATGTATTCCACTATTCACATGCAGTGCTGCATTCATTTTGGGGGAGACTCTTGACAAGCTGTCGGCACAAATCGTTGCCCGTTTTTAATGTATTTTCTGGCCAGCCCGGTTCGGAGCATTGAACAGGCTTCTCAGCTGGCACAAAAAACATGCGCAGCCTAGGCCCCTCCAATACCGGTCAGGATAGTGCGATGCCTGTCAGTGGGAACGTCTCCTTCTGGAAAGAAAAAACATGAAACAAAAAACTTACTAGTATACTGGTATATATGTACATATAAATCTGAATGATTACTTTTCAAAATGAAATTTTGGCAGACATTTCAATTACTTTATAGCCTTTCTTCAAGTCTTCCGGTCTTCAATATATCCACCTAGAAGAGGCCAGATACTCTCGTATCTTCATATGACATACGATAATCATTCGGGCTAAAAATGTTGAAAAATATAATGGCTTTTTTTTGTATGCTTAAAAATCACAAATGTATAGTTGTAATTGTGGCATCACCATAAAAGCTAATGACTTAAACCAGTTAACAATAATAATATTCACATTACATACACTTTTACTTTCCCATGTTTCTCGTGGACAAATACACATGTACATGCATACATACATGCATATAACAGAATACTTGGAATATATTTTTGAATATGACGAAATGGTCATTTTGACCTTAAAAACAACATACATATATACAAGCAAATGTATATATTTCAGTATCTATTTACATCTCTGTGTACTTCACTAGTTCTTTTTTTTTAATTTATTCACAATGTACTAACAATATTTACAGTACATCATTTAAAGAGTATATACATGTGTATATCATTCATGACTTTTTTTTTAACTTGACTGAGCTGATCTGATTTCTCAGGAATAATCCATTTTTTCTGGGAAAACGACCAAAATCTTTTAAAAGCCCTGTAAGCTCAAAAGAAGGCTATATTGTGGCATCAATGATTGGATAAATGCAGTGCTTTCCACTTTCCACTGATTAGTTATTATCTGATTCAATGATATCCATTTTATCTAGAAAAAATCATATTTTCAAAAGCTCTGTAAGCTCAAAAGGAGTCCAATTCCAATATGGTATTTATATTTGGCCACTCTGTGTCCCATATATTGCAAATTCATTTAACAATGGACGTTATTAACCCGTTGACTACTGAATTCTTTAACGCTCATAGGCATAATGCAGGAGCAATACGGGAGCCACCCGGCTCCCCTAGTCTATGGGTTAACATTTAAAAGTACCATTCTATCATATTTGGTCCGATCCGAGCTACAGTGTGGCTATGAATTTACAATTACGTGTATTACAATTACATGTACAGTGAAACCTGTATATAGACCACTCCTGGGAGACAACAAAAGTGGTCTTTATGAGCAAGTGGTCTTTTTGTACAGGTTCTTTTAATACACATTCCAATGAGAAACACTTTTCCAGGGAAACAAAAATTGTGGTCTTTATAGACAGGTGGTCGCTAAAGCAGGTTTGACTGTATTACATGTATCATATAATCTTTGGTGTGGTCAAATGGGACAGAATCTCTTGGATCTGCCCAACTACAGAATGAATCAGAGCCACTAAAATTTCACACACAATGGCTCGAATTCACTAAAATTTTATCTAACCCATGGTCTGAATATTGGCTTAAACCTCCACTGTGGATTAAAATAAGCATAAATACATTGTAAGCATATATAAGCATATGATTATGGACTGCATTGGACATCAAGACATACACGTGCTACACATATCGAGGTTTAAACCATGGGTTAAAATAATCCTCTTTCGTGAAATTTGTGAATTGTGATAGAGGAACACTTGCGTAAAATCACAGGCTAATTATCCACAACCCACTGCAAATATCTGAAACTACCATTAAGTGAGGTCATTAAACCGATCTAGGAGGGCCGAAGCTGCTGGCCTCTGCTCTGGCTTCTGGTTGAAGCAAGGATCAAGGATCTTCCTGACCCTTGGATCAACTGCTTTCAGACCCTCTGGTTTCCCAACCTGGCCTGTAAAGATGCGAGCCAAGAGTGCCAAGGGATGGACAGAGTCTCCCCACAGGCGCTTCATGGAGAATAGTTCCACCAATGTTCCAGCCACCGACCAGATGTCGTGCTTGTTGGTGTGCCTGTAACCTGCCTCTGTTGCGCCCAAAGCCTCCGGTGGCATGAAGCAAGGTGTGCCCCTCATGTTTACAGAGGACTGTGACATGAGGTTGCGGTTCTTGATGTGGGCCAAGCCCAAGTCACAGATGAAGGGACGCATTGTAGCAGTTTCCAACTGTAAGAATCAAACATAACGGTATATTTCACAATGGTCTCTCCCACATTAAATCTAACTCATACATAGCAGTACAGTGTCTCGATCCTTCTAGTGACTTTTTTGCAATATCTTTTAATCTAGACTGCTAGGAAGTACACATTATACATGAGCAGAAAGAGCAAAATTCACTGAGAATATTGAGTCTATTTCTAATGCAGTACATTGTATTGTTTATGAATAAGAGTGATTTAAACAACTTATCATTAAACTAATACAATGTAATTGGCAATACAGTGTAAAATATATAATCACTATTTTCAAGTGCAAATTTGGCAATTTTTCTGCTTAATTTTTTCTTTTTTTTAATCACACTGGTTCATGCAATATATTTTTTCATTTTTTAGAACTATGTAGGAGTGGAAAATAGGAATCATTGGTGCCAAATCGAGCCCATGTCCCCTCTTT
Source organism: Heliocidaris erythrogramma (assembly GCA_025617745.1). Lineage (NCBI taxonomy): Eukaryota > Metazoa > Echinodermata > Echinoidea > Camarodonta > Echinometridae > Heliocidaris > Heliocidaris erythrogramma. The sequence goes on along the minus strand of CM046865.1, from coordinate 12,249,079 downwards.
GAAACCCACCTGCGCCTGGTTTCATAAAACTTGTTATCAAGAGCAACTTCCACATTTCTATGACAAATCTGCTCTCAGCCAATCAGATGCAAGTACTTCAGCAGCTTATAACTGTTATTGTAAATTGTTATTGATGACAAGTTTTATGAAATGAAACTGGGCCCTGGGCATACCTTAAAATACACAACAACAACAAAAATTGCACCCTTCGTTGTGTCCCCTCTTTTACAAAATCATGGATGCACCCCTGTCCTAGCACACAAAGCACTGCAAAAAATATAAATGTATGCAGTTGTGCATACAAATTGTAGCAGAACCATTCTGTGTGAATTCCAATTTCCCCTTCAAGTGTCCATGAAACTGAAAGCTTTACAGAACATTATACAAAATTAATCAGTTGAGCTCTAAAATAACTATCATATCCATGTACACTGTACTTACAATAATATTGGCTGGCTTAATGTCAAGATGTAAGATGTTGCAGGCGTGCATGAAGGTTACTGCTTGGAGAACCTCACGGGATATCTGAAGCTTCTTGGCCCAGTCCAGAGGGATCTGCAAGATTAACATTGACAAGCAGACACAACAAGTAAAATTCAGCGAGGGAATTTGAAGATACATGTACACCGACATCATCTCTGTTGACGACACTGATTGTATTCTCAATCCCTCCTTCAACCAGGGAACATGTTTGTTATATGTATTTCAGTCTACCAAACATTCACTATGAAAGTGTTTCTTCCCTTGCCCCTATACGCCCCACTTGCTTGGGCAGCATCTGGACATCATCTCAATCTGGGAAAATGATGATGCTAAAACATACTCCTTCAATCAGGAAACAGTTTGGTATATTGCATCACCCACCTATAATCCCTTTTGCAGACTAACACAAACTTCTGCGAAACACAGGTTAAGTAGGCATTCTGTAGATACTGCCTATGACATTCTAAATTAGGTCACAATTAAGTTCTATAACTCATTTGCAAGAATTGAAAATCTTGCTTCTGTCACAGAGGAAGCTATTCAGAAATCAACACAAGTACATGTAATAGTAATGATCAAAATATTATTTTAAAAACTATGCAATTTTTTTTGAGCAAAAAAAAATAACCAAATTATTATTATTACTTACTTTAAAGCAAATTATAATCTTTTCACATCCGCACAAACTTTACAATTATAATTCCTTTGTAATTTATTGCATGCTCACACAACTTCAGCATTTAGGGCTGCAAAAGGGATGAAGTGCCTTTAACTCTAACCCCTGCTTTGTGACCTCCCCCACTCCCACTCTCTGCATCTTCCTGGAACCTCGGACACAATTACCTTGGCATCATCCCTATCTGGGAAGATGATGGTGGCCAGACTTGCTCCTTCAATCAGCTGCATGACAAGGTAGGCTTCTCTTCCTTGGTATCCTAGCGCCATCATCTGAACAATGTTTGGATGAGATGCCCGTCTTCATGGAGAGAAGGGTATGGAGGATAGAGATTGACAGATAAGATATTCCGTATTCTGTACGTCTCTGGCTAAAAGAACCATGTACACCAATCAATTCATGATCAATACACTGTACCAAGGTATGGAATGTTTTAAATTTTCAATATCATGAATTACATTATAGATCAAAGTCACAAACACCTTTAATAATAACATATGAGAATCTTCTTTCATTCTTTAATTAAAGAAAATTCAATGTTACCTTAAAAAAAATGACAAATGGTGAGCAATTTCACTAACTTTTTTTTTGGTTTATATGGGACTGTCTTAGCAATACTTTAAAGGATTGTAATGTAATTTTTTCATGAGTGGATACCTGTGTATAGCGACTTCCTTTTCAACCTCGTCTTTTTTGCTCCCCGTGATATTAATCATTTTGACAGCCACGGGAGTCCCTCTCCAAGACGCCCTGCGGACGACTCCAAACTGTCCCTTCCCGACTACGGGACCCATGTCAAGATCAGAAACATCGATTTTGTGCACCAGATCAAAAACTGAAATGGAAATAAAATGAGAGATATTAGTAACTAACAATAATTAATCCCATTTTTATCTAGTACTTATCACATTATGATATATGTTTCCATATTATGCATTAACAAAGTGGTTTTGCAAAGTACTACCATAACTTTTTAAACTTTGCCAACTATTGTCAATGCACAGTGTATTCTAAGGATAGAGATCCATGCAAAGTTTCATGGTACCCCCAGTAGTTTTCGGAAGTGTGAAAATATATTTTTTCCCTATTTTTTCCCTATTTTATTCCTATTTAAACGAAAATAGGCCTATTTTTTTCCTATTTTCTTTGGAAAATATGAAAAATTAGATTTATTTTTTGGCTATTTTTAATTTTTTTCCCTATTTAATTACTATTCTAAGGAAAATAGGCCTATTTTTATTGTATTTCCCTCGGAAATAGGAAGAAAATAGAAGTAATTTTAGGCTATTTTTTTTTATTTTTCACCTATTTTCTTCCTATTCTAAGGAAAATAGGCCTATTTTTATTGTATTTCCCTCGGAAATAGGAAGAAAATAGAAGTAATTTTAGGCTATTTTTTTTATTTTTCACCTATTTTCTTCCTATTTCAGGAAAATAGGCCTATTTTTATTGTATTTCCCTCGGAAATAGGAAGAAAATGGAAGTAATTTTAGGCTATTTTTTTATTTTTCACCTATTTTATTCCTATTTCAGGAAAATACGCCTATTTTTATCCTATTTCCCATGGAAAATATAATAGAAATAGGCCTATTTTGAGGCTATTTTCTGATTTTTTTCCTATTTTTTAGACCTCATTTCTCTCCGGACTATTTTTTCCCTAGTTTTTGCACTTTTCATTTTTGTGAAAAAAATAGTTTTATCCTATTTTTCAGGCTAGCTCTAGTTTCATCCTAGTTTTCTCATTATTCTAAAACTAGTTTTGTACTATTTTCCAAACTTTTATCTTTCCCCATGATCCAGCACTAGTTTTATCCTATTTTCCAAACTTTATTTTTTCCAGCACTATAGTTTTATTCTAGTTTCCTGACTTCTGTACTTTTGCTAACACTAGTTTTATCATATTTTCCAAACTTTATCTTTTCCAGCACTAGTTTTATACTATTTTCCAAAACTTTATCTTTTCCAGCACTAGTTTTATTCTAGTTTCCCAACTATTGGTTTCTATAGGTCCTAATCAATCATGAATATTCATGAATAACAATCTAAAATATGAAAACTAGTGGAAATAGATAAATACATTTAGATTTGGGATTAAGATTTGAACTTTGATAGAAATTTTACTTACATTAAACTATTGTAATGTACGTTGTACACAATTTCAAAAGGCATTTTCATATTTCATTAATAAAAGTGTAAATCAATATTAAAATTGATTTACACTTTTATTAATGAAATATGAAAATGCCTTTTGAAATAAAAAGTGTAATCTAGTCAGTAACCATTTTTTTATAGCACTACAACTATGTCCCTATATATAATGAATGTGATACAATTGCTTAGTAGCTAGGTATAGGACATAGGATGTAGGCTATAGGATTTATAGGAGTAGGAGAGGATAGGATAGGATATGATTACAAGATAGGATTAATAAAATAATAATTAATAATGTCATGTGATTGTTCCTGTAGACACCCACAGCATTTCTTCTTATATTAATCTTGTAGTTAATTATTTTCTTATTGGTTTTCTATGATTTTCTGCCTAGTTTTCCACTATTTTATTCCTGTTTTTGCCCCATTTTCTCTCTAGTTTCCCATTATTCAATTATTTTCTTATTGGTTTTCTATGATTTTCTGCCTAGTTTTCCACTATTTTATTTCTATATTTTTCCTATTTTCCATCTCCCACTATTTTCTTCAACGTGTTTTCCCCTATTTTCTACCTAGTTTTCACCTAATTTAATCCTATTTCCATCCTATTTTTGTTTTTTTCCTATTTCCGGAATAATTTCGAAGGACTATTTTCTTTCTGGTTTTATCCTATTTTCTTGGAATAAAAATAGGGAAAAATAGGGAAAAAAATAGGAAAAATGTGTTTCAATCCTATTTTTATCCTATTACAAGTAGCTATCTCTACGCTATACAAAATAGGAAAAAAATAGGAAAAAATATTTTTGACAAACTATTTTTTTCCTAGTTTTATCCTATTTTCTTGAAATAAAAATAGGAAAAAATAGGGAAAAAATATATTTCCGTTGGTAATTTTTTTGTATTTTTTTCCTATTTTTACCCTATTTCATTTCGACTTGGGACAGTACCATTCTATTTCATGTTATGCACACATTACACATGTAAATTCAACATTAGGGATATGATTTCATCACTGTTTTTACTGGCAAATAAAGTAAAGCCAAGATGGTATTCTCAAGAAGCAAATTTAGCAACCTTGGTAAAATATGCAAAAAAACTAGATGAATCTTCGAATCTTCGGAATTTATGCCTCCGCCATCACCAGATTGGAAATGTATGGCATACATGTACACTCTAAAAAGGATTGGTCCAACAAAATTACAAATCTTTTCACTTAAAAAGCACAGGAGATACAAAATTTCATTTCATTTTCAAATAAAAAACTTACCACTGATGACTTACAATCATCAAATACACCAATGAAACTAGAAATGTGCATTGCTGGGGCCGCGCAATGCTAAATGTATCCCCCGGCACTGGCAGCGATTTGAAGGAGGGACAAAGACCCTCCCCCATCCCCTCCCTCAAACAAAAGGATGGTGTAGAAATTAGATGTGTAGGTTTCACTAAGACACATCTTCATATAAAATTTGAAAGAAATGTGTTGAGAGATATACCAAGATACATCTCCATACAAAATTTGAAAGAAATCTATCAAGAAATGTGGCCTGCAGAGTGCACTCACGCCATGCCCTGAAGTATGACCTTTGACCCTATAAAAGACGGAACACTGGTGGCAGCATCACCAAAAACTATAGGTTTTTAGATTACACCAAGAGACACCTTCATGCAAAATTTGAACAAAATCCGTTGAGAAATGTGACCGCTAGAGCGCACACAAACTATCCCCAAAAATATGGCCTTTTACCCTATAAAAGACGGAACACTGGGGGCAGCATCACCAGAAACTATAGGGGTCCAGATTTTACCAAGATACACGTCCACAGGAAGTCTGAAAGAAATTCGTCGAGAAATGTGACCGCTAGAGCGCACACAAGAATGTGACGCGGCGGCGGCGGCGAAACGGTGCTGAATCCAAAGTATCCTCCGGCATACTGCGGGGGATACAATAAATATTTTAAAGCAAATAGACCACTGCCCATGAAATTTCTAAAATAGGTAGGCCTAGACTCCATATATCACATACCATTTTTACGTAATAATGACCTCTATGACCTTTGAACTTTGACCTTGAGACCCTAAAATCTAATCAGTTCATCGCCCCTCCCATATGCAAACATGGGTCAGGTTAGAAGCTGATCTGTCAAACAGTTCTTCAGTTATTGCGAGAACTAACCATTTTTATGTACATAATTACCTCTGTGACCTTTGACCTTTGACCTTGAGACCCCAAAATCTAATCAGTTCATCGTCCCTCCCATATGAATACATGGGCCAAGTTACAAACTGATCCACAAAACGGTTTTGAAGTTATCGTGAGAACGAAAAGAGGAAGGACGGACGTACGGACGGACGGACGGATGACCCGAAAACATAATGCCTCCGGCACCACCTACATGTACGGTGGGCGGAGGCATAAAAAGACCTACATAAAAATCCAATGTACATAAATGTCCATTTAATAGTGATAATAAGAATAATGAGTGTCTGAGAGCATATGCAATATCTTTCGAGGTGCAACGTACAAAGATAGAGAAACAAGCAATAGTTAGTTTGTCTCTTGTGACAGGTTGTTTACCCTCAATTTTCGGCTTGCCAGCTTTCTTTGGGGTTTCACTTTCAGACGAGTCCTTTCTGATGCGCTTGGGTGAGCCTTCATCAGTGGCGCCCAAACCATCATTACGCTTGACCAGGATATCCGCTGCACCGTCATCACTGATGGCATTACTGGTCAGGAGTCCCTTCTTCACATCCTCGTCCTCTCCAAGGTCCTCCCACGATGACATATCATCAGCCCTGAAAGATTTGATTAAGCCATAGCAGTTCAAACTTTTCTCAGGGTCAAAATAACTCATCTTTACCTCCTCAAAATGGCAACAATTATTCTAATTTTCCATTCCTCCATAGTTTAAAAAAAATTAAATGTATATTAAGTTAACAGTAATGAATGAAAATTACTAAAATCACCAAAACATTGCCACTTGTACATGAAAATAGTGAATATGAATTTTACACCGCGTTGCCAATTTAAAGATGTTCATACTTATTTGAATTTCAATTGTTATTATTCAAGAACAGCACAGGATACTGCATTAAAAATGGACTCAACATTTTCTGTTCTTTTTTTTTCTCTTTCTTCTCATGTACATGTTTATTGTGTACTTCCTACATGTACATGTAGCATTCTGGATCAAAAGATGGTCCAAATACATCACTAAAACGGGGACAGTGAACGTGTTTTATATGCAAAACAAACTTGAAATGATCTTTTTGCTATTAGTGAGAGAAAATAAACTGACAGTATACAGTACTCTTTTATATGAAAGTGATACAAGTTATTCAATACACAGCCTCAAAAGATACCAAATAAAGTTTAATGTGACAGAAGATAACATGCATGGGAAAAGTTATAGGAAGAGTAGTAGAAAAGAAGGCAACCTCCATGTACATGTATAGAGGAGCATAGATGTAAGGGAAAATGAGAAGAAATATCTGACTAAAACAAAGAACAAAATAATCATACTGAAGAGAATAAGTAAGAAGAGACTAATGGGACATAAGAAAAATTAAATCATCAAGAGGAAATGAAAAAGTAAGGTATGATTCATATTCGGATACAAAAGGTTATAAAGAGAATCATTCACACTTAAGAATAAGGTTTTTTTAATAATTGGATTAGTTATAACTAGAAGTATATTAAAGGTAGGGAGCTTCTTTTGAAACATCTCAATTTGGAGTTCTGACTTACTTCTCTCCACGAGCAATCTGCTTCAAGGTCTTTTTAAGCTTAGCATCTCTGATATAGTAGAGTGGGGTCCGACATTTGACATTTTCGAGATCAATGGATGCTCCATTGAGAACCATGTAGCAGAGGGCAGCAGCAGCACTGTCGTCTACCCCACCATCTCGGAAACGTTTCCGAATCTAGTTGAAAAAATAACAACATGAAGTCAGTTTATCTCTATACGAACACCAGGTTACCTCCTCAAATTGCAAAAGAAAGATCACAGGATATTAATTAGGATTGGTACCAGTTCCTTCTCCACGAACCCACACGAGCATAATGACCGGTGCCTCAAACTTCTTCATTGCCATTAAAGTGCTACGTCTCGGAACAAGAGAAATATACCTCCATATCTGTTTCTCCATTAGGGCAGGCATCACACCAAAATAGGACATAATGGATGCTTGCTTCCATCAGAGCCTAGCAAGACTTCATAACTAAATATACAGGATGTTTTGTTCCTGAAAGATCATACACACCTACATGACATGTACATAACATAATCTAGCTAATATATCAATAGCTATTAAAGCAACAAAAAAAATTCAAACAAGCTTTGAAATGCATAATTCAGCAATACATAACGTACCCAGCAGAGTCTTTGCTAGATAATTTGTGACAAAACCACGATTTCTTTTATATCATTTTGATCATTTTAATGCTTATAAACAATTCTCCTTTTGGGATTGTAATCTCTTCTAATGCACCATGCACCTGACCCTGCAGCAGGAATTACTTATGTTTTTTGCTTTGGTGCAAATAAACACCAACCTACCTTTTTCAGCGTTGGAGTGTCTTTGATTTCACTTGGATCCTTCCCGACCGCGTTTGCTAGGAGATGAAGTGGGCTGTGGTCATCGTCGCCTTGAAGATTGATGTCAGCACCTTGGGTCACGAGAAACTCTATGCTGTCAGACTGTCCTTTGGTAGCGGCCAGATGCAGAGCTGTCAAACTTTGCACATTCAAGGCATTGACATCCAACCCATGATCCTTCCATGAACAAAAAATACAACCTCAATCATTGGTTTGGTTTGGTTTAGTGGTTTATTTTACCTGACTGCTAAGAAAGCATGTGTATGCTTGTAAGTAAGCAACCAGGGGACCAACGGCTATGAGTCCTCTCCGAGGGACTTGATAATGAGGATTAATGCCTTACCAAAGGGCAATATGGTGCATCCACTTGGTTTCAAGCCCGGGTCCCCCAGTTATGAGACCATTGCTCTACCACTGAGCAATCGCACAGGCAGGTCCCCCAGTAGTTAGAGCCTTCTTAAACTAGAAATATCACTGAAGATGATGATTAATACCCCCGCCCCGTGACAACAGCCTTTCTTGACTTTTGGTCGAAAACTGAGGAAGTAGTTCGATCCGCAAGATTTTTCCCTGATTTACTGCCATAGATATGCCGTTTCCATGGCAACGCAGCTTCCGACACATCAAAAAAATATGTTGTACACATCTTCCCAGTAAGACCAATGTGTGTACCAAATTTCATGACTTTCGGTCAAAAACTGAGGAAGTAGTTTGATCCGCAATGTGTTTCCTTGATTTTCTGCCATAAATATGCCGTTACCATGGCAACGCAGATTCTGACTCATCCGAAAAATATGTCTTGCACATCTTCCCATCAAGACCAATGTGTGTACCAAATTTCATGACTTTCGGTCAAAAACTGAGGAAGTAGTTCGATCCGCAAGGTGTTTCTTTGATTTTCTGCCATAAATATGCCGTTACCATGGCAACGCAGATTCCGACTCATCCAAAAAATATGTCTTGCACATCTTCTCACGAAGACCAATGTGAGTACCAAATTTCATGACTTTCGGTCAAAAACTGAGGAAGTAGTTTGATCCACAATATGTTTCCTTGATTTTCTGCCATAAATATGCCGTTACCATGGCAACGCAGATTCCGACTCATCCAAAAAATATGTCTTGCACATCTTCTCACGAAGACCAATGTGAGTACCAAATTTCATGACTTTCGGTCAAAAACTGAGGAAGTAGTTTGATCCACAATATGTTTCCTTGATTTTCTGCCATAAATATGCCGTTACCATGGCAACGCAGATTCCGACTCATCCGAAAAATATGTCTTGCACATCTTCCCATCAAGACCAATTTGTGTACCAAATTTCATGACTTTCGGTCAAAAACTGAGGAAGTAGTTCGATCCGCAAGGTGTTTCTTTGATTTTCTGCCATAAATATGCCGTTACCATGGCAACGCAGATTCCGACTCATCCAAAAAATATGTCTTGCACATCTTCTCACGAAGACCAATGTGAGTACCAAATTTCATGACTTTCGGTCAAAAACTGAGGAAGTAGTTCGATCCGCAAGATTTGCAACGGACCGACCGACCGACCAACCATCGACTGATTCCTATATAGCCCCTTCAAACTTCGTTTGGCGGGGGTATAACTAGAAATATCACTGAAGATGATGATTAATACCCCCGCCCCGTGACAACAGCCTTTCTTGACTTTTGGTCGAAAACTGGGGAAATAGTTCGATCCGCAAGATTTTTCCGATTTACTGCCATAGATATGCCGTTTCCATGGCAACGCAGATTCTGACACATCCAAAAAATATGTTGTACACATCTTCCCAGTAAGACCAATGTGTGTACCAAATTTCATGACTTTCGGTCAAAAACTGAGGAAGTAGTTTGATCCGCAATGTGTTTCTTTGATTTTCTGCCATAGATATGCCGTTTCCATGGCAACGCAGCTTCCGACACATCAAAAAAATATGTTGTACACATCTTCCCAGTAAGACCAATGTGTGTACCAAATTTCATGACTTTCGGTCAAAAACTGAGGAAGTAGTTCGATCCGCAAGGTGTTTCCTTGATTTTCTGCCATAAATATGTCGTTACCATGGCAACGCAGATTCTGACTCATCCGAAAAATATGTCTTGCACATCTTCCCACCAAGACCAATGTGTGTACCAAATTTCATGACTTTCGGTCAAAAACTGAGGAAGTAGTTTGATCCGCAATGTGTTTCTTTGATTTTCTGCCATAAATATGCCGTTACCATGGCAACGCAGCTTCCGACACATCAAAAAAATATGTTGTACACATCTTCCCAGTAAGACCAATGTGTGTACCAAATTTCATGACTTTCGGTCAAAAACTGAGGAAGTAGTTCGATCCGCAAGGTGTTTCCTTGATTTTCTGCCATAAATATACCGTTACCATGGCAACGCAGATTCCGACTCATCCGAAAAATATGTCTTGCACATCTTCCCACCAAGACCAATGTGTGTACCAAATTTCATGACTTTTGGTCGAAAACTGAGAAAGTAGTTCGATCCGCAAGATTTGCAACCGACCGACCGCCCAACCGTTGACTGATTCCTATATACCCCCTTCAAACTTTGTTTGGTGGGGGTATAATTAGCAATACTCCTTACAGCATTATAAAATGAATACACTGATTTACCCATGTTTATCTTGCAATATCCAGGTTACTTGACAAAAGGAACTGTCGATTAGGCATGTCTAAAACATGAAATTCACCTAGGCCTACTAATGAGAGAAAGCTGGTGGCATGACAAATGTTAACAGTGTACTGGATGGAAATTTTAATGATATCTGTAAACAAATTTTTAGGCATTTTACTCCCAGTGTTAAAGATCGTATGCTCGATCTGTAATGAAAAACACAAGTCAGAAAAAATTGGAACCAGCGGGATTCGAACCTGTCATCTACTGCTTGCCGGGCAGCGACTTAACCAACAGGCTATTCTGGTTCACGGCCAAATCACGATGAACTGGATTCAAATACCCTAGATCCTCTTCTTTCTGACTCATTAACATTCAAACGGTCCGCCGTAGACAATGGTTAGTAAATGAAGAAGCTTGATGGGAGGAACTTTTAATTTGTGCTCGATCTTTAACACTGGGAGTAAAATGCCAAAAAATTTGTTTACAAATTAAAAGTTCATCAAGCTTCTTTGCTTTATAATGATATCAGTTTTAAGGTAATCATTTAAAGGATATATATATACATATTTCTGAAGTTAAATTTGAAATTTAATCATAACTATTGTAAGACTCCTTCTATACTTGAAGATTATTCTTAACAGTTCTGCAAAATTACATCACATATTAAGCTGAAATACTCCTTTTGTCCAACATGCAGTTTTCTTTTTATTGTGCCACTAGATTTTGATAAGCTGGAGAATTAAATTGGTGTACAAGCATTCACACATTATTCATTATGCAACCTACCTATATTCACCTATCAAATGCTTTACATAAAAAATTAAACAATTTAAAAGAATGCTCAAATTTAGGCTTGAGAAAAGGTTTGATGATTGAAATGATAGCATTCCAGTAGAAGAGTAAGAAAGGGAAATTTAAAAGAAATTCAAGAGAGAAATCAATTACCTTCACTGCCATGATGACCTTCATGACTTCCACATGGTTGTTGATTGCACCAATGTGCAGTATAGTGTGGCCATCGTCACGAGGAACAGTAATAGCCTGCGGACAACTCTGCGCAATCAGCTCAGCTGGTCTAGAAATGAAAGAAACCAAGATTTACATGTAAGATTGCAATATGCAATTAATATAATGGATTCACATGAATCAAGCCGGCCATCCGTCGACTAGCTAGGAGGGGTGGCGTCAAGAGGATCTCTGGTCCAATCTTAGAAGATATTCCTTCTATGCTAAGCTAGGAATGAGTCATTTTTGTCAAGCATTTATGTACATACATGACATATAGCTCTGAACATGTCTTTTCAAAGGTGTCAGTAATTAAAGTTATGCCAGTTTTAAACAAAGTTTTAGAAATTTAAACTATCAAGTGGAGCCTTCTACCCACCGGTATATACACCATCTTTTCACACAACATTTCAATACCCATAATCTTGTCACAAAGTATAATCAGTGCATAAGCTATACTTTCAGAGTACTTTTTTCAGTGATCGTATCAACCAATATCTGTTGTGGTCATGAAGTTCCTCAAACAAATTCTTTCCACCTCAATTAACCCATAGACTACGGGAACCGGTTGGCTCCTGTATTAAGCCTAAGAGAATTAAAGAATTCAGTAGTCTACGGGTTAAAAGAAGTTTCTATTATAAAACACATTCTTACTCTGGACGATCCATAAAAGCTGCAAGCTGAAGCGCCGTCAGCTCTCTCTTGTTTGCCAAGGTCACGTCAAGTTTTGGTTCTTTGACCAGCAACTCTATGACATCTACTCTGCTTCTGATGACAGTATCATGGAGGGGAGTATCTTTGTCTGTATCCTTTGATGTACACAGAAATAATGACAATCAATGCATATTAACTATCTGAAGAATATTAAAACTGCTCATTTTTGTATTTTGGAGGAGGAAAAAATAGCAGCCTGATCATGCAGTGTCTTTGAAACTGCACCAACACCAATATTGTTTCTACAGGTACAAGAATAAGATCCACTCACATACACATTACAATATTGTACATTCTTTCCTCTTTCCTTTTCTTTTACTTTCATTTCTAATTGTAAAAACTATGTTCCTCTATACATGGATGAAAGGGATCATAACTAAACACTTCATCTTGAATGAATGGAATGGAGTCAAGATAATCCCAAATCTTTCCCCTGTAAGCACTTTCACCTGCATGTACAAACGCTGCCCGTTTTCCGGCTAACAGAAACATATTTTTTCCCTATTTTTCCTTATTTTTCTCCTATTTAAAAAAAAATAGCTCTATTTTTTTCATATTTTCACTGAAAAATAGTTTAAAAAATAGTCTATGTCCATACTATTTTTTGAAAAATAGAAAATAAATAGACTATTTTTTCACTATTTCCCGGCCAGCTTCTTATTAATAACTATTTTAAAGCTATTTTTTCAAAATATTATTTTTACGGAACTATTTTGGGACTATTTTTTAACCTTCGACAACTTTTAACTATTTTTAACCTATTTTTTTTCTTCTGCACACATGATAGGCTATTTTAAAACTATTTTTAAAACATTGTCTACTATAGATTTTTAGACTGCAAATTACTTAACTATTTTCATGCTATTTTTTGTACTTCTAATATTGCAAATTACAGTACTATCTTTAAGCTATCTTTTGTACTTCTAATACTTTTTAGACTGCAAATTACTTAACTATTTTTATGCTATTTTTTGTACTTCTAATATTGCAAATTACAGTACTATTTTTAAGCTATTTTTTGTACTTCCAATACTTTTTAGACTGCAAATATTTTTTCTATTTTTTCAGCAGAAATGAAAAAATAGTAAAAAAATATATTTTTTAACTAGAGATTTCGGTTCCAATAATATATGAAAAAATATATTTTTTTACTATTTTTCCACTATATTTTCACACTATTTTACAAGCTATTTTTCCTCTATTTTTCCATTGAAAAAATAGTCAAAAAATATATTTTCTCTATTTTTCCACTATTTTCCCCATATTTTTAGGCTATTTTATTTCAGGCAGGGAATGTATGCATGCAGGTACATGATGTTGATATCACCAACACAAAAAAGTCCAATCCAAATTTCGAGAACTGCAAAGAGGTAAACCTATTAATAAGGAAATGCTATTGAAAAGACATCATATTTATTTAATTCAGACACATTGATAGTAATAAAAAGGTTAAGTAAAAAACATATAGCCTTAGTGTTCAATATTGATGTACACATACCTGTACATTAATATCACATCCAAGATTAATCAGGATCCTAGCACAGTCAACAAACCCTCTGTACGCTGCTTGGTGGATCGCTCGTCGTCCGTTGTCGTTACCTTTGTTTATATCTGCTCCTTTACCAACCAAATACTTCGTGATAGCTGGTTCATCCCTAGAACAGGTTCGCGAATAAAATACACATTCAACTAATTTGCACCTGATATAACACATTGAACATACACAACATGATAAAAAATGATTTTATATAAGATATTTCTTTCCTTCCCTGAACCCATAGTGTCTCGTTTTAGTGATGTATTTGCATTATTTTATCTTTTGATTCAGAATGCTTGGAACTGCACATTATACAGTGCGTATCGAAAAAAACGCAACAAGATTTAATATCAAATTTGTGAAGATTGTGTTAGCTTAACACCAAAGTGAATAGTAACACATTAAAGCCATATACATGTATCTCCTCTTTCCAATGATATCTTATTTATGCATGGATGGCTGAGTAATCATACTTTTTGGACAATGGGACAAAGTAGACCTGGGACCAAGTTTTAGACACTGCAAGAATCATGGCACCTTATTAGAAATTAACTTAATTAACAAAATGGAATAATGAAATTAATAATCGCAACTTACCATTGTCTTCTTTAGGGTATCTCTTTTTAACATTACATCCCATGCCCCTCAACATGGCCCCCATTCCTTTCCACACAGAGATTAGCTCGTGTCTCCATCTCACGCACAGCCCTGTGAATCATTGGGGCTTGGCGTAGAGCATCAAACCCTTTCATGACAGGAATCATAAGGGCTATATTGATCACATTTTGTTCTTTAAATTGGCAACAAAAATATTTTTCTTTTAGTGCTCATTGCTCTCATAAAGATGGGTCCTATTGTCTTTGAAAACGACATGTTTAGGGACTTCGTCAAAAGGTCGAAAAATTGCCAATTTGGATTTAAAAATAATTTTGAACCTCTTGTTGTGTTGCCAATTTAAGGACTTTGAAGATTATTCTCCTTATGGTCATGCAACAAAAATGGACACAGTGTGTGCTGAAAATTTTGCTCTTTCTACCCATGCATCTGGTATATTTTTTAGAGCTCTGAATCAAAAGTTATTGAGCCAAACCACAAAATGTGGTCTATTGTCGCGAAAGGGTTATAAGCCTGTATCAAGCCAACTTCTATAAAGACCATGCACCTGCCAACTACATAAGTCCACTTTTCTTGTAAAATTTTAGCTGTCTTCATATACCGGTTTGACAGTTTATCACATGACCTACCCTTCGACGGAGTAATGAAGCGGAGTGCTCCCACTATCATCTGTGATATCTATCTCAGCCCCGGCCTCAAGGAGTGCCTGAACAACCTGAAGGTGACCTTGTGCTGCTGCTCTGTGGAGGGCAGTCTTGCCACTAACTTTTGCATTTGCCTATGAAGAATTAGGTCGGGCAAAAGATACATGTGGAATAAATGTACAACTTTTAAAACACAGTTGATGATAGTACATTGTGAAAGAATCCAACTCAAAAACAATGAATATAAATTGGAAATATATAAACCACAAAACTTGCAGCTTTATATGAGCTAAAGTTTAATTGTGACATTAAGAGACTAGCTACTGCATATATCCAAAGAAAATGTCTATTCTGCAAACACTCCTTGACACTTTTTTTGACATCACTGTATATGCGGTTTTAATCGCCAGACTGATATATCATATATACTTTTGAACTGAAAAATCTTGTCAATATTCTCCTTGAAAATCAGAGTTGTAAGAGTTAAAAGTTATACCTTTTCTGGTGAGGTGGAAAGAATCTCCACCACACGTTCAACATTTCCTCTCTTTGCTACCCTGATGAGTTCAGATCCTTCATCTCCCTCGCTCGAATCGTTAGAGGAATTGCCGGACTCTACCTTGAGTAGCGAAAACAAGGCTTTCATGAGGCCTTCCTGATCGACACTCCCATCTGGGATCAACAATAACAGATATAAATATATCATAGAATTGTACATATTGTCTTTCACGCAAAGAATTGGGAAACAATTTCATAATGGAAGCTAGTTTTTCATTAGATAAGTAATTAGTATTAAGAGAAGATTATTTATAATTTACGAAACGTTATATAAAGCATGTGATTTTACGGGAGCCCATGATATGAATTGTTTACTGCAATTGTAAATGTAACGGACACACAATTAGTATTAATTGATTTTGATGTTAGTTTGGCTTAGTCTGAAAGGGACTTCATCCCTTTTGCAGACTTACACAAATTCTGCGAAACTTTGCACAGGTTGCGTTTGGGATTCTAAAAAAGATATGTTTAGACAAACTAAAATTGTCAAAATATATTTATTTGCAAGGAAAACTACAAATGTTATATCAATGCGAGTGCCTCATTGCACGTATCCATCGTTAACATCGTGCACATTTATTACGTACTTGTATTGTACGCGTAACTAGAACTATGCCCAGTCAATATTTTGTGCTATACTGCAGTCAGAAGCAAATTTCATGCCTGCAGTTTTGACCAATCAGAGGCCTAGAATCTTAATTTTGGTATGCGGTATATAATATATTAATATATCCAGGGAAGTAGGGACATGTATAATGAAATATTTTTTTATGAAAGTTGTAATGCCACAGAAATTAATGAAGGGCTGGATGCAAGGGAAATCAAATAGTCGCCACTTTCTGTTTGATCGCTCACAACTTTAAAACTTTGTACACCTGTAACTTCCATCTTATTCATCGGATCATTCTAAAGACCTCTGTTTCTCTCATTTTGCCACTTTTACGAAAGCCAACTCGACACTAGGGCCCTGTTTCATAAAACTTGTTTTCGATAACAACTGCCCGATTTCTATGACAATTTTGCTCTCAGCTAATCAGATTCAAGGATTTCAGTAGCTTATAACAATTACTGTAACTTGTTATTGATAACAAGGTTTATAAAAAGGGACCCAGAGTGGACTTCCCCCTTTACATCATAATTTTTTAACCCCACCTAGTTTAAGGCTTATTGACTCATCACCCTCCTCCTCATCATCATCATCTGTTGAATTTTTCTTGACAAGAATCAAACAGCAGGGATGCCAGGACCACATCTTTTCCACACCAATCAACCGCACCCTGCTGTTGCACTTGGAATCCACGTTTACTATCATTCCTTCCATTCCAAGACACTGAAATAGAGGTATTAAAGATATTGTATGTCAAGGCTGTATTTCTTTCTCATAGAATAATTTTTGGTAAAATATATTATGAAATTTCACCACAAACAAATAAAAGCCTAAAAATAGAAATTTATACAATTTGTAAAAGTTTCCAATATACTAATTTCATTTAGTTCATATATATTTCAATACGATTCTGTGATTTAACATTTATTTTTTTTCTAATACATGTACATATGCATTACAATCTGTCAATTAATCTGTTTTGCAAATTTGGTTATAATGTTAAATTATTACATGAAATTGAAATATCCATTGTCATTTTTCATTGCAAACAGGAGACTGGTCTTTGGACTATATATTTTGTCTCATTTATGCTAATGAACTATTAAAATTAGAAGTTGAACCTATCAAAACTGAACATGTATGTCAAAATCACTAATGAATCAACAAAGGTAAAACCACTGCCATAATAATTGTCTTATTTGGTTAAAGGTGTCAACTTAAAAGGAAAAACAAGAGAGAACCTGCATTATGGGCATCTGTCTCTTAAAGTAGAACGTTAATGATTTTAAATATTGGCTTAATACTTATTATTGCATAGATGGCATAAATTAAACAAGGTTATCCAAATTCAACGCTTGGAAACATTTGAAGTAATGATTATTATCAATTATAAAACGGTAAAATACAGCCCCCGATATAGCAGCTGAAGAGCTCCTCGAACGCTGCTGAGATATGTGACGACACACCCTGGACCAGTCCTGTCTAAGCAGACGATGTCCCATAACATCTTACACATTTTTCAGAGCCTATTTTGTCATCTCCTCTTTACTTATTTCTCTTCCTTCACTAGCGTCAGTCTTAATGTTAGTCTGTTGCCTCACTCTTAACTTCGTGTATGGTATTATTTTGATGAAAAATGCAGCGTTAAAAAAATAAAGGAATCAGTCACTTGTAAACAAAATAAGACGCCATTGTATTTTCAGCTGCTTGCACCGGGCCATGTTCGGCGTTTCAAGAGGGAACGAATACCATCCTGCTATTATTCGGAGGGCTTTTCAATTTGAAAGTGGGGTTTATTTCATTGATCATTGACCCTTCTCCTATGTATTTACAATCAAACGGTTTTAGCTATCAGAATCAGTTTCACTTTCCCTTTATAATGGTGTGAAATAAGGTCATGTTTAAATACACCAAACTCTTTATAATTTGATAAATAATTGCATTGCGATTACGTTCATTCATTATAGGACGTCGTCTGCTTAAGCAGGATCGATCCCGAGTGTGACGACATCAAAACATCGCTATATTTCTGGCGAATCCTCGGATATTCCAGATGCTGAGAAGAGCTTTTATTTGTGTTGTTTTTATAATCACCAGATACGCAGTTGACATAAAACTTATACGATTGCCATCTGTAAGCTTCCCAGTTTCTAGTGATACATTAATTGCCATATTTGTGATTTTCTTTGAATATCTACTTTAAAGTAGGTCAAATATTTCTCTCACCTGGTCTTTATAGACAGGTTTGTGTAGATGTATGTAAATAAGAGTGATTATTAAAGTAATATAAAACTGCCAATTAGAGCTTTTTGTAGAAAATGTTTTCACTAACATTCTCCATGCCTTCTACCCATCCGTTGTTACTGTTCTCTTGAAGGTTCATCACAAATGTCAAATCGGCATTTATCTGCACCCGGTCTCCCTTGCCTAGCCTAGGAACCTGTAAAGACAGGGAAAAAGAGAAAGAGAGAATTATAGATATAGACAAAAAGAAAACAGAGAGAGAGAGAGAGGGGGGAGGGAGAGAGAACAAGAAATTAGAGATGCAGAGCAAGAGAGAGAGAGAAAGAAAGAGGGATCGAAGGAGACAGGGAAACAAAGAGAAATAGAGAGAATGATAGAGATATAGAAAAAGAAGAACCGTAGAGAGAGGGAAAAAATCAGATAGAGAGAGAGAGAAGGAAAGATGGAAGTAGACAAGGAGATATAGAGAAACAGATAAAGATAAACAAAAAGAGGAAGAGAAAAATAGAGACAGAGGGGGAGAGATTGAGAAAGAGAAACAAAGGGAGGAGAGAAAAATAGGGAAAGAGGGGAGAAAGTGAGAAAGATTAAAAAAAAAGAAATAGGGGAGAAAGGTAAATTGTGAGAGAGAGGGGAAGAAACATAGTGACAGGGATTCAAAAAGGATAGAGGGTAAGACAGAAAAGGAGGAGAAGGGAATTAGAGAATAGCAGAGAGAGAAAGAAAAAGTAGAAAGAAAAGGAAAGATCAAACTAAAGTACATGAAAAGCTGGATATAAAACAAATCTACAGTGGATATAAAATTAGGGGGTGGGAATGGGGGGGGGGGGGGGGGGGGGGGCTTAAGTTTAGTTCAATATGATTGACCAGTAAATAATACTAGGCTATCAGCATAGTATTGTGTTCCTTGATAATTTCTATGACCTCTTGTACAGGAGCACAGGAATAACATATTTTATGCATTCAATTAAATGTATTATTATTTATTATTATCATTGCTATTTTATTTTCTAGTCTCAATTAGGCACTTTACATTACACTTTACATGCATCAGTTGAAATACTCCATGTGTGCTTGCATATCTCAATAGTTTTGCTAGCCATTCCAAAAATAGTGTTCAGGGCCTAACTATTTCATAAATCTTGTTATCAGTAACAAGTTGCAATAACAGATATAAGATACTGAAAGCCTTTCATCTGATGGCTGAGAGCAATGTTATTGATAACAAGTTTTATGAAACAGTGCCCAAATCATACCTTGTTTAATACATCCGGGTGGAAAGTGAAAGGTGTCTCTTTCTTCTCAGGGTAAGTCACTTCTGCATTTCCTCTGGACGTGATACCGGTAACCTTACCAACCTTTCCAAACAACTAGGAGTGTAAGAAAAGACAAGAAAAGACTAAAATAATGTAAACTATAATTTTACCCCAAAAATGGATCTGCAAAGCTAGCTAGAGGCAGTTTATGCTCTAACCAAAGTCAGATAACAAGGGTAGGGTTGGAGAAAGCAGGAGAGAGGAGAGTTTAGATGGATATGGCTATGAGGAGCGAAAGCCAGGGAGTACTAAAGAAGTGATATCACTGACTTTGCCAAACTTTCCAAACAACTAGGTGTATAAAATAAGATTAAAATAATGTAAACTATAATTTTACAAAAATTGGTCTTCAACTCAAAACTAAGAGAGACGAGTCCGGAACGAAAACAGCAAAATTGTTGGCAATAGAAGTAAATAAAAAAGTTGTAGTTTGACATTTGTAATGACAGTCTTGTAAACTATAATTTTACAAAAATTGGTTTGCAACTCAAAACTACAGGTAGGAGAGACGCGTCTGGAACGAAAACAGCAAAATTGTTGGCAGTAGAAGTAAATAAAAAAGTTGAAGTTTGACATTTGTATAATGACAGTCTTGTAAACTATAATTTTACAAAAATTGGTTTGCAACTCAAAACTACAGGTAGGAGAGACGCGTCTGGAATGAAAACAGCAAAATTGTTGGCGATAGAAGTGAATAAAAAAGTTGTAGTTTGACATTTGTAATGACAGTATTGGTTATATTAAGCCTAATCAAGATAGTAGAGGTATTTTAACCTGGTGAGCATTTCATCATGCGTTTTTTCAGTGATTTTTACTGACAAATTTGCTCTCAGCCAATCAGATGCAAGGATTTCAGTAGCTTATAACAGTTGTCGGTAAACATCACGCAAAAAACGCTTGATGAAATGCTCCTCTGCTCCATGGCTCAATGATATATTTCTAATTAAAATTATGAAATCCAACAATACATAAATTGTGTTCTGGATACGTCTTTTCACAGCACTATGTTTCGCCAAGGTACATGTACATGTACATGTACACCTTACAATGGACATTCCTATATGCGGAGTGAAAGCCAGGTAGTAAGAAGACGGAGTATATTGCACAGTTAAAGATGTGATTGCATGAAGCTGGTATTCTTTCTTCATAGGACAGACTTTGTTAATTTGAGTTCTCTCTACCAAAAAAAACTTTGTAGTAATATACATGTAAGTAATATGGCGCCCTCTACGTTTATATCAATAGAATGCCTCCTACCCCTACGAAACTGGGAAAAAACAGTGCCAAAAAAGTTTGAAAAGGCGAATAAAAAAATTAGACTTAACGTCGGCTTCCCCCTTCCGTCGAATATTTCGCAAAAAAAAATCACCTTAAGTAGGAATTATGTATATACATACAATGTATATATATATATAATTGTGTAAGGAAATAACATATACAACAGCTTTGGCAAATCTCGTGGAAATAAATACAAATGTGAAAGAAATGAGAGAATAATGGTTGCGTAGCTTAAATCAAAGTTCCCCAGAGCTGTCCTCCCTTTTTGAAATTTTTGCAAAGGCTGAAAAAATGTCTCCGCCGGGAATCGAACCCGGGTCGTTGGCTTAGAACGCCAATGCCTTAACCACTAGACCACGGAGACGGGTTAGTGGTTTCGGCGACACCAGATTCAATTGACCGACAGATTGACAAATCTTCAACCTTATTAATTAATTCCTTTGTCGGGGGCAGGTGAGTTTTTTTGAACAAGACAAGCCGCTAGTGCCTCAGCTGGATCCAAGCGAATGCTTTGAATACATGTATACATTAGAATAAGTATTATTAACAATTGTGTAAGGAAATAACATATACAACAGCTTTGTATATATATATATATATATATATATATATACAACAGCTTTGTATATATATATATATATATATATATATATATAATTGTAAGGAAATAACATATACAACAGCTTTGGCAACTCTCGTGAAAATAAATACAATGTTCCTGTCACATTATACATGTATATATATACATGTACATGTACATGTACAATATATTTATTCCATAACAATATCAGTCATTTCATATCTGGGAAAAGCCAACATACATGTACAATCTACGCCAGTTTATCTGCACTATCTTTTGTCATATTTGTCTAATTTTGTCTTTGTATTACATGAACAATGTATTTGCATTTATGGATCCTGTTTGTTTTGAAATCAAATGCAGCATATTTGTTCAAAATTCTGATGTTTCTGTTTGTTTGTACTTGTTTGTGACACTGATTAACTGTTAAGAGCCAGACAAGAGTTATCTCTATGTACAAATGGTTACATTTCATTTTCGGCATTACAAACTTTCTGAATAACGAACCTTTGGAGTATAAAAAGCATCAAATGTAAAGAATGAACCCCCTGCTATGGGAAATTTGTGTTTCGGAATTATGAACCTAATGAAATACGTACCTTCAGAAAAATGAGTACCCCCCTACATATCACGAGTTAACACTCTCTGTTCTCAGCAAATAATTTGTTTATTTTATTCTATGGGTGCATCCGGTGGCAATATATACATTGAACCCGTATTTCATACAGAACTTCTTTATTTCATTGTTGTATTCACTGATTGTCAACCCATTGATTACTGAATTACTTCATTCCCTATAGGCTTAATACAGGAATATCATCTAATTCCAGTAGTCAGTAGGCTGACATTTGCTTGTACTTTAGTTGTTTTTTTTGCATTTTGTTCGTTTGTTGTTGTTGGGTTGTTTTTTTTTTGTTTTTTTTTTGTTTTTTTTGGGGGGGGTTGTATCATGCTACTCACTTTCCCCATTCCAGTCGACCATTCTCCTCCTCCCTGCATCTGCTGCATCATCTGCAATGTCTCAGCATCCAGAGTGATAGCAACACGATCTCCCACCTTCAGACCAATCTCTTTACCTGTAACCACGGCAACAGCATCAATGAAAAGAGGAGGTTGGCTATCAGCTTGAATGATGTGAATGTGGTGACATTATCAACAAGTTAAGAGTATAAATTCCACATTAAAAATAATAAATATGCCCAGGAACGGAACCTTATAACGTACCGGTAGACAATATATCATTCAAGCATCTGTATGGTTGTGTTGAGTATTACCTTCTAATACAAATATGATTTAATTGAGAATATGAGGAACTTCAACTTTTTCGTGAGGACGTGACAAATTAAAACAAAGTGATATAGGGGCCCTTAATTAAATCAAATCAACATATGATAATGATCATAGTCATCATAATGATGACAATGAAGATGATAATGATCACTGTGAAAATGATAACAATGATAATGACAATGAAGATGATGATAATGATCACTGTGAAAATGATAATGATGATAATTTTTGTTTTTTTTATTGTTTTCTCTCAAATCAAATACATAAAATGCAATTTTCATTAAACAAATTGTACAAATTATTTGAACAAATATTTTAACATATTAATACATTTATACATCAAGCATTGAAAGAATCTGAAAATAATGAAGAAAATATTACTTGTATCTTATACATAAATATTGTAGTAAACCGAAAAAATAAATCAGGTGCTGTCCTACCCCTCCCCACCCCCTCCCCGGTGTAAAGCAACCTTCATTAATGTTTTTGTTTTCTCTCAAATCTAATACATACATAGCAAATCTCATTAAACAAATTGTACATATTATTTGAATATCTTAACATAATTATATAATTATACATCATTGAAGAAATTTTAACATGATATAGAAGAAAAAATATGACTTGTATTGAAATAACGCAATGTGTTAAAGGGTAAAAGTCAGAGTGAAAAACAAATAAAAAAACAAAAACAAAAACAGGTGCTTTGAGTCTACCCTCCCATCCCCTGCAATCACAAGAACGAACCATTTTTATATATCTGACGGCTCTTACCTTTGACCTTTGACCTTGACACCCTAAAATCTAATCAGTTCATCGTCCCTCCCATATGCATACATGGGCCAAGTTACAAACTGATCCAAAAAACAGTTTTGAAGTTATCGCGAGAACGAACCATTTTTATGTACATAATTACCTCTGTGACCTTTGACCTTTGACCTTGAGACCCCAAAATCTAATCAGTTCATCGTCCCTCACATATGAATACATGGGCCAACTTAGAAGCTGATCCGCCAAACGGTTCCTAAGTTATCACAAGAACAAACCATTTTTATGTATATAATGACCTCTATGACCTTTGAACTTTGACCTTGAGACCGTAAAATCTAATCAGTTCATCGTCCCTCCCATATGCAAACATGGGCCAGGTTAGAAGTTGATCTGTCAAACAGTTCTTCAGTTTATATTGCGAGAACTAACCATTTTTATGTACATAATTACCTCTTTGACCTTTGACCTTTGACCTTGAGACCCCAAAATCTAATCAGTTCATCGTCCCTCCCATATGCAAACATGGGCCAGGTTAGAAGTTGATCTGTCAAACAGTTCTTCAGTTTATATTGCGAGAACTAACCATTTTTATGTACATAATTACCTCTTTGACCTTTGACCTTTGACCTTGAGACCCCAAAATCTAATCAGTTCATCGTCCCTCACATATGCATACATGGGCCAAGTTAGACGTTGATCTGTCAAACAGTTCTGAAGTTATTGCGAGTACGAACCATTTTTAAGTACATAATGACGCCTCTTACCTTTGACCTTTGAACTTGAGACCCTAAAATCTAATCAGTTCATCGTCCCTCCCATATGCAAACATGGGCCAAGTTAGAAG
This sequence comes from Heliocidaris erythrogramma, assembly GCA_025617745.1. Classification (NCBI taxonomy): domain Eukaryota; kingdom Metazoa; phylum Echinodermata; class Echinoidea; order Camarodonta; family Echinometridae; genus Heliocidaris; species Heliocidaris erythrogramma. The sequence continues at coordinate 12,224,530 of CM046865.1, read as the reverse complement.
CTGATCGGCCAAACGGTTCCTAAGTTATCACAAAAACGAACCATTATTATGTATATAATGACCTCTAATAATGACCTTTGAACTTTGACCTTGAGACCCTAAAATCTAATCAGTTCATCGTCCCTCCCATATGCAAACATGGGCCAGGTTAGAAGTTGATCTGTCAAACAGTTCTTCAGTTATTGCGAGAACCATTTTTATGTACATATAATTACCTCTGTGACCTTTGACTTTGAGACCCCAAAATCTAATCAGTTCATCTACCCCTCCCCACCCCCTCCCCGGTGTAAAGCAACCTTCATTAATGTTTTTGTTTTCTCTCAAATCTAATACATACATAGCAAATCTCATTAAACAAATTGTACATATTATTTGAATATCTTAACATAATTATATAATTATACATCATTGAAGAAATTTTAACATGATATAGAAGAAAAAATATGACTTGTATTGAAATAACGCAATGTGTTAAAGGGTAAAAGTCAGAGTGAAAAACAAATAAAAAAACAAAAACAAAAACAGGTGCTTTGAGTCTACCCTCCCATCCCCTGCAATCACAAGAACGAACCATTTTTATATATCTGACGGCTCTTACCTTTGACCTTTGACCTTGACACCCTAAAATCTAATCAGTTCATCGTCCCTCCCATATGCATACATGGGCCAAGTTACAAACTGATCCAAAAAACAGTTTTGAAGTTATCCCGAGAACGAACCATTTTTATGTACATAATTACCTCTGTGACCTTTGACCTTTGACCTTGAGACCCCAAAATCTAATCAGTTCATCGTCCCTCACATATGCATACATGGGCCAAGTTAGACGTTGATCTGTCAAACAGTTCTGAAGTTATTGCAAGAACGAACCATTTTTATGTACATAATTACCTCTTTGACCTTTGACCTTTGACCTTGAGACCCCAAAATCTAATCAGTTCATCGTCCTTCCCATATGCATACATGGGCCAAGTTACAAACTGATCCAAAAAACGGTTTTGAAGTTATCGCGAGAACGAACCATTTTTATGTACATAATTACCTCTTTGACCTTTGACCTTTGACCTTGAGACCCCAAAATCTAATCAGTTCATCGTCCCTCACATATGCATACATGGGCCAAGTTAGACGTTGATCTGTCAAACAGTTCTGAAGTTATTGCGAGAACGAACCATTTTTAAGTACATAATGACGCCTCTTACCTTTGACCTTTGAACTTGAGACCCTAAAATCTAATCAGTTCATCGTCCCTCCCATATGCAAACATGGGCCAAGTTAGAAGCTGATCGGCCAAACGGTTCCTAAGTTATCACAAAAACGAACCATTTTTATGTATATAATGACCTCTATGACCTTTGAACTTTGACCTTGAGACCCTAAAATCTAATCAGTTCATCGTCCCTCCCATATGCAAACATGGGCCAGGTTAGAAGTTGATCTGTCAAACAGTTCTTCAGTTATTGCGAGAACTAACCATTTTTATGTACATATAATTACCTCTGTGACCTTTGACTTTGAGACCCCAAAATCTAATCAGTTCATCTACCCCTCCCCACCCCCTCCCCGGTGTAAAGCAACCTTCATTAATGTTTTTGTTTTCTCTCAAATCTAATACATACATAGCAAATCTCATTAAACAAATTGTACATATTATTTGAATATCTTAACATAATTATATAATTATACATCATTGAAGAAATTTTAACATGATATAGAAGAAAAAATATGACTTGTATTGAAATAACGCAATGTGTTAAAGGGTAAAAGTCAGAGTGAAAAACAAATAAAAAAACAAAAACAAAAACAGGTGCTTTGAGTCTACCCTCCCATCCCCTGCAATCACAAGAACGAACCATTTTTATATATCTGACGGCTCTTACCTTTGACCTTTGACCTTGACACCCTAAAATCTAATCAGTTCATCGTCCCTCCCATATGCATACATGGGCCAAGTTACAAACTGATCCAAAAAACAGTTTTGAAGTTATCCCGAGAACGAACCATTTTTATGTACATAATTACCTCTGTGACCTTTGACCTTGGGACCCCAAAATCTAATCAGTTCATCGTCCCTCCCATATGCAAACATGGGCCAACTTAGAAGCTGATCCGCCAAACGGTTCCTAAGTTATCACAAGAACAAACCATTTTTATGTATATAATGACCTCTATGACCTTTGACCTTGAGACCGTAAAATCTAATCAGTTCATCCTCCCTCACATATGCATACATGGGCCAAGTTAGAAGCTGATCCGTCAAGCAGTTCTGAAGTTATTGCGAGAACGAACCATTTTTATGTATAATGACCTCTTTGACCTTTGACCTTTGACCTTGAGACCGTAAAATCTAATCAGTTCATCGTCCCTCCCATATGAATACATGGGCCAAGTTAGAAGCTGATCCGCCAAACGGTTCTTAAGTTATCACAAGAACAAACCATTTTTATTTATATAATGACCTCTATGACCTTGAGACCCCAAAATTTAATCAGTTCATCGTCCCTCCCATCTGCATACATGGGCCACGTTACAAATTGATCCAAAAAACGGTTTTGGAGTTATCGCGAGAACGAAAAGGGGACGGACGGACGGACGGACGACCCGAAAACATAATGCCTACGGTGGGCGGAGGCATAAAAATCGAGCATACATGTATGTGAAGTATGCAGAGGACAGAAGACATAGAGCATGTTAACCCCTAGCGGGCCGTGGGCGGTTATATCCACCAAAGAGTTATCCTTACAGCTGGCCGTGGGCGGCATCTGCTGCCCGCCAAGTATCATGACATTTAACATCAAATGTCAAATTATTGCCAAAATATTGTAGTTTTCTAAATACATGAAAAGCTTCACTGTTTCATAAACTTACGATTTCGAGTCAGTTTTATATGGGGTTACATTCAAATTTAGTGCGAAAACATGATTTCTTGGTAGAAAGTCAGATCACGGAGGAATAATGTACTACGAAAGCTTTCTTGAGCTCGCGCGCACGGAAAACATATCCCAGAATGCATTACACTTCGTTGGGCCCAGCAAAGGTCCTTTACGTGCGCTGTATATTTACCGCTTTCATTCGCTAGCCCTATCGAATGTAGCATCGTGCATCGTGCACCAACGAAAACCAAAACGCTAAATGAAGCAGACGTCAGATTATACAGCCAGCCTTCATACTTTGCGCTAATTGATATCGAATTCGAATGCTCCAACCATGACCAGAAAACAACTGCTAAAGGTATATGATGGAGATGAAGCACAACAACTATACCATGATATCTATGTTGCCGACAATGTCAGCGAAAATGGAGACTTTGACAGGGAACCTATGAACATAAGTTCTGAGTCAGAGACCGAATCAGACAGTGATTGGGAAGAGTGGGACATCCCAGCCTGCTCCAGCCCGGGTCCCTGCCCCTCTTGCAAGCGATGATGACGACTCATTCGACGATCATCTCCATATGCTATTTTCCTTTTCTATGTTTCTCTTTCTATTCTATTCTTTCTTTTTAAATATATTTTTCCTGCCTTCAGCACTTGCTTCTACCCTTCTATTTAGTTTCTTTATGCCCTCTCTCCATATATAATGCTTCATTTTTCTGTCTCTGTAACCCTTTTTTTCTTATTCCATTTTGTTTTCTTTCTTTGTCTCTGTCAACCTTTCTTTCCAATTCGATTTTTTTTCTCACCCTCTAGCCTCTACTATTTGCCCTGATTTTTGCTCTTTGTTTTTCTTCACAATGCTCTGTCTCTGTCACTCTTTCTTTTCCTATTCCATGTTTTTTTTCTTTCCCTCTAGCCCCTCAAATTATTTCTTGTCTCTATATGCCTTTCTTTCTCTATACGCCTTTCTTTCTCTATACAATCTGACTTTTGTTCTATTTAATACCATTCTTCCCCTCTCCATATGCAGTGCTTTATTCCTCTCTCTCTCTCTCTCTTTTTTTTCTTTCCTGTTACCTCTATCATTATTTCTTACCCTTTATACCATGCCCCCTTTCCCTCTAAATTCGGGTTTTGTTTGTTTTTGTTTTGTTGAAAGAGATCATGATTTGCTAACCAGCCCGAATTAGATCTTCATATCTTATATCCACCCCCCCCCCCCTTCAAAAAAAAAAAGAAACTTTTCTTCACAAACCCAACATTATATCTTCACAAACTGATATTAGAATGAAAGGGCCGGGGGAAAACGGGCCATGTGTAATAAGTGAAATATATACATGTATATGTATACATTGTATTTTATCTCTACTCTCCCAAAACATTTATAACTTGAAATGTACATTATGATCCCACTGTCCTACCTGTATACAAGCTGTGATCACAATGTAGTAAATACATAAAAGACAGTATCCTGGGCTTATAATACAAAACCTCCATCCTATAGGCATTTCTACGGCAGGAAATGGAACAAAGGAGCATTATAAAAAATAGGACAAAGAGGCAGGGTTCTGCAAAGACTTTGTCAAAGAAAAGACAAGTTCAAGTCCAGACACTAATAGAAAGCTCTCAACTGGGATTTTCTCCCTGTAATACCTCCCTGAATTCAATTTGAATACATTTCCAAAATGGACTGTAAAACTGTACAATACGTATATTTTGTAGGGATACATGATATCATCCTAATTATTTATTCTTCTTATTTTTTGTAATGCTAGCCCCTCCGTACATTTCTGACAGACCCTATTTTTCACTTGGATTGGTCGAATGAACGTGCCAATGCAACACCCCTATTTTTCCTGAATGGAACATTCCTATTATGCGTGCACTGAAAAGGGGTCAATACGGTTTACATGTATGAACAGAGAAGAAAATGAGAGTTTTGACCCAAGAAAAGTAAGATTTTTAAATGATTTAGTTTGTGAATTTAGGGGTGGAAAAAAGAATGTTTTAATGTTATCGTTGAACGGATAATTTAGAGAATATATTCTGTGTAGAAATTAATTGTGTAGGATGAAGAGAAGGTATGATAATATCGTGATAAACATGCATGAAGGTTAAAGTCTGACTTTGCCTTTTTGGGGTGGCCAGACAAGGGGGGAATGTACAGAATGGGTGGCGCGGTAGGGGTTAACATAGTGCAAGATGATGAACTTCTACATACCTAATATAGGAAGGTGTTTGGAGTAGAAGCTAGTTCCTGTTCCTGCTTTGGTACACTTGAGGTCCATTTTTCCATCGAATCCAACTCTGTGGGTAGTGACCAATTTGGACTGGGTCCAACAAACAGTGACACCTGACCGTGGCCTTTCAGAGATGGGACACAGCTCAAGAACAGTCCCACCAGCCCCTAAAAAGATCAAGAGAAATAAATAATTCCATGTTTTTTCATTTAAAAAATTTACCAAACAAAACAATTTATAACAGAATAACTTATCATTACTTAACAATGAAACAAAATAATAAGTAAAAAGGTATTCTGTTTAAAGGAAAGACATGAGTCAATTCTTAAAATTATATTTATTGTCAAAAGATACATACCTCATAGCTTCATTATCATTTCATGTACTTGCTCTGAACTGTGAATACCCATCTATCCAAGTATCAATAATGCAATAGTATATTTTACGTTAATAGAATGTTACATTAATATTTTAATGTGATTTATTTCAATGTTAATATCCCACTATTTCTCTCCTTCGTAATTGCGCATGCAAATGTACATGCATGTCTTGCATACATGTACATGTAGCAGGCGTTGGACTTGAACGATGGAGAAGGTTGAGTTCTGGGAAAGGTCAAAAATAATTTCATTCTCTTTATGTCGGTTTGGAAGATTATCATACATTAGTAGAAATGTCATCTGAAAAGGATTGCTCTTCAAATGCCCTCACATTCAAAATATGACAAGAAACAACTGAAATGCTTGTGTGTGTGTAACCTCATACCGTATACACATTTCTGTGTGCAGAGCCTAGTGGCTCTCAGCAGGACTGAGTCAATTTCTCATCATTTTGGTGATTCCAAGACCTTACAACATACACCAATTCTTATGTACTATATGCAACCTTTCCCAATTGTTTTGAAACAGTTTCTTGCGCTATACAATCGCATGACCAGTGTAGCATTTCATCAAGCATTTTGTCAGTGAATTTTAACTGACAAATTTGCTCTCAGCCAATCAGATGCAAGGATTTCAGTAGCTTGTAACAGTTGTCGGTAAAAATCACTGACAAAACGCTTGATGAAACGCTCCCCAGAACTCAAATTTATCTTTGGCCACTGCCGATATGAACCAGGGGAGCGTTTAATCAAGTGTTTTATCAGTGATTTTTACTGACAAATTTGCTCTCAGCCAATCAGATGCAAGGATTTCAGTAGCTTATAACAGTTGTCGGTAAAAATCACTGACAAAATGCTTCATGAAATGCTCCCCATAACTCAACTTTATCTTTAATTCGTCCACAGCCCAGTGACTTTCCTACTAGACCACAACACCTCTATAAAAATGAAAACTTTCAACCACATGTTGTGTCGATTATTCTACACAATGAAAAACTTAATTTTTAGATAAGTGACACAGATCACAATGCTATCTCTCTTTCCCTGAAAAGAGTTGTAAAATAAAATGGAAATATCAAAGAGGTTACACAAACTTCATACCATCTTCATCATCTCCTTGCCAATTCTTCCCTCGACCAACCTCTGCCTCTGGACAAAGCCCCCGGGAAACTGTCTTGGCTTCTCCAAAACGAGGTGTCACCTGTGTCCTGAGGATACAAACGAATCTCTCTTTATATATAGAATACTGTAAAGACATTGGGGGATTTCACCCTCGGTGTTGGTGTTTGGTGTTAGTGTCTATTTTGCCGCGAAATCGTGATCTAACACCGACTATGAAATGAGAAAAGAATCAGTCGGTGTTAGGTGTTGACCTCTGATTTTTTGACGTAGTTTCGGTTGCCGGTGTTTATTTTTTGTTAATAATCGTCTGCTGAACCGAACTCGGCCGCCGGTGTTTAATTTCATGTACAAATTCCCATTCACTAACACTATACCCCTAGGGATTAAGAAATATCGATTTCACGGTCGTTGTTGGTGTTGGTGTTGCTAGCTATGGAAAATTTTGCTGATTAGTCATGAGAAATAGGCGTCTTTCGAAGTGTAATTTCATAGGTGTTAAGAGGTATTATGTTCATATAGGCCTGAAATTATAACTAGGCCAACATTTGGTCTAACGTTCTATTTAGAGCACACGGAAAGGAACTATACTTTTGCTTTTTAATTGGGCTGAAAGAGTGAATAAAACATCCTACCTAATTTTCTTTTTAAGATAGATTTGACAAAAATGATGTTAGATAATATTCCGTAGTTAAAGACCCAGAGAATCCACATCATTTACTAGGATGAGATTTAAATCAATATTTACAATACAAAAGTCGTGAAACTTCACGGCTAATCTGAGCCAATGCCTGAAATTTGGTTGTTTGCCCTGTACGCGCTGCAAGTGAGAAACTCGAGAGAAATCATATCTAAACTTACTGTTCTTGTCAAGTCTATCCATTTCTGTGAAGTTTCTTACCTCACTCTAGATCAAATAATTATTTCTTTTAGAATTACCGGACTACTCATGTAATTTAACGATATTCTAGACTAATAATTAAATAGTTTTAAACAATTTTTTTTCCTTCGTTAAAAATGATGCTGACGCCATTGCCAGTGTTAGGCTATTGATGCGCATTGTAAGGATATCGGTATCGGCTCCTTAATCTGACCAGCGGTGTTTGAGCTCGATTTTAGAATAATTTTCGCTCTAAACACCAACACCGAGCGTGAAATCACCCATTATGAAGATTATACAGTTTAGAAAATATTATGAAGTAATGAAGTTCTGGAATACAGTTTTAACTCAAAAGACTTGCCTGCATGGCTTATAAACATGATATTTCTCTATAAGACTGAAGAATTGTTAAACCCAAAGGATGAATTAGCTTCTCAAGTTCAACGGTTCCTTTATTTCTTACAGATAATCACATCATTTCAATTAAATTCCCTTTTTCAGGTCTCTACTGCAAATACCACTAAAGGGCAATTCTGTGCAATGTGTCCTGTACGACACATTTTCTTGTCTTATTTCATCCCAAAATGCAGAATGTCTCGATATGACCATCGCATAATGGTGCTTTCTGGTATCACCACCTGAAGTCATCGTCGTATCAAGAGATTTTTTCGTTCATGGATGAAATATATGGATAAGTATCATACACATATGTCGTACAGAATAATCTGCACGGAATCGTCCTATAAAGTATATATCTAGTGTAATGAGGTTAGACATGTTTCTTCAATCAGTAATGAATAAATAGGTCATTAAAATAACTTATTCTATCATTATCACAGAAGGATAATTGAATTAAAAATTCCCCAAGCTAAATTTGGTTAGTTTCCGAGACTACACAAATTTTCTCACTACTTTCCTTCTATTTTTCTCTATATTTTTATATCTGCTTCAGCTTCGAATATGGCAAAAAGAAAGAGTTGAAAATATAGAAGAAAATTAGTCTAAAGTTTTACTGCTTTGTAAAAAAATAGCAGAAAAATAGTCCAAGGTTTTACTTGTTTGAAGGAAATCGGGGAAAAATAGTTATTAGGAAAAATATAGAGTAAAAATATTTTTTTCCTATTTCATCAAAAAATAGTAGGAAATAGAGGGGAAATAGTTAATAGGAAAATAATAGAGTAAAAATATTCTATTTTTTCCCTATTTCATCAGGACAAATAGTAAAAAAAATAGCCATGTTTTCAAGAAAATAGAAATAAAATTTTAAAACATAGAAATAAAATAGGAGAAAATAGAAAAAAAAATATTTTCACTCGTTGAAAAACTACTAGGGTAGATTATGCATAACAAGTTCTGCATTTAATAAAGGTTAAAAAAAAACAATTAAAAAACTTTCAATTATTCAAGATGAAAAATATATTTTTGCTGACATACCCTGTTTCTTTTCGGCTGGTAAAACGTGTGAATGTATGAGTTGAATCATGTTTATCATTCATGTAGCATGGGGTACAAAGGTCATAATCTGGGCAGCTTTGATCACAGCACTTCCATCGTATGCCAGCTATAGGATCCTCTTCACAGCTATCACATGTAATGCCTGGATGAACTACACCTGGAACAAGAATGGAACAAAATAAAAAAGAAAGAAAATGTTTACTGTTTGTATAAAGCCTACAGATGCACGGGCGTATAGACAAGCATAATTATCCATTGCAGTGGGGGAATGATTTATTCATCATCATATCCCCCCACTAACAATAGAGAGTGTGCTCATGCATATCTATGCCACTGTACAGATGGAGCTGTAAAAATGAAAATGCAATTGTTATCCATCAAAATGACATTCAATTTAGGAAGCATTCATCAAAAAATGAACAATTTTTTAAGAATGATGATTGACATTAGGTAATATATGAGTAGTACGTATATATCAACAAAAAGATGAATACGACTGTGTCTCCTATATGCCTCCACCTAAATTCAGTTGATGGCTCAAACTGTTCTTGAAATATTGTGATAACCAGAATAAAAAGCCTCTAATTACATGTTAATTGAACTCTTTGACATTTGACTTAAAATAGGCTTAAATAGTCATAATTGACTGGCATAAGCCTATAAACAAAACAAAACAAATGACCTGACACCTTATAACCAAAAAGTATTATCACTTTATCTCCTCCTAGTCATGAATACAAAATAGTTGAGATATGGTGACAAGGGTAAAAAACATTAATTTCACATACACCTGTGTAATGACCTCTATGACCTGTCACCTTTGACCCAGTTAAGTGAACAAAAATCTAATCAGTTCGTCTCACTATGGTAATGCATACTAGTTCCAAGTTTGAAGTTAATGGATCAAGTGGTTCTTGAGATATCACGTTAAAGGCTCAAACCTGCAACTTCCAAATTGACCGCTATGAACTTTGACCTTTGACCTACGTATCCCATAAGAATGGCATAAAAATGATACATAAAACAAATCCAGGAAATTTGAAAGCTTTTTTTTACGCCTTTGCAGTTGGTTTTTTTAAAAGGAACACAATAAAATGGGTCTATTATTCCAGCTATACACACCATCATTTTCCTTTTCATTCATTGAAGTATTATTCATGGTTTGTTCAAATGTTCAAATTTATTTCCACTTTTAAAAAACACATTACAAAATCATTGTCACAATGATTTGTGACAATTGTACTATTGAGACATGTTTCAATTCAAATATTTGGGCTATGAAAAAAAAATAAATCTAAAATGATTGGTAGGATAACCAAGAAATCAAACAAAACAAAATCAAGAATCTCTATTTCAATATAGTTAATCCCATACTTTAGAAACTTTCCAGTATATTTTTTACCCACATAACATAAGGATTAAGTATTGATTGAAAAAAAACTGTCAAACAAATAGCTGTACTTTTAAGCTCCAGTTATGCTTTAAATTTCAACCAAAAAAATAGGAAGGAAAGAAAAGAAATGGAGGGGGAAAAGTTACCTGCAGAAGCATTGTCGAATAGGGCTAGATCGTAAGTCCCATTGGACCCGACCTGGTAGTTGTTACAGTAACCATTGTCCCACCGGACCTTGGCCCAGCCCTTAGGAATGGGCTCAAGAGCATCCTGACCAGTCAGTTTGACCACTGTTCCCAAATGACCATCACCACCATCTTGATCTCGCCATGACCAGGTGGGACTTCGAACAACTCGCTGTCCAACCTCCACTGACGCCATCCTGATTTGATTTCTGTTTCAATAGCACAATGAAAAATCTCAATTTGAAACACTGACTAGGAAGTTGAATTTGTGAGACTTTCTAGAGCAAGCTAGCGCCAAGAGTGCCCAGAATAGGAGGATACCGGCGCTATATAAGAAGCCATCATCATCATCATCATCAACATCAATATATATAAACACACAATATAGTAGAACCTTATTATGAAGAACACTAGATGTATAACAAGGTACTTTTGCTGGTCACACTGCTTTGTATTCTATACCATTTCAACCCTGTAACAAGCTTTCTATACTCTATAACAAGGCAATTTCCTTGGTCCTAATTAAGGAATTCATTATGATAATGAGTTTCAACTGTACTAGTAAAATTATACATATTACATTGTAGGTTTGTGTAAAAGATAAACCAAGGGTGTCTTAAATCACATTTTCTTTTCCATTTTGCTTTAATTTTGTGCAGGTACAAGTTCTAAATCTTTAAATGTGTTGATGGTCTATAAGTACGAGCAGCTTAAACCCACAAAAGACTTGTTAAGTACATGTAAATGCAAACAAGTGCTTAGTTTTCATTGCCATTTGTAAATATATTCAAACAACATGCAATCGCATATTGTTATTTTATACATGTACATGTATGTTATGGGAATGATTTTTTTCTGAAAGAAATGGACAATTGTTTAGATTATTCCTTGACTATTAAATTAAATAAAACCTGAAAGTCTTATGCAAAAAAATCTGTTTTAAATGTACGCTAGGCTAACTTTCTAAATGAGCTTGCAGCCTTGCACAGTACAAGGATCACCCCCCCCCCCCAAAAAAAAAAATAAATAAATAAATAAATAAATAAATAAAATAAATAAATCTCTCTCTCTCCTCTCCTTTCCCCCTCTCTCCCTCATTTCTCTCTCACATACTCAACATGTTTCTCTCTCACTCCACATGTCTTGCTCTCTTTCTCTCTCTCTCTCTCTCTCCATCTCTTTCCTCTCCCCTCTGTACATCCTCTCCCTCTTTATCTCTTATTCTACATCTCTCTCTCTCTCTCTCTCTCTCTCTCTTCTGGTTCCATTTTACCATTTTTTTCTCCCTTGTTTTTGCCATGATCTAATTATATAATGTTTTCCTGTAAATATTGTAAATATTATAATGTACTGTATCTTGTTATTGGTAAATAAATACAATCAATCAATCATATCTCTCCCCACTTCACTGAAAACGAATAATAATAAAAAGATGCAATGTGACTGCATTAGACTGAACGTGATGGGTCAAAGGTGATATGGAATAACAGTACAATTGCCCTACATGTAGCTTCAAAATGCACAATAGATGTAACAAAATAAAGTGCAAACAATGCTGCACTCTTTTCTATTAGATTTTGGTACACAATCTACATGATGACATTATAGCTTGTGGTGTATTTACAAACTAACCATCTATAATGGACCATCTGCAGCAAAAACTATCTATGAATTCTTGAGATTTTAATCAAATATTGTGTTTCAATAGAAATAATACTATTCTCCTTTGAGTTATTCATTGGTGAAAAAAACAAGAAAAGCAATGCTTGCAATCTCACAAATTCCAAAGTAATCCGGGTAATGATTTAAGGGGAGGAACATGAGAAGAAAATGATAGCCATTATATTTCAACACATGAAAAAAATACAAAAAGGTGTCAACACATCGGTATTAATCGATATTCCACAAGTACAGTAATAATATTTTCAGTGAGAATAATTTTTTGAAGATTAATTAAAACTGCCCTACAGATTTTATGATTGGTAACTGATTTATTTATTTATTTCAAGTTCAAGTTCAATTTATTTATCAATTTAATTTCAAGGAACAATAACATTAAATGATAACATACATGACATGTATATAAATAAACAAATGACCACAGCATACTCTGTTCACTCTATTCATTTCATTAGTTTTCTCTAACAGATTTCAGACAACTAAAAAAGCAATCTGATAAGAAAATGGCTGGCAGCAGGACAATGAATATTGTCAAAACTAAGCCATGCAGTAGTCATCCATTTTTTTTTCTTATGCCCAACTTGAAGATTACACAGAGAGATAGACTGTTAATATTATAGAGACAGGAAAGTGATACCAGAAGTCTTTTCACCATATCCTGCCCTCCTACATGCAGGACTTTGTGTATGAACATTCATTTTAATATAGTTTATACATACAGATGCCTTACAAAATCATTCCAGTTTATATATTTCATATAATATACTACATAATAGGTTGTGATTTAACCCCTACCATGCCGTGGGCAGCAAATCCCACCCAAATATTTGAGTGTTGATCATTTTGTTTAGGCTCAGAATGACTAGAAAGTTCTTCTTCATCAGAAACTTGTGCCGTCAATATGTTTCTTCCTAGCAATATATCTTTGCCCAGTTTGCTCAAGAAAAAATGCATTGAAGTAAATATCTAACTTTTGAAATTTCGTTTTTGACAATTGCTCAAAAATCTGGTGGCATGGAAGGGGTTAATCTTCATTTTCTGAAACAACTCTATAGCTATAGCTTCAATAAATGGTTTACAATTTACCTTTCACTGAAATGGGATATTGGGAGAAAGTTTATCAAATATATCTACCGCTATGTTTTGTATAACAGATTTTTTCATCCCTTACCTAGTAACATAATCTTTCAATAACTTTATTGGCAAATGTGTTTGACCATAATTTGAAGCCTATATATGAACTGACCAAATAATCAAGATTCATTTTGAGGTAATTATGAAATATCACCAAAATTTTTTATCAATTAGGTGGCATACATGTGACATGAAGTCCAAGTGCGGTCCAATAATTACTTGGTTTTAATAGAAACAAAAAACAACAAACAGATTTTAAAAACCTTTGGTGAAAATAGGACATCCTAATAAGAAAAATGTGAATTTTGTTTAATGAAACAAGAAAATTAGGGAAAACCATGAAAATTACTGAAAAATTGGCAACTTGATCATGAGTTTGTATGCCGTTCTCTCACAATTCATCAATTAATTTGTTTATATCAATAATACAAATGTTCAATTTTTGTGCAAGAATATGATTTCCTCATACATGTAACTTCAACTAAGTTATATTTCTGGTAATATGTATTTGCATGTATACACTAATACAGAGTAAATAATTTTCTGTAATAATCATGAAAAATATGAATTTTAATAATGAATACACAAAAAAGGATTGACAATTGAAGGTTTTCGGTAACACCATGTGGAAGCCTATGTGAAAAGGCTGTTGATATATTCTTTCGTGAAAAATAACCCACTTATGGGGCGTTGAACTGTTTGAATATTTTTCTCCTATCGAAAGCAAGTTATTCTGACTAGACTTGCCCTTTAAGAACACAACTGAACTTCAAGTGTTCACACCCTGTTTTCAGGCAATTACTTTTTCTTCCTTTTTTTTTACGCTCTGTTCTTTGCTTGTCAGGATAGATAAGAGGGGCACCAAAAAATGTACAGTAAAACTATTATTATTACTGACATCATTTTATCTTAATATTAAGTAGTAGTAGTAGTAGTAGTAGCAGTAGTAGTATAGTAGTTATAGTAAAAGAAGTAGTAGTAGTAGTAGTAGTAGTAGTAGTTGTAGTCGTAGTTTTCTATTCATATATCTTTTGTTTTCATGTTATTTTGTAAATAGTGTTATGTTTCAACAAATTTCTTGTTAGTGTCATGATTAGTCATTAGTTAGTTTCCTTTCATATGTATTATTTAAAAAATGAAAAGGTATCGCAATGCTTTAGCTTTCAGCTTAACTTGCCATACGTTTGCATGTTATTTCACTATCCATATATTGTACCTGTATTATGATATTTGCCTTTTAGTCCTGCAATACCATGTACCTTGCATAAATAAATAAATAATAATAAATAAAATCAATACATAAATAAAATAAATAATAGTAGCAGTAGTAGTAGTAGTAGTAGTAGTAGTAGTAATAGTAGTAGTAGTAGTAGTAGTAGTAGTAGTAGTAGTAGTAGTAGTAGTAGTAGTAGTAGAAGTAGCAGTAGCAGTAGTAGTAGTAGTAGTAGTAGTAGTAGTAGTAGTAGTAGTAGTAGTAGTAGTAGTAGTAGTAGTAATAGTTGTAGTAGTAGTAGTAGTACATTATTATTATCATTATTTTATTTTTATTTATTTTTCTTGTCAGCAAAACTTTTGAAATACTGTGATTCAACTTCTCAAGGTGAAAGAAATATCTGTGCTCTATCAGCATTTCCATATATAACATGTGAGTCAGTGAAAATGCAATCAGTTTTCAAGTGTTCAATTGTTTACACATCAGAGTGTAAATGTACATCATAACATGCACTTGTATGTGGCATATGGTTTCAGTAGAGTAACTCACTCTCTCTCTCTGATAATGTTAATACCATTTTTGTGGACCATTTTTGCACAGTTGAATATCAGGGGAGAAATAAAGAAACGATGTCAAAATTTCATAGGATTAATGTTTCTTTTCATCTTTTAAAGGGAAAGTCCACCTTGTTTATAAGTTGGTTTCAAAAGAATCCTAAATATAATTAAGAAGCAGATCAGAGAAGGTTTGCGCAAAATACGATAAGAAATAACATTATGAATTTTTGAAGTTTGCATCAATCAAACACAAATTGGCAACTCCTGATCCTTGAAATATCTTGCGAGCTCCTCTCCCATTTGCCTGGCCTAGTGCCCTAAAAATCATTAATTTCAATTTTCTCTCAAGAAAATATTCAAGCATACATATAGTAAAATAATAATATATTAATTGCTCATGTTTTTAGACAAAACTGTATGAAACAAATCTATTCCTTTATCAAAAACTAAGAAAATGAAAATCTAAGAAATATTCTGGACAAAGCAAATGGGAAAGGCATTCGCAAGATATGTCACAGAGTTTGTAATTGTGTTTGCAATAGTAATATATGCAATCACTAGTAATACATTACTATAGCAAACATTCATAACTTTCTTATTTTTTATCGGATTTTGCTCAAACTTGCACTAATCTGTTTCTCTTATTTTTCTACTTTCATTAAAATCAATTTTAAAACCAGACTGCCAGGTGAACTTTCCTTTTAATGACCCCAGAAAAATATTTTTTTCTCATTTATATAAATGACCTTCCTAATGTATCTGAGCTACTGTCATATCTTATCTCTGCAGATGATACAAATGTTTTTTAAGTGACTCAGATTTAACGTCACTGATGTATAAAATTAATATAGAAACTAACAAGGTCTTTGATTGGTTCAAAGTTAATGGCCTACGAGTCAACCTAGATAAAACAAATTATATGCATTTTACTACTCAAAATACAAAATTTGACAGTAATTTATTAAATATAAAAGTTGCAAATATTCCTAATAGTCTTACTCAGATAAAACATGTACAATTTTTAGGTCTATTGATGAGAAGCTCACATGATCAAATGATCGTTTATGTTCAAAAATTGCTCGAGTTATTAGTGTAATGAGTAAACTTAAATTTGTTTTACTGTTACATGCATTGTTACTTATTTATAACTCACTGAACATTTATCATATGGCAGTATGTCGTGGGCAAATAGTTCAATTTATCTTGTTTAATAACAGAATCTTTTTATTGCAGAAACGTACCCTGAGAGTAATAGCAAGATACATTTTAGAGCACATACTTCAGATATTTTTTCTAAGATATGATGTATTGACAATCTATGTGATATACAACTTGGGAAATTTATGTATAAATATGTTCAAAAGTCCAAAATTTTAGTGATTGGTACATGTTAAATGATTTTGTCCATAATTATAATACCAGGAACTCACAAAATTTCATAGCATATACTTCAAAACAGCCCTAGGGCAAAAAGGTATAAGATACAGAGGGCATGTCCTCTGGAATGGGTTAAGCAATGATTTTAAAAATCTGCATCACTCCAAAGTTTTAAAAGGAATTTTAAAAAACATTTATTGTTAAAATATTAATATTCTAAATGACCCCCCTCCCTTTACAGTTTTAATTTATGATTATTTGGGGGATAACCCAGACAAGCAAATTTGCTTTTGTTATCCCCCTCCGCGTACTAGATTATTAATTACTTTATACATTTTAAATCAACACCTGTATGTTTGTTTCTCTTGTATTTTATCTCTGTCTTTTATACTATCAAATGTAAATTGTGGTTTGTATTTTGTATATTTTGTATGTATTTTTTCTAGTACTGGAAAATAAAATAAATGAAATGAAATATTGTCTGGCATGTCTAGGCAGGGAAGTATCTCTTCCAACTCCTGTATTATGTGTAAAATCAGTTGGCTAAAAAAATTGTCTTCCTTCCAAAGGGATCATCGAATAGATGTTGTTCACCAGCCAGGTATGATTCTATGAAATGATATATGAGTGGGTATAGGCCCTATCTGTAATCACAAATCGCCTAATGGAAATTTAGGAAAGCGGCCAAATGCATGTTAAGCAGACATACTAGTACATCATTACGGGTAACCTCGCTAGTCAAAACAAAAGGACCGCTATTCATAAGGACCGTCATCATGAATAGCGGTTTTGTATAAATAGCGGTCCTTAATTAGCAAGCAAACCATAGACAAATTACCTCGCTATTCATAAGGATCTCCATTCACAAGGACCACTATTCATAACTATTTCATAAGGACCGCTATTCATAACGCGTGTTAAATGAATAGCGGTTTTCTACGGATTGTAGAATTTGTAGAATTTTATTGACTCTTTGACCCCCTCTCGGGGTATGAGAGTACAAACATAAAAGTATAAATAACAATACATGACTTTTGAATACAATTATTTTACAAAGATAATGACAAAATGATACAATGTACAAACAAAAGTTCTATAAAAACAATGTACATGTGTAGAATATAACCAACTAAAAAACGCAATGTATGCTTAGATAGTGTACGGATAGCGGTCCTTATGAATAGTGAGCGGACCCCCATCATTACACTTGCAGTTGCATACAGAAGCCAGCTCGCCCATGCATGTTTCACTTTTAATTTCAAATTTGTTTAGAATTTAAAATGTATTACAAGTCAAATGTATTAAGATACAAGAAAATCAACTCAACTGACCTGCTTATTGCTAAGCACAAGTGAAAGTACACCCCGAGCCAATCATACACAACAGACAGAATATGATGTTTACGGTTATGGCGTAGTAAGTTCCCAGCTCTCTTTGTTATCTGGTATTGGTACCCTTCATATGATGATAAGCAATGCTGCAACGCCGAGATGCTGCTGTAGTGTGTGTATGCACGTCACGTACAGCAGCTAGCAGAGAGTGGCGAGTGGGAATTCCCACAGTAGGAAGCGCGCACCCGGGAATCCCCTTTTCGCGATCGCAATTACCTCATCGAGTCATAAAATGCGCATGCGTTTATTCCCCACTGTTCACTGATTGGCTAGCCACATACAGATAAACATTGATAACCAGCGCGAAGATAAAATCGATGGATAGAGTCCATGTTTACAAGTTATTAGTAAACATTAATCCAGAAAGCTGAAACTGAGATCATATCACTGTGGTCAGGAAGGAGGAACGTACAAGAAAGTAGGAATTAATTTCATTTGGCCGGCCTAAATTATATACAGTAATTAGTTCCTGTCACTTTTTTAATTGACCTCTTTGCTATAGATTATTCGTGAACTATCTCAATAAAAAAACTTTCTCTCACACTCTCTCCCTTTCTCTTTCCCCCTCTCTCTCTCTTTCTCTATTTCTTTATTTCTTCTCCCTCCCTGAATGCATCCCCCTCTTTCTCTTTCTCCATTACTTGTAACAGTACTTTCTTTCTTTTCTCTCTCTCACGCTATTAAAAATATATCCATTTCTCCTCCCTCTTTCCTCCCTTTCTCCCCCTCTTTCTCTGTCTTAGTCTCTTTCTCTCCCACCTCTCTCTCTCTATATATCACTTCAACTGAGATAAAGACTATTCAAAATTTTGTACTAACTACCATTTTATCAATATATCTCATCATTACAAACATCACTAAATTGGCCAATAAAATGCAGAAATATATTCAAGCTTATTTCATAATAAGTACATGGTAGGTTTATTTCACAAAAAGGCAGGCTGATTCATGGCAACAACTTATTAGTGCATTGCAAAAGAAAAATTATACAACAAATGAAAAAAACATCCATGTATTTGATGAATATGACCTATGCATATGACTTACATAAAATCATTATCATCAATAGTACACAAATCATCAATATTCAGACATTCCCGATAAAAGAAAATCATCATAAAACTTCTTGTAGCGACCACGGGCTATGATATATACAAAACTCACAGGTTGAACACTTATTGTACTTCCATCAAAGGAAATCAGGGGAACTTTGAGGGCAAGTTAAGATGATTCCTAATATCTAGTCTAGGTTTGTTTGTTTTTTAATGTGAGGATTCAGTGTTAGTCAGAATCACTCCAAGATGCCAGGGCTATACATGACTGTATAAATTAATGTTAACAAACTTTAATTTATTCATGCACTAGAATGGCTCTAATCAGATATAAATCTGTACCTGATTAGCACTTGATTATAATAGATATTCACTCAGGTTTTTCAAATGGAATCCAAATAACACAGAATGGAAGAAGGTTGTAAAAAAAAGGAAGTGGTCAGGGATAAAAAAAAACCAAAAAACACTCAATATTGCTTTGCCAAAGAATTCAGTATGAGAAAATTGGGAGCCACATATTTGATATGGTCAAAATGCAACATTTCTTCTCTATATAAGTCTAAATATCAAAATATTATGATATTTAGTTTTTTTTGCTGACTTGTGATTTTCATTACAGTTCGAGCATACGATCTTTAACACTGGGAGTAACGCCTAAAAATTTGTTAACAAATATTATGATTTTTATGATAAAAAAGTTTTCATTAATTGCTCATAACCTTTATACACACATATTCTAACCAGAATGTCCTTTCTCAAGATGGTTTTGACAGGGTCTTCTATATGTCTCTTTCTGTTTTACTTCTTCTTATCAGTGGTCATCGGGTTAAGAAAGGCCAACTACAAAACATTTTATAAACAGTCATACAACTGCAAACAAAACTTTACAATACAGTATATTTCAAAAGATAAAATGAAATGAGGAGAAAAGTTTTCATGGAAATACCGCGTAAGTCAGTTTTTAACTTACAAAGTGTATCCATCAAATGTCTATGCATTTCACTGCCATGCCAACCTCCACAGGTCATTTGAAAATAATAATAATAATATATAAGATTTATAAGGTGCCGAATCCACTTGATGATCAAATGCTCAAGGCGCAACTTGTGCGAAAGATGAAATACATCACAAATAAGCAAAAGTGCAATAGGAGAGGTATGGACATGAAAGGTAATGGTAATCAATTATAGGCCAAATTAAACAGATACTTCTGAGATTATATTTGAACACTATTTCTAATCCCTTGAGGAAGAGTATTCCATATCAACGGCCCAGCATGAGCGAAGGTTCGCTCCCCCCACTTTGTGTTAAGCCTAGGAATAACAAGTATTAAAGCCAAATAGATTTTCCAGGTGGCATTAGTCCAACCAGTAGATTCTTTTCTGAAACCTAAACAGTAACTGAATCTTCAACTGAGGACTGTAGCTCTGTTGACACCCAATATTGAATTGAATTTCCAGCAGTAAGTTCCTGAAAATTCTTTATTTACTCACTTAAAATAATAATAGCAATAATAATAAACCATTCTTTTATAGTGCATATCACATTACACAAGTATGTCTCTATGCACTTAGGAAGAAAAAAGAAGAGAAAAGCAAAGAGATATTTGGTTACTGAGATTCTTTTATCCGTTTCACATTTGGAATAAGTATGTTTTAAGCGCAGACTTAAACGTATCTATTGCATTAATGTTTCTGAGAGATTCGAGGAGGCTATTCCATAAAACTGGGGCAGCATGGGAAAATGAACATTCACCATATGTCTTTGTATGAATAGGAAGAACAATAAACAAAAACTTTTTACATGATCAAAGATTTCTTGTTGGTCTGGATGCAGTGACTTATGGATAACATAAAGGAGAGTAATGGTGGATTTATATACATAGAGGGGAAAACCAGCTCATGCCCCCCTTTGAAAGCTATAACTGGCATACCTTAAGTAGACAATCAATAAAATTTGCCTCCTTAATTGTGTGCTTTTCCAACACTGTGCCCCTTCTTTTACAAAATCCTGGATTCGCCCCTGAAGGAGAGTAATATAGGTCATTTAGATAATTATAGCCATTATACACCACTACAGAATTAAATTCTGTTTATGTTTAGCTGTATACATGTATATTCATGTCTGAGAAACTTTATATACCGGTAACCACCACAAAAATCATATAAGTGTCGTTTAAATGTAGCTAAAAAAAACTTTCAAAAAGCATTATAATACTATGATGTACATAAATAGCACAGATTCACATAAAGTATGTGGATTTTAAAGTATTTCATTAAATAATTAGAGTTTCATTGTTAAGGATTTAAAATGTTTATCTTATAGGTACATGTACATGTGTGAACAACTTCTTTCTAACAAAATTTTGTGAGCCTCTTTTGGGGTTTTTCATTATCAAAAAATGTTTCAACCCCACTGTCTTAATTAGGAGACTGTCAATGGGGGCAAATCGGAATAAGTAAAATGACATTATCAATTCACAATTTTACATATTTCAGAACAGATTAATAGACACCTTATATATCTAATTTCGAAGTGGAACATGTGCTCAAAGTACAAATATATTATTGCACATATTCACACATCATTTCAACAGCGCCTTGAGCAAGCATATATAGATAAATGCTTAAAGTGTAAATTCAACAATGAGCTTAATGTTCGATCCTCTAGGCAGAAAGTGAAGAGGGATGCCTCACACATCACGAGCTTGACTCTTGGAGCTTCTGGAACTGTTCAAGTAGTACCTGAGCAGAAGGTCTTTTTAAAGGCTCCTTCTCAAAGCATGGTTTCAGTATGGTCCGCACCGCTGGGATAGCCTTCCTCAGAATAGGCGGCACCGTGGCTGGTTTCAGCAGAGTTCTCAGCAGGGCCATAAATTCTGCGCCGTCCCAGAGCCGTTGTTCCACGAACAACTCTAGTAAAGTGCAGGCTATGGACCAGATATCATTGCCTGGACCGGCCCAGGCCTTTCCCTCTTTCTGGACCATCTCTGGAGCCATGTGGGTGATGGTGCCGCGCGGGCCTCGGACAGATGTTGAGAGGGACATGGAGCTGCGGGTCTTGATGTGGGCTAGTCCAAGGTCACAGAGATAGGCTCGCTTTGATGTACGGTCAATCTAGATAAGGACACAACATCAATTATTTTTCTTTTTCAATACTTGTGAGTGTGTCTCACTCAAAATCACATCTGTAAAGAATATCTGTACGTCTAATCTCAGACCTATATTCTAATCCCTCTTTATGTTTCAATATTTTAAAAACAAAAAAGTAAAACTAAAAAACACCCTTAAACTCCACAGGTTCACATTCTGCTTCTCACTTCATTGTATTAAACACTATTTCATTTTGTCATGTTTCTTGAAACCATTTTGTATCATCACCAAAAAGACAACCTTGTTTTACCATTTACTGGCCTATTGGGATGGGCATGGAAGGCAAAAATCTTATTTACTCTATCAAATGCGTGCACTCCATCGCCCCCCCCCCCCCCCCCCCCACCATCGGTGGGACAGGGGGGGGGTCTTGAAAGAGATTTCAAGACATTGTTCACAACAAATTATAATCCTTAGACTAACTATATGGGGCATGTATGTAAAAATATACAATAAAACCAGTTTGTCTAAAACTAGAAATGTCCTGTCTCCCCACCCCACCCCCTTCTACATTCTACTGGCCCCCTCCCTACCCTGGCCCCCTTCCTACACTGACAACTCTTTTGCTCTTACCATGACGTTGGATGGTTTGATGTCCAGGTGGAGTATCTTGGAAGCATGAAGGAAGGTGAGAGCTGACAGCAGACCTACAGTGATGCTCATCTTTAATTCTGGTGTCAGGGTAATGCCATCCTTAAAATTGAAAGACAAATTAACTGCACTGAAACAACACATACAAATTGGATGGGAAAGAATGTAACAAATAATTTTCAACCGAATTGCGGTTATGCCCAAGGGCACTTCTCTAAACCCTATGGCCCGTATTCTGAACTCCGGTTTAACTTAAACAGCGGTCTAAGTGTGGTTTAAACTCAGTCTAAAACTGCCCTTTGAACAATAGTTTTGGAAAATTACATTCTGAAATCTGGTTTAACTTAAACTCCAGTCTAGTATCGCTCAACTTTGATTAAAGCTCTGGTTTAACTTAGACTGGAGTTTAAGTTAAGCCGGAGTTCAGAATACGGGCCTATATCTCCATCTCTAAATCCACTTTGTCTCCCTACTATTTCCTTAATTTTTATGTATTTCTTCTTTTTTTTTCCTTCTTTTTCTTCCAGAATCCTCCACTTCCTATTCCTCTTCCTCCTTCTTATCCTCCTCATTCTTTCTTCTTCTTCTTTTTTATCTTCTCCTCCTCCTTTTTCCTCTTTCTCCTTCTCCTCCTCCTTCTTCCTCTTCCTCCTCCTCCTCCTTCTCCCCCTTCTTCCTCTTCCTCTTCCTCTTCCTCTTCTTCTTTTTTCTTTTTCTTCTTCTTCTTCTTCATAATGAACCTATGGGATCACATTACATGTAACTAAATACCTTGCCTCAACACTAGTTATCCAATAAAATACCTTTTTCCTGAAGATGACGTCAAAGAGATCCATGCCATCGATGAACTCCATGACGATCAGGGCCTGTCCAACCTGATGCCCTACCGCCATCAACGATACAATGTTTGGATGTCTAGCACGTCTGAGGAGAATGTAGAGAAAAGAAAATATCAGTGTTGCAGGCAAGGTGATATGACGTACTGTATACACATACATCCATATTTCCATGTTCATGGAAAATGCCCTTCATGTACATGTATGTGACAAGGCTGAATTCAGCATTAGAAAATATGTACAGTATGCAGATGGCAAAAGCTAACACTCCTTGATATTAACTGTAGAAATCATCTTGACAGGTTCTCTATTCTTCCTCCTCCTCCCTCCCTCCCTCCATCCCATTGTCCCTCTTTCCGTTCCCATCCCTCCTTTCTCCACCCTCCTTTCATTCCTACCCTCCCTCAATACCCCTCCATCTCTCCCTAACCCTATCTCACTTACATGTACTTAAGAATACAGCCTTCTTTCTCCACCTCACTCACCTTGCTTCCAGCTGTAGAGATGATCTTGACAATCATTCATTAAGATATCTCTTTCTCCCTCCTCTCTGTTTCCCTCCTCCCTCTCTTCCCTATCCCCACCCCTTCCTCCTTCATTCCCTCCCTCTCCCACTCCTTCCCACTCCTTCCCCCTCCCTCCCTCCCTCCCTACCCCTCCTTCTTCTTATCTTACTTACTTATGAATAGAGACTTCTTTCTCCACCTCACTTTCCTTGCTCCCAGCTGTAGCGATGATCTTGACGGCCACTGTGGTACCTCTCCACACAGCTTTCTTCACCTCCCCGAATCCGCCACGCCCGACCGTCTTCCCGAGTTGCAGCTCATTTGGGCTGATACGGTGCACACCTTCAAAATCTCCACCAGCTTTAAAAGAAGCACAAAAAAATAATCAAATCTGTATATTCAATATTTATCGAATGCAATGAATATCGATAGCTTACATGTATCTTCACCACTTGAAAAGAAATCAAGATGGATATATACCATATTAGTCATCAATTCCAGAACAAGCCCAATACAGTGTAATTTAAAAAAAAAAACGATGTTATGTATACAAAAAACATACTAGAGACAGAACAGTAAGAAATTTCCCTTCGTTTGTGAAAAACATACTGTATCATAGCACTGAAACAAATGAACTTCTGATAATGTCATATACCGTAATGTCACCAGTCGTGGACTGGTTTGACAGTTTTGGATTCATAATTTACAGAAAATATCATATTTCTTGAGGAATCACCAACCATTCGATGCCGAAAATGCTTGTGAATAAAAAATCCACCTGAAACATTCCATCTTGCTTCTACGGCACGAACGCCACTGCGGCGCTTCTGCGGGACTTCTGTTGCTCCAGTGTCGCCGCACTGTGCACCAGTGGTGCCGCACCCTTAGCTCATGATATTGCAAAGGATGGATTAACCCAAGATAAATCACTCTGTTGTAAAAATATTTACTTGGTACACGGTGCGTACTAAACCATACGCAGGAAGCTATCTGGCTATGGCATTGTCTTTGCGGGATTGTGCATCCGCACTGTGAAATGCACTTGTCGGGCTGCCTACGTCATGATTTGTGTGTTGTAGGAATGGCGCGTCAAGACTGGAGCATATAGCATCTCAACGAGACAGCCAACTTTGAATAAAGATAAGTTGTTTTCAAACTATTTTTCATGCAAAAAAATTGTCTGGCCAACATCTATGGAACTTAGCTCTGTTACATCGAAAACAGAAAATATTGTACATATTATTTATTTTGTTTCAATCTGCTAAAGAGGAAATTCATTTTTTTACAAAAAAAATTAGAACATAAAAAAGCCCCGTGGATAATTCTTTTTGGACACAAACTCTTCCAGCCGTCATTCTCTGCTGATATGAAATACTGTGATAATAAGAAAATCATGAAGACAGGTCATGTGACAGGCAGATCCCAGGTTCTGCAAAAGGGAGGGCATATAATGCCAAAGTATCTCTAAGAAGCAAAAACAAAGTTTTATTGGCGCACTAAAAGGAATGCCAGATTGGACTCAAAAGGGGGCACGGGCCGGTTGTGGTGCGTCTCTTAAGTCTGCCAAAGTGTGAATTTTTTTTTATATATTTGAAAATCGGACATTTAAAATTTGTTTTTACAAAAAGATCTTGTATTTGCATACCTTGTATCTTTTCTGGCTTTGGAACTTTTTCAGCAGCAGGTTTTCTATCCTTCTCTTTCTTTTTCTCCTCTTTCTCCTTCTCCTTTGTTTTCTCTTCTTCTATAGATTTATCTTCAGCTACTGGTATATCCTTGATTCTGCAACAGATAAAGAAAAAAAATAATTTATATGCAGACATCAAATCTGACATATAGTTGTCATCATCCTAAAAATGTATATTGAGTACCGGTATTGGTTTTTCCAGCAGATACAGGATACTATATGGCGACTATAAATGATTTTCTTTCTTTTTTCCAGATTTCAATTCTAATTTTGATCTACAGCCCTCCACCCCATTCAAAATGATAGATAACAGCTCTTTAAAAAAAAAAGAAGAAAACAAAAATGAAGGGAGGGAGGAGGAGGGAGGGAGGAGGGAGGAGAGGGAAAAGAGTGAGGATGGGGTGGAGGGAGGGAGGAGGGAGGAACTCTATGCACAAAATACACAATTGACTGCTGGGCTGTACATCAAACAATATTGTGAAGTCAAAGGCATTTTTCTCATGTACACATGTAGAATGAATATACGTAAATGCAGGTACACGCAGCAAGTCACACACACTACCAGTACTCAGTTAATATCCTTTAAAATAAATAATAATATTAATGATAATCGTAACTGCTTTTAATATAGCACCTTTCCAATTTAGTAACTGATCAAAGTGATTTTACAGTGTATTATTACAATCCGTCAGGCATATTATAAAAATAATCCTTTTCAAGAAAGAACACATGGGATGAGGTATAATATAACTAATTTGACTGCTTATTTTTCAAGTCACAAATAAAAATCAACAACTAATCAGTGATCTTGGGATAATAGTTTAACTCTAACCATCAAAGCAGTCAATATTTGCATACTATCTTACAGAGTGATTCCAGCTACTCTCATCAGAACATTCAACAACACTGGTTCACCATCCACACAGTTATAACCCCCCCCCCCCCCCCCCCCCCCCCCCCCCCTCTGATCTTGGGCAATAGTTTCAAACATATTCCTCAAAGCAGTCAATATCTGTATACTATCTTACAAAGTGATTTCAGCTCCTCTCATCAGAACATTCAACAACACTGGTTCACCATCCACACAGTTATAACCCCCCCCCCCCCTTTGATCTTGGGAAATAGTTTCAACCATATTCCTCAAAGCAGTCAATATCTGTATACTATCTTACGAAGTGATTTCAGCTACTCTCATCAGAACATTCAACAATACTGGTTCACCATCCACACAGTTATAACCCCCTCCCCTGATCTTGGGCAATAGTTTCAACAATATTCCTCAAAGCAGTCAATATCTGTATACTATCTTACAAAGTGATTTCAGCTACTCCCATCAGAACATTCAACAACACTGGTTCACCATCCACACAGTTATAACCCCCTCCCCCCCCCCCCCCCCCCCCCTCTGATCTTGGGCAATACATGTAGTTTCAACCATATTCCTCAAAGCAGTCAATATCTGTATACTATCTTACAAAGTGATTTCAGCTACTCTCATCAGAACAATCAACAACACTGGTTCACCATCCACACAGTAATAACCCCCACCCTCCTTGATCTTGGGAAATAGTTTCAACCATATTCCTCAAAGCAGTCATCTATACTATCTTACGGAGCAATTCCAGCTACTCTCATCAGAGCATTCAACAACACTGGTTCGTCTTTCAGCAAGTCAAAAGGGGTGTGTCCACTGTTATTCTTGATTGTGACATCACTGCCATGACGAATGAAGAAAGCAATGAGGGCATCTCTGGGTGTGGTGATCGCTGGGTCATCGACCTCCTTACATATCTATGTACATATATAAATCATATAGGTTTTAGAGAGTCTTCTCATTAATTCACCTGTATTTGATGCAGTGTAGACTACATACATGTACCTGAATGACTGCATGATCAATCGTACATAATCGTAATGAGGCTGAACATTTTGTAAGGTTACAACGCTCTAAAGGACAAAAATATATTGTATTATGCATGAGGCAAATTAATTCTTATGCATGTAGAGTATATAAAGGAGATAAAATGTAATGTAAGCGTAATATAGGAAGAGATATTTACTGATTTTCAACTTCACCTTAGTGCTATCAACGAAAAAAGTATGTATTTGCAAGTATAAAAGGACCTACAACTTTAGATTTGAGGGGTAGGTGAATGAGAACTAGAAATATCACTGAAGATGATGATTAATACCCCCGCCCCGTGACGACAGCCTTTCTTGACTTTTGGCTGAAAACTGAGGAAGAAGTTCGATCCGCAAGATTTTTCCGATTTACTGCAATAGATATGCCGTTTCCATGGCAACGTAGCTTCCGACACATCTAAAAAATATGTCTTGCACATCTTCCCACCAAGACCAATGTGTGTACCAAATTTCTTGACTTTTGGTCGAAAACTGAGGAAGTAGTTCGATCCACAAGATTTTTCCCTGATTTACTGCCATAGATATGCCGTTTCCATGGCAACGCAGATTCCGACTCATCCGAAAAATATGGCTTGCACATCTTCCCAGTAAGACCAATGTGTGTACCAAATTTCATGACTTTCGGTCAAAAACTGAGGAAGTACATGTAGTTCGATCCGCAAGGTTTCCTTGATTTTCTGCCATAAATAGCCGTTACCATGGCAACGCAGATTCCGACTCATCCAAAAAATATGTCTTGCACATCTTCCCACCAAGACCAATGTGTGTACCAAATTTCTTGACTTTTGGTCAAAAACTGAGGAAGTAGTTCGATCCGCAAGTTGTTTCCTTGATTTTCTGCCATAAATATGCTGTTACCATGGCAACGCAGATTCCGACTCATCCGAAAAATATGTCTTGCACATCTTCCCAGTAAGACCAATGTGTGTACCAAATTTCATGACTTTCGGTCAAAAACTGAGGAAGTAGTTTGATCCGCAAGGTGTTTCCTTGATTTTCTGCCATAAATATGCCGTTACCATGGCAACGCAGATTCCGACTCATCCGAAAATATGTCTTGCACATCTTCCCAGTAAGACCAATGTGTGTACCAAATTTCATGACTTTCGGTCAAAAACTGAGGAAGTAGTTTGATCCGCAAGGTGTTTCCTTGATTTTCTGCCATAAATATGCCGTTACCATGGCAACGCAGATTCCGACTCATCCGATAAATATGTCTTGCACATCTTCCCACCAAGACCAATGTGTGTACCAAATTTCATGAGCTTTGGTCGAAAAAACTGAGAAAGTTGTTCGATCCGCAAGATTTGCAACGGATCGACCGCCCGGCCGACCGACCGACCGCCCAACCGTCGACTGATTCCTATATACCCCCTTCAAACTTCGTTTGGCGGGGGTATAATGAATAACATCCAAGAAATCTTGCATACTGACATTGATGCAATCCGATCTTGGGGTTCTGGCTCATGTACATATATGAAAGTCTTATAACTTTTAATATCTCTATACATGTACTCTATTTTTATTTTTATTACATTTTATTTTTTATTTTTTTATTTTTTATTTTTTTTTTATCATCTTAATTATTTGTAAACATCTTGATTTGTCATTAATTTTTATATATAACAATGTTTGTATCTGCTTGAAAGTTTTTTTTTATGTTTGTGAACTCTCAATAAAAACACAATTAAAAAAATCTGGCATAATGACTTTGTCTAATACTACCTCGTTTCCAAGAGCACCGCTCTACCCACTAATTAAGCTACATGTATGTACATGTACATGTACATCCTCCTCGGAGATTGGGAATGAATGGGAAGAAATTAACAAGGAAACTGAGAGAAGAAAACAGTCTGAAATCAAAAAAGAAAAAAAAATGAAAGACAGGAGGCCACTTATGATTATCTATCAAAGACATAACCAAACTCAGTGCATGGTGTAGCTACAGAGGGGAAGGGGGCAAAATTGGCCAAAAAAAAGGTTTTTAAAAAGACAGAAAGAGAGAAAGAAAGGAAGAGGGAAGAGGAAACATGAAAATAAGATGATCCGAACCCTATCCCACACCCGTCCTCTCATTCTTGTTTTCTCATCCAACGACTATTTCCTGTGCTTCCCCTCCCGCGACTCAAAGGCCCGCTCAATGCCTGGACCCATGCTGTAACCTGGGCCCTGTTTCATAAAACTTGTCATCAATTACAAGTTGCAATAACTGTTATAAGCTACTGAAATCCTTGCATTTGATTGGCTGAGAGCAAATTTGTCAGTAAAAATCACCAACAAGATACTTGATGAAACACTCCCCTGAATTACCTCTTGCAATGTGGGAGTGTCCTGGACAAATTTCTTCCCTCTCGCTCTCCGCTTGACAGTCAAATGCAGCATGGTATCACCGTCCTTGTCTTTGATATTGACATCTGCTCCGTGGCTGACGAGAAGTTCGACGACCTCTGTGTACCCCTGCCATGTGGCCACATGGAGTGGTGTGAAGTTACCATGGCGACCGGTGATGGTTGAAAGGTCACAGTTTGGCTATTTACGAAAAACATGTTTAGAACTTATTACAGTTGTGA
Source organism: Heliocidaris erythrogramma (assembly GCA_025617745.1). NCBI lineage: Eukaryota > Metazoa > Echinodermata > Echinoidea > Camarodonta > Echinometridae > Heliocidaris > Heliocidaris erythrogramma. Next base: position 12,194,334 of record CM046865.1, on the reverse strand, counting down.
TTATACCTCTGTAATTTGGCGCACAATGCACACAGTGTGTACACCATCTACATTCTCCATCTTGAAGGGAGTATTCCTCATATAGTCACCAGCAGAGCATTACTCTCTTTTCATTATCCATTTGTCACAGCTTTTGGTAATTATTCAAAAGAAGTTTGTTTCTATTAATAATAATAATAGTGGGTTCTTGTATAGCGCACGTCTGTCAGACTGGACACTCCTGGCGCTTGACAATTATTACCCTGGCTTTAGCATTGCTAAAGCCAGGCTGAAGCACTCTAGTATTTCAAGAAATTAATTCCTACATGGTTTTGTCTAGTGTCTATATCCATTGCAGTGTCACAGGTGGAACACCATCCCAATTGTAATAATGGACACTAATAATATTTACTACTTTTGGAGATAGAAAAGCTTTGCTTTCTTTATATTGAATGTCAAAATTAGCTCATGATTTCTGCAGTTTCATGTGATGGAACACTGTTTGCATCAAAACAAAAATGGAAGAAGCAAACCCTGATTGAAACATTGGACTGAATTCTTAGTGATGAGACAAGTCATGTTTGAGAACTTCTTGGCTTCTTGGTTTGAGAAAATGAGGATACCCACCATATCAATCAGGACACGCACAATGTCGATATGGTTATTAATGGCTGCAACATGAAGAGGTGCGTAACCATCATCCTTCTGAATGGTAGAGAGAGACGGGTCCTTAGCAACCAATAACTTCACCACCCTAGCAACAAGAGAAATATGATTCACTTGATAATTTTATACAGACAGATTATTTGCTTAGGTCCATCATAATTTGCCCAAAACACTGTGATCATGGCACACTAAGACAATGAGAATCGTGAACTTGGTAGAGCTTCCTTTAAAGGGTTGTAAAAGACTGGCAACAACTGCTCCATGTCAATTGTGTGCACTAACCAAATACTAATCTCTAACCCAGGACAAAACACTATACTGTAATGTCACCAGTCGTGGAGGGGTCTCACAGTTTTCGATCAATAATTTTTTTTAGAAAATATCATGTTTGTTGAGGAATCATCAACCATTCGATGCCGAAAATGCATGTAAATAAAATCCACTTTAAATCATTGCATCTTGCTTCTACAGCACGTACGGTACTGCAGCACTTCTGCAGGGCTTCTGCTGCTCCAGTGGTGATGCACCCTTCGTAAATGATATTGCAAAGGAAGGATCATAATCTAAGATCAAACACTCTGTTGTAAAAATATGCACTTCAGACAAGGCAGGCTATGGAACCATACGCAGGAAGCTATCTGGCTATAGCGTTGTCTTTGCAGGACTGCGCATGCGCACTAGTATCTCTGTATACCAAAAGTTAAGAAGAGCCTAGGAAAAGAGTGTTTATCTTACTTAGGTACAATTTTTTGGAATGACCTTCCAGTCACAATTAGGAAAAAGTCATCAAGATCAAGTTTTCGTAAAGCTCTTGTCCAATATCTGCTAGAAAATTAATGTACTTTGATATTATTCTTAAAATACACTGTATTTATCTCATTAATGTAAATACTTTTTAGTTTGTGTTGTATGTATACATTTTTTATGATATACATGTACTACATATTATCATCAGTAGATTCATTACATTACAGATTGTTCATTTAATAATATTTTAAAGCAAGTATTATAATAACTGATAACTGCCAACAGTAATATATTACTGAACAGTATGTAACACATTATATAGGAAATATTCTTTGTAACTGCCTAAATACAAGGGACCAGACTCGACTAGCATTCATGCTATTTTCTGGTTCCTATTATCTTTGCACTCTTGTGTAACGAGATATCACTGTGAACATGTACACAGTGATAACGAGATATCACTGTGAACATGTACAATGATGATTATAGCATTGGATAATAAAAAATTCATTCATTCAGTATAATACGCTTGTCGGGCTGCCTACGTCATGATTTGCGTGTGGTAGGAATGGCGCTTCAAAACTGGAGCATATGCATTCTGGGCAAGACAGCGAAGTTGGAACAAAGATTTTACAAGGATGCGCCACGACTGGTGACGCCATGGTACCTAACCCTAACCCTAAACCTAGCCTAAAACCTTATTGCAACCTCAATCCTGACCCTACATGTTTATCTTTGATGAAATAAAGCCCAGAGCAATTGCTACCGGAGCATATGTAAAGCAAGTGAAAAGTAAAAGAAATGAAAGAAGGGCAGATGAGTCAAAAAATATGTATAGAAAACAAGAATTGTTAATTTCAGGATAATTAACCCCCTGTTCAGACTACCTAAATTCATTGTATGGCTATACGAGAATCATATAAAGCTATACGCTAAGTTATTAAATTTTCAGTCTGACCATCGTATAGAGAAACGTTGTATCCCGAAACGCATGGTTGAGCATTGTTTCGAACGCAAATTTGATAAAGAATCAGCGTCCCCTTGGATTCTGAACATGGTATCTTACGAGGATCGTATAGCTGGGCAGGGCTTATCATGCGTGTGAGGACTGATGTAACCATTCAGCTGTAATATGCTCCATCGCTGTCCTTGACGTAACCTGATACAAAACATATGGTGTCAAATGACTTCCCCCAAAACCTGTTTCTTTATTTCATGTTGTAGTCTGTATTCTCTATACATTTCTTTATACAAGTCTTGTATACCTTTTCTGTAGTCTGAACAAGCTATAAGGTTCCTTGCTAATTCTACATCATGAGAATCACTTACTCAAGGCAGTTCCGTTTGGCTGCATAATGAAGAGGAGTAAAGCCGTCATTGTTTCTCAGTCTGAGATCAGCGGACTTGTGTTGGATGAAAAGTTCCACCAGGGAGGTGGACTTTTGTTTGATAGCCAGGTGGATAGGCAGGTTGCCATCATTGTCCTGACATCAAGGATGAAAATATGAAAAAAAAGGGTAGGAAAACAAATTCATTGAAAATGATTTATGGTTCTAAAAACCATCAAATTCTCTCTTACTGGTTGAGGCAAGTCTTTTAGGCTTTTTACACTTGCAAAATTTTGCTTAGTCCCGTACAATCGGTGGGGCTAAACAACGATTTAGCCCCACCGATAGTACGGAACTAAGCTTAGCCCACTTTCTGTTAAAATTGCATTTTACCAAAGTGGGCTAACTCCACGATAGTACAGGATTATTTTAGCCCTGGTAAAAAGCAGGGTTAGCCTCACCTAAAGGTCAAAAGGTGGGGCTAAGCGCTTTGGCTAGGGAGATAGTAAAGGACTAAACTGCAAATGAGAACAGCAAAAAAAAAAAATAGTCCAGGGTTAAGGGTGCATGCATGTGTTCTACTTAAGCACGTAAATGGGCACTGCGCGATTATTTAAGCTTATTTTAGTACGCTTATGGAGCAATTTGTAAAGGTCATGCACTTTTCATTCTGACTATTCGTAAAGGTCACACACTTTCATTTCATGCATACCCAAAATATTGATAATGCAGTGTGACACTATATGGACTGAAGAGATCAACGAAACATATAAGTACTATTCTGTCAAGGTCGCAAACGTTTCTTCTTGGGTGACTGATGGGGAAAAGTACATTTTATGATTTTATCATGTGATTACCTTTTGACCAATCAAAGAGCACGATTCTTGGTATGTGGAATATAATGCTTGTTATTAATTCTTACTAAAGTTAACCAGTTCAATACGGAAACAGGATTGCTCCTGTATTACATCTACAGGAATCAAAGAATTCAGTAGTCAATGGATTAAGAATTTGGTTCGTGTACAGGAAATTGATTGTTGAGGCCTCTTAGCTGAAACCACAAGTTTGTTGACCACGTACCTAGCAAAATGTACCGGTAGTGGCACGTACGTGTACATGTAGATCCATATCTTGGTCGCATCTGGCTAATAAGCACTCATTTTACATCTATCTGGGATCTACATTGTAGCTAGGCAGAGAAGGCATGCACCAGAAGTAGCCATTCAGAAACTCAATCAGACACTGGGGGGTCAAGGGGTCTGAAGCCCCCTTTTTTTTGTTCCTTGTCAGAGATTTTGGGGGAATTGGACCCAAAGTCCTGAATCCACCGTTGGACAGTGGTGCCTGAATGAGGTTATTTGTTTTTCCTTACAAATCATGTATGTAAACAGTGAGGGAATTTCCATGTTATGGACAATGAAACAATAAAATGGAAATGGAAAACTAAAATTGAATATTGAAATTGAGAATTGGAACTGAAAATTGAAACTGAGAATTGAAAATTGAAAATGAAAATTGAAGATTGAACTTGAAATTCAAAATTGAATTTTAAAATTGAAGGTGAAAATTGAAATTGATTGAATTGCCTTAGACTATACCTGCACATTTACACTGCCACTATACTTCATGAGAACCTCAACACATGATCTATGATCACTGTGTGCACTGATATGCATGGGAGTCCGTCTACGTTTGTTGTACGTGTTGATATAAGCCTTTCGATCCAGCAAGAACTCTGCAACTGACGGATTGTTGCTGAGGGGAAACATTAAAAATGTAATATGATTATATAATGATGGATGTATAATTTATCTTCATTTTATCAACAACACACATGTTTGCCGTATAGCACAGCAAGTAACAACAATCTTCACAACAACAATAATGATAATGAATTGGCAACTGGCTGAAATGCTCCCTATAAAGTGGAGTGGAGAATGTGGACCATAAGTGTCGAATCTGTGGATCCGATGACAAGTGTAATAATGCACTGTAAAATTGGGATTGAGATTGGGATGGGGATACTGAATGTACTGCCCTTCAGCCTAACATCACAAATGTACCTGCAGCTCAACATTATGGTCCTCTACACTTACCCAATAACAGCAAACGAGAGAGCTGTGTCTGTCCAGGAGAGTCCCTCACACCCTTTACTCACCCCTTTCATCTTTATACCAGCAACACCAATACCACCACTAATTCTCCACACTCACATGATGACCACTGTACCAACCTTTTGGGTGCTTAACCCCTTCCATGCCACCAAATTTTTGAGCAATTGTCAAAAATGAACTTTCAAGAGTTAAACATTAACTTCCAATGACTTTTTTCTTGAGCAAACTGGGCAAAGATATATTGCATAGGTATATACATTATATTAAAGGCATAGGTTTCTGTGCGAGGAAGAATTTTCAAGCCATTCTGAGCCTAAACGGAATGTTCAACACACGGCATGGTAGGGGTTAAGCGCGAACAAATAATGCGACTAAACATGTACATGGCACCGTTACAGAGGCTACTATACAAGGTTGTGGCACGTGAGCACGGGCTAATTAATGCACATGAACGCGGCACCGCCATGCAGATTAGTACACAAGGTTGTGGCATCGTATGGGTAAAAGGAGGCACACATGCACCTCACAGTAATGTTCCTCTCATCTTTCCAACCCGTTTTAACATCTCGACACCAGACCACCGTCACCACTACCACCAGTTGCATAGCTAGCATGTGTCCTAGGGGCATTTCATCAAGTGTCTGGTCAGTGATTTTTACTAACAAATTTGCTCTCAGCCAATCAGATGCAAGGATTTTAGTAGCTTCTAACAGTTATTGCAACTTATCATTAATGCAAATTGCAAGGCCACTGATTAACTCTCACTATGCCAATGGGTTTTAGCTCTCTTTAAAATTTTACCAAAATGTGATCAATGCTTACTTTTCAAATGTCTGCACTTCATGAACCATCTATCATTTCATAAAATATTGAGTACAAAACTTGTAGGAAATTTATTACCATTTCTTATGATACCAAACATTATTACTTAATCCAACTTTATGCATAAGAATTATTGAAAATGACCTTTTGGGTTTCTTTTTTGTCCACCATTTTGGGGTTTCTCATTTGTTTAGTATTGTTTAATGTTGAAATAAGGTAATATCTTTTTAAAAATCTGCAATTTTCTCAGAAAATTTCTATGGTAGCATATTACTATAATCGTATATTTAAAATGCTTGATTTATGCTCAAAATTTTGATATACATTGACCACCATATACATGTACAGTACCTTTCCTGTGGTCGAGCAATTGGTGAATGAAAATGATGAGTCTATGTGTCACATATATGTGACATCAGCACTGAAAGACTTAATGTGTAGGCGAAGGTCCTATCATCTTCTTTTCTCATCCTTTTCCCTCTCCAATTCCTTTTCTCTATTTGTCTCTTTATTTTTCTTTGGTTTCTTCCATTTTTCAACATTCACTTGGGGACACATGCCCACCACCCCCTCCCCCCCTTCATGAACTCCTTCTTGTAGCTATTCCACTGACTTAAAAATCACCAATCCTGCAAAACTCACCCAATGACAGCAAATGCAAGAGCAGTGTCCCCGTCTCCATCTTTCTGTTCAAGGGAAGCATGTGCGTCTACCAGGACCTGTACGATTGGTAGGGAACCCTCATGGCATGCAACCTGAAGGGCTGTGCGTGAGCTGTAGGTTGCATTTGCCTATTGCAAGATGACATGGATAACGGACAGAGAAATATTTTCACAAAAGATGTGCAGTGGTATATAGAAAAAGATCAATTATTGCACAGAGTGCATTAGACTCCTCTGTCATAAAATCAAAGAAATTACCACTTTCTGATGAAGCAGTAAGCAGGTAGAGTATAAATACATGTATTTCATTACTGAACAACTTTATGCATACCTGCTCTGGTTAAGGGGCTTTCACATATCCACTCCGGGGCCCGTACGTTTTGACATTTTGGCTAATTTCGTACAGTGCCCGGCCAGCTCCCTTATGGTTCCCACGGGCACCGGGACATTTCTCACCAGCCGTACAGGCGCTGCGGTGCTGAGCTGGCTGCTCCCAATTCTCCCGGTGTTTTCATCTGACCGTTACGCCGTAGAAAGCCTGTAGAAGTCCGTGGTGGCACCCTCGGGGTCCCGTGTGGGCGCTGTACAGTGGCCAGGCGGACTCTGCATGATTTCTTCTGCCAATTCTCGTGATAAAAAATTGACAGGCGCCTTGCGGCGCTCAAGGGTGCCGCACGGCTCTGCTACGGTCCCCTCACATGCCCTCAAGAGTCCCGGGCAATATGTACATCAGGCATCTGCCATCTGGGGTCCGTTTGATGTGAAAATTGCATGTGCGGGCCCACTCACGGCGGCATAAAATCCATCCGTCTGGGTTTTCTTCCTTGCTGGACCCATGGCTTAAGACTTTTGTACAACACGTGAACTCTAGTAGCTGCATTGTACATTTGAGAGGTCTTTAGCTCTCAAATGTACAACACATTTATAAATAATATAGATGCCAGAGGCGCAAACAGTGCACTGCATGGTACCCGGCTGGGTGCCGGCCAGGCGCCGTGAGGACCCCGGTCAGGTGCCGTGCAGTGCACCTGTTCATCGGACGGAGCCCGGAAGCTTACCACTCAGCAGCCGGCCGGCACCCTTACGGTTTGTCGACAGGTGCCTTAATTGGGATTACACTCTACCAATTTTCATCGGGTATGCCCAGGCACCGTAGAATTTGGGACCACACACGCCGTAGAAGTAAAAATTGTAAGGAACCCATACGGTCTCTAAAATCCACGGCAAGCCGCCGGGTGGGGAAAATTGTACAGGGCCCGGTGGATTTGTGACCTAGGCTTTAAAAAGCTAATGCCAAAAGCTTTATAAACACTACAGTATATTGGATTTACATACAAAGGTACATATCTCTCGTCCTATCTGCACTTTGTGAAATGGGGGACAGGTCATCTGGGGGCATGGCACATATTTGAGATTACCTCAAGCAATGATTTTAACCATGCCCCTAAAAACAGTAGAGCTTAGGAAGGACTACCGTATATTTATTTCCTGACAAATAGTCCTTTTACCAGTTAGGGTTCTATCACAAAAGGTTTTAACCATGCCCCTCAAAGCAGTTTATAATTGTATACTATTCTCTAATCCCAGAAAGACTATACTATAAATTCCCAGATAGATAGTCCTTTTACCAGTTTGGGGTTCTGCTTCAGGAGATCCTTGACCTTCTCTAGGTTTCCAGCGGCAGCAGCTTTAACCATCTGCTTGTCTTCATTGGTCGTTGTTTCCGAAACTCCAGCTTCCTTCAGCTTTTCTGCCAACTTCTCCACCCAGCGATGCATGGCCTCCTTGTCTGCCGGACCAGCGGGCTCAGGAATCGGTACCGGTTTGGATTGGACCTGCGGAGCTGGAAAGTGTGATATACATACTCGTACGTTAATAGTGATTAATTCATTTGTATTTAGAAACATTCTATAGCTAAAGTAATGTTTTCTTTGAATCGAAGATAATATGCATCCTTTGACAAGACAGGGAAAAAAATCTTTTTCACATTCCCCAAATTAACCTGTTCAAGTTCATGTTTAATTTATTTCCATAATTTCGAATAAAAAAAACAAACAATCAAGGAAGCAATGCAATGTAAAAAATGGATGAACAGAAGGAGCAGCAATACAAATCATACAAATTGGATTTACAAAGGTCAGTTGACCTATCATAGGTCAATCCCCTAAAAAACAACGTCTAAATGTTAAAAAAACTTCAGATATACACAATGAGAATTTTATATGTTTAATCAAATTAAATTCTAATTCTAATTTTACTACATTAACAAAAAAATACATACAAATACATGTACAACAACCAAAAAAGAGGCAAAAGAATGAGATAAGTTAGGGTAGAGTCTATGGAAAAGAGTGACAATATCAAATCATGTCCAATAGGTTAACCCTATAATCTGCTCCCATGTACCAAACCCAGTGCCACAGTGCTAATTCCTATTGTGCAGACGACTAATCCTCCATGTGCTGGGTTTAGTTTTGGGGTGCGAACAACAATGCGACTAAACATGTACAATGTACGTGACACAGATCAGTACACAAAGTTGTGGCATCATATGGGTTAATAAATTTAAAGTACCATCAAGAAAGATTACATTTATTACATTTTCATTCAATGTCCCTGATCAGACCTTTCGTCTTCAATTTCTCTCCAGTATACTTGGTAAAATGGGCATCAATAAAACATGAAGCAAATGTTGCAAGAGCAAATGTTGAATCTCCTATCATAAACATCATTATCTCGTTTGTTTTATTTTTCATTTCATTAGTTTGTTTGTTATAAAAATATCTGGTGTGTATCAATAGCTGCAGGAAATATTGATAAACAAAAGGAAATCTTTCTTACCATTTGTGATGATGTTTTCATAACCTTCATCACCTTTCTTCTCTTCGTCATCCCCCTCCTCCTTCTTAATCTCCGCCTTCTCCTCCTTCTTCACCTCCATCTTCTCCTCCATCTTCTCCTCCATCTTCTCCTCCTCTGCATCCTCATCATCTCCATCATGTTTTGGGAGAAGTATCAGGGCAGCATGATGGTATCTCAGAGTTTGGCCTTTGACCTTCACCTTCACACTGCCATTGTCATCTTTTTTTTCCAGGACTCTACCTTCCAACCCTGCCTTTTTTCTCTGTATTAATAAGATCAAGTTGCTATTTAAAGTATCTACAGCCATGGAAAAATTTATTAGACCAAGAATGTACTGATAGTGTTATTTTTGTGGTAAGAAGGAAATAAAATATCATAAAAGCAAGGTATAATTGCTGGAATTTGGTATTCATTCAATGAAATACAAAGACAAATCATTTTTATAATTTTGTTTGCATATTATTACAGAAGCTTGGTCTAATAAATTTTTTCCAGGGCTGTATATGTCTGTGTAAATTACCATCCAAATAATATTTTTTTTTTTACCATCTCAAAATTTGATTTCCTATTGGGTTGAATGAATTCAATGGATTAATTGTATCCCCCCCCCTCGAATCATTTAGTTTTTCTTAAATTTACTTTCTCGATCCCAAGCCGACTCAAAAAGATGTTGGTTATTTCTTCTTCTTGCAAGTCTGGGATTTGTTACTAAATTAATTCCTAAAAAGGTGATGACCACTGTTTACCTATTCTGTTGCTTGTCAAAGAATTTTCGAATTGTGCCCCCCCCCCGCACCTTCACAGAATCTTGAATGTGCCCCAGCTTTGACTTACCATTTCAATGTCATCAGCTCTCCTCTCGTTATTTCGATGTAGATCTTGGATCATGTCAATGTTTGCACTGATTCGGACACGATCTCCAGCTTCATAGTCAACCACCTACCAATGAAATATATCAACATACAGTAAAGCAGCCAAAATTTTGATGAATAACACTATAGCTCAAAAAATGATCGTTAAAATAGTTCCTATTTTTAATATTTAAAATGTACCTTCACCTAAAAAATCATCTGTGTACAGCTACATGTAGAATGTATCAAATCAAATGTGAGCACTTACGGGTGCATCGACTAGCCTTAAGTTGCTGTAATGTTTATTGGGAGTGTATTTCAACTTGCAATATCTCTTTATAGTAAATAGTGTATGTATAATACGCGCTGTGATTGGTTAGATTCGCATCACGTGACATGCAAAATTTTGTTATACATGTAGTGCACTATAAAAAAAATTAGGCCCGGGCCTAATGCACAAAAACAGTGATGGATCTAAGGGTCTATTTACTATAAGAATTAGCATAGGCGGATCCAGAGGGGGGGTCGCGGGGGTCTGGACCCCCCCCCCCCCCTTTTTTTTTTTTTTTTTTTTTACTTGGCGCCGTCTTTCTTGGCGTTTTTGTTTTTTGTTTTTTGTTTTTTTTGCTTGTCAGGGAATTATGGAGGGAAACTGGGCCACATAACCCCTTTACTGAGCGTTTTTTGGAAGTTTGGCGAAAAAAAATTTTTGTCCCCCCCCCCCCCCCCCCCCCCCCCCCCCCCCACTGAGCGACTTTTCGAGAAGCTGGCGAGACCAAAAAAATACGGGTGTACGTTTTGACCCCCTCTTTTACTCAATCCTGCATCCGCCCCTGATTAGTGTATGTTTTATTTACACACCATTACTGGACTATATGAACTCCAAATACTAAATTATCCCTCGTGCAAGTGTATTTCACCTCGGCCTGCGGCTTCGATGACACAAAACTGCACTCGGGATAATTTAGTACTTGTCAAGCACATAATCCAGTATAGTGCATGATAGACCATGCACTATTTATATAATAGAATCACATTTGAAGCTCACATTTTGAATTTGGTATAGCAACTTTGAACCCCTAACATAAAGAGCAAACTATTTTGGGGTGACTGGTACACTTTAATGCACTTTTGATACTTTTTGAGACTTTTCAAAATAAGTTCCTTCCAAACAATGCTGAACAAACAAATGCACAACTTTAGCTTCAATCACAAACATTTAAGTATTCATAGTCACATATCGTAATGCTTGAAAATTTCCAGATAACTTACAGCTGACTTTTATCCAAGCTGGTTAAGAAGCCAGTTTGGCTAGTGTTTAATTCTATGCAGTGTTTACTTTTTGGAGATTATAAATGATGGGTTAGATATATGAAAAACAATATAAATATATGTAATACCCTGTACAAGTAAATCTGTAACACTAGCTACCAAGAGTAGCATCAAAAAGATACTAATGTAAATATATCAATCATGCAGCACATGTATGCAAATATTTCAGGATTCCCTATTGAAATATTTTTTGAATCACCTTCTTCAGGATAAATGGTGGCATCGTCCATTTTGTCTTGTCATCGTAAGCAACTTTAACCCAGCCTCGGTCGTCAACGGCCTCCACACCACAAGATCTTCCAATTTTCTGAGATTGAAAAATAATCAAAGGGGAAAAGGGATAAAGAATTAACCTTAAAAGGGCCGGAGGACATAAAAATATTTTTTTAAAAGGGCCGGAGGGGGTGGAATCCAACAGAATTTCAAAATTAGCACATCAATCTCCTGTTCACTATATGCATCAAGGAGTTTGATCTTGTTACGGCTACAGAACAAAAATGCAGGGCAGGATCGAAATGTACATGGGAAAATGCACAAATACTGCATGTTTCAGGGGTATATATATATGTACTTGCTGATAGGAACTGTGAACAAAAAAAGAGAAGGTTGAGTTCTGGGAGAAGTGAAAAATAATGTGTGACCTTTCTTATTATTTTTATGTCAGTTTGGAAGATTATCATAAAAGAAATGTCCCCTGAAAAGGATAGCTCTTCAAATGCCCTCATATTCGAAATATGACAAGAAAGAGCTGAAATGTTTGGGCCGAACGTTCATGCCACTGCTGTGTGCAGTCCCATATACTCACTTCTGTTTGCAGTGCATGTGCTTTTCAGCGTGATTAGGTCAATTCTTATCAGTTTGATGATTCCAAAACCTCACAATATAAAACAATTCTTATGTAGACCTGATCAACCTTTCCCAAATTGCTTTGAGACAGTTTCTTTCACAATGTAATCGCATGACCAGTTTATCCTCAAGGCGTATCAGCAATTTTGCACATATGAACAGGGAGCATTTCATCAAGCGTTTTGTTGGTGCTTTTTACCGACAAATTTGCTCTCAGCCAATCAGATGCAAGGATTTCAGTAGCTTATAACAGTTGTCAGTAAAAATCACTGACAAAACGCTTGATGAAACGCTCCCCTGGGCTTATGTACATGTACAACCTGTACCTCTATAAGACTGTTATCCCAATGTCCTCCTGTTTCCTCCTGATACATCTTGAGCATCTCCATATCCATGGCAACCATCACCTTTTCTCCCTTCTTCCACGTCTCTGTTTCTCCTGGAATCAAAGAAGATCGGGAAGGAGATATTATCAATATAAATGTGACAAGAATTCAAGTTCTCTTTTGAAAGTTCAAGTTCAATTTAAAAAAAAAGATAAATATGATAAAGTGATGTTCACCTTACACCGGATATGACGTTACAAATACTTGGCGAGATACCAGATGGTCTACCAAGAATTAACGTAGAAGTAGAAGACATGATGAGATTTGGAAACAATAATCAAGATATATAACAAATATCTTGGTACCACGGTGTGTGTTCCAGCTACAAGTAAATGCAGATTCCACTTATCATTTCATTAATCCCTTCTATTACAGAATTACAATAATTTGTACAGAAATATAAAGCTTGACACTTGACACTCCATAAATCAGTAGGCTACATACAAAACCCTAGAGTTTAACCCTTTCGAGACAATTGACCACATTTTGTGGTTTGGCTCAACAATTTTGATTCAGCACCCTAAAAGAATATATACCAGATGCATGAGTAGAAAGAGCAAATATTGCTGCACATTTGTTGCATGACCATATTGCATTTGATGTCAGGAATTTTAAAAAGGAGAATAAGCTTCGAAATCCTTAAATTGGCAACACATGAAGAGGTTCAAATTCATTGTTTTTTATCCAAATTGTCAACTATTTAAACTTTTTGCCAAAGTTCCTAACCATGTATGTTGTTTTGGCACGCATTATATTTTATGAGAACCATATGTAGCATTATAAAAAATAAAGGGTTAAAATGCAAAAATGTTGTGTACCTATCAGAGGGAGATGATCTCCGTAGTAGTCTTGTCCTTCTCCAGGTTCAACAGCTTTGATTTCAACCTTCCCATCATGCCCCACTCGGTATTTGAACGAAGTGCCTTCCTTCCATTGGACAGTGGCAGCACTCTTTTTGAAGCATTCCGACCAATCGCAGATCTCCATCACTGTGCCTACACTCTTTCGCCCACCTGATAGGATGTGAAACACACAAAGTCTGTGTAAAATCAGGCAAATACCCAGTGACAGACTCATGGACCTTCTTATACAAAATATACCATTTTGAGGGTTCACGAGTTTGACATTTTCAGTTCCTTATCCTTCTTTGCTCCTTACTCAGCTATCATACATTTTGTACAGAAAAAAATGGAATATTTAATTCATTTGCTGTCTTGAACATTCAGTATCAGCTCTGTTTCATTCTGTGTGAAATTATTTTCATGACATAAACAGAACTCAATATTATCTTTGAGCCTAAATACGTGCAAGGTGTAAGGATCTTTACACTTACATGAAATTACTATGTAAATGTACCTCCATCTTCCCAATTTTGATAAAATATTTCATCATTTGTTAACATTAATATAATACAAGTATTTAAACAAGATGAATGCGACTGCGTCTCCTATATGCCTCCGCCTAAATTCAGTTGATGGCTCAAACTCTTCTAGAAATATTTGATAACGAGGCTAAAAACCAGTAATTTCATGTAATTTTATGTAAATTGACCTCTGTGACCTCTGACCTTTGACCTACTTACCCCAAAATCTAATCAGTTCATCTTTCTATGGGGATACATACTGGTACCAAGATTGAAGTTCTCACCTCAGATAGTTCTTGAGATATCGTGGTAACGGTGCTAAAAACCAAGAATTTTTATGTAATTTCATGTAAATTGACCTCTGTGACCTCTGACCTTTGACCTCCTTACCCCAAAATCTAATCAGTTCATCTTCGTATAGGGAAACATACTAGTACCAAGTTTGAAGTTCTTACCTCACACAGTTCTTGAGATATCGTGGTAACGGTGCTAAAAACCGAGAATTTTTATGTAATTTCATGTAAATTGACCTCTGTGACCTCTGACCTTTGACCTCCTTACCCCAAAATCTAATCAGTTCATCTTCATATAGGGAAACATACTAGTACCAAGTTTGAAGTTCTTACCTCAAACAGTTCTTGAGATATCGTGGTAACGGTGCTAAAAACCAAGAATTTTTATGTAATTTCATGTAAATTGACCTCTGTGACCTCTGACCTTTGACCTACTTACCCCAAAATCTAATCAGTTCATCTTCGTATGGGGATACATACTAGTACCAAGTTTGAGGTTCCTACCTCAAATGATTTTTCAGATATCGCGGTAACGAGAAGTGGGACGGACGCACGGACGGACGGACGGACGGACAACCCGAAAACATAATGCCTCCGGCACCCACCTTCGGTGGGCGGAGGCATAAAAATAATGCAGGGGGAGGGAGGCTTTCAGTATCAAGTATTTGGGGGTCTAACAAAATACTCACTGCACCTTTACTTAAGCATTACTTCGGTTGGAAATGGTATGGTATTTTCTAGCAGGTTGAAATGATGCATCTGATCAAAGTGCACAGAAGCAGTATACTTTTTGATTCAACCACTGTATACATTTCAAGCCAAAAACCAACAAGGGGAGCTAAATTACCCACCATCTTGATCCCCTGCAGTCCAGTCCGGTCCTCTTGATACCTTGGCATCAACAAATATACCGTGGGAGGTAACACTCTTATATTCCTTTCTTGCTTTGACCGCAACCCTGGAATATCAGAAGGAAATATAAAGAAGGAAAGGAACTGATCAACATCAATGAAAATATTTCTGGAATAAAATAGAACTTGCGGGGTCTTGCCCCCTTCTCATATAGTCTATTCTCTTTTTTCCAATACACATACATGTAGAGTTAAAATGGCATCGACATAATTTCATTGTTATCATTTCTTATAATAGATAAAATTATATACCTTACTTTAAGAATCTTTCCTAATCCTGTCCTCAAGAATCTTTCCTAATCCTGTCCTCTTATTGGTTGAAAGATAGGTCGTGTTTTTAACCATGCCCGCAAAAATGAACTATGCCCACGGGCATACTTAAACTTTGCTGCGATCCCCATTGGTTTACGTGTAAAAAATTACTTTGTGCGAGCGCGGATACCATAATCGCAGTGCAATTTGGTTGCTAAATTTATTTTACTTGCGACAAAGACCGGCAATCTATCGCGATTTATCTCTGATTTTTTAGTTTATTAACAGTTTAATGATGATTTTTAAATGTGAGAACCCCATGACTGCTAAGTCGCACATGTATTCTTTGACTCCTACCTGGCTTTGTTCGGTATATAAAAGACATATTGACTGCTTCAATATTCGAGGCACAGTTGTTTCTATAGGCTCTCGGGGACTTTACATCCTGCTGATGACCCCGAGGCTCGCCAAGGGGTCATAGCAGGATGTAAGGTCCCCTCAAGCCTATAGAAACAACTGTGCCTCTCATAGTAATCAATATATCTATACTATTCAATAAATCTGCCTTTTATCAAAATTCATTGAATAATGCATGCAATGAAGCAATATAAAATACAAAGCCCATGGGAGATTTCATTAATTCGGTTTTTAAAAATTGACAGAAGAGGCTATTAAATGCAGATTTCTATAAAACATACATCAGCTTTTGTAGTGCAGGTCAATCAGTATGAATAACATGAATATTATAATTTTTCCTTTTCTAATTGATCGATGATCTCTTTCATAAATCAATAAACATTTAAATATTAAAGTTTAATTCCCAATACTGAGAGCTGAA